>JAXQQM020087952.1:0-324839 GCA_034641835.2 Pinus albicaulis
AAAAGTTAAAAGTAGAGATGTGAAATTCTTATTGTTTTGAGAAAAGAATCATCAAGTTATTGTACATGCTTTTGTTTGACTTGAGATTCAGTTGTTTGAAGAGGCATTTTTTGTCGACTTATGTTTGGTATATGGTTTTTACACCAAGATGTAAGAGTACATGGCGATGTTCACATGATGTGACATTTTTTGCTTTGAAGGAGAAAAAGGAAGAGGTTGTCAAGTTATGTTTCTTGCATGATGTGTTTTTCAAGATTAATGGTTGTGCTTCTGAAAAGATGTCTTAGTATTTTGGGAAGGTCCACTCTTGAGCAAGAGGCTCATTATTAGCCTTCATTCTCAAATCATGGCATGAGAAGCATGTCAATATTGGAGGATTGTGGAATCAAGAAGCGGAAAGTGGACAACATGCCAAAACGTTTGCAACCAAAACAACAACCAGTGTAGACCATTTGATGTGTTGATGCCAAGAAGAAAAAGAGATGGCGAATGCATTCTTCCAAATGTGGAATTTGGAACCGTGGAGGAAAAAAGAACGAACATTTCTTTTCTTGTGATTACTGATATTGGAACTCATTGATGTAGTTCACTCAAATGGGATTAAATTGGAAAATTAGTTTCCAAGGAGAAGCTTGCATCAAATGCATGTGTGTGCAAAGGAGGAACATGATTCTCAGTTGGAAGGCCATCAATCAGTTTTACAAGAACTGAGAAATCTCTTTGGTACAACAAGGTGTTTAATCAATCAGCAAGCATCCAACAAGTGTTGCATTGGGTCAGCAGCAAAAGGAGGACATTGGTTGAAGTGCCAAGCCATTTGCAAGGCAAGCCATGTCTATGAACCCAAGCAATTTTCATGGATACTTTTCCAATTAGAATCAAGTTGATATAACTTGGGAAAGAGAAGAGTATTAAGCTCTCATCAGATAACCATATTTTGTGGGTCCACAAGCCTGTCAATGGGAAGGAGTGATCAGAATCTAGATTGGGGGAAATTTTTTTCTAAAAATTTAAAGTGCTTAGAATCACTCCAAACTAGAATTACCGGATAGGTCTCATCGCCAGGAATCCGGCACACTTCGTTTCATAGAAAACTGACTCCGTATGTGAAAGTTAGAGCCTGTTGT
Source organism: Pinus albicaulis (assembly GCA_034641835.2). Lineage (NCBI taxonomy): Eukaryota > Viridiplantae > Streptophyta > Pinopsida > Pinales > Pinaceae > Pinus > Pinus albicaulis. The sequence goes on from JAXQQM020087952.1 coordinate 1,128, forward strand.
CCTCCTGAACAAACATGTGAATTTAAAAAAAAAAAGTCAAACAAGGTCAAAGGGGTTAATTTATTGTTCAAAGATGGTTTTCCTCCAGCCAATGGGGTGATGACACTTTTTTAATGGTGATTGGCCCGAATTTTCGGTTCGTTGGCAATTTTTGGTTGGTTTTGAAAGGACCAATTGGGTGTTGACACGTGGCTAGCCCAGAGGCCACCACGTGCCCTCCCAAAGGCCGAAATTTTCATATGTATGGTCGAATGTCAAATTTATATGGTGTGGAAAAAAATTATTGTTGGATGATGGGCGGAGGTCGGGGTCAACCCTACGACCTCCCCAACACTAAGCACATGGCATACCAAGTCTCCTATACATTGGTTCTTAAACATATATGTAATTCGGTTATATTTTCATTTGACGTTGGTATATAGTGGGGGTAAGTGGGGCCAGCCCTGTTTGTATGTTTCAAAGCCATTGGAGCACTATAGGTGCATGTAATAAGATAATTTACCATTAATTTAAAGAGGACCAAGCCAGTGAAGCAGACCCGTGGAGATGTTTCCCAGGAGGGGTGAACTCCGTTATCAGCTACTGTGCAATGTGTTTGTTGTGTTTTACATTCTCTGAAATTTTCTTGTTGTACATGTGTTTTTAACAACTAATTAACTCATTAATTTATCATAAAAAAACACAAAACTTGATATATAAACCCTCTCATAACTAGCTAATTTGAGATGATCCTAAAAATATTTATTTTATATTGATGAGGGAGCTAGCACAACAAAACTAGTTTGCCCATATTCAGATAAAAAAATAAGACAAATAGACACAATGCATCAATAGTTGAAAATCCACAATGACTTATAAATAGTAAAATGATTTAAAATTTTCCATTATAAAAGTTATACCAAATCAAGGTGTGGGTCATCCTTCAACCTATTCATTTGATGGAAATGACGGTCTAGCTAAAAAATGACACATTTCTTTCATAGACGCTCTTAGGAAAGAACAAACATTATAATACATTGAACGAATTTTTATATTGACCATTTTTTTTCTGAAGGGGGCGGATCGCTTTGAGGTGGTGCTTCAGTACTCTTCTTGTTAGTGGTGAGGATACAATCAAAAGCATTCATTGCATGTCCATAGATGCTATTATGAAAAAAATTATAATACATTGAAACATGTTTATATCGACTATTTTGTTTCTGATGGGGACCTCGCTTTGAGGTGGTGCTTCAACACTGCATGTCCATAGATGATCTTATGAATTGACCATTTTGTTTCTAAAGGGGGGGGGGGGGGGGGGCTCACTTTGAGGTGGTGCTTTAGCAATATTCTTTTCAGTGGCGAGGATACAATCAAAATCATTCACTACATGTCCAATACTCGTGTTTTCTTCAACCATTGCAAGTTCTTTTGTTTCTTCTGTTTGCTTAGATTTCTCATCTCCTAGTAAGGTATCCACAATGTGTGCGGCCAGATAATTCATGTTGTGGTTCCACTATGGCCATGTTTTCTCTGAATCATATTCCTGGTGGAAAGAGGAATGGTTATCCATTTCCATACTTTCAATACTCAGCACAACATTCAAACTTTAGGAAAATTTAGCAGCTTTATTTTTGTTGTTATTATTATTCCTTTGGAATGGAAAATACTTGGGGGTCTTTCTACTAGTAGAAGTATCACTTGGCATTCTCTTTATTTATGAAACTTCATTGGTGAGCACTTTTAATGTCTTGGTCAAGCTTTCAATAGTTGACGAATCCTTTTTTTTAGCCTAACTTGAAGAATGTTAAGACCTCTTGCAAGTCTCCTTATATTCTTTAGATTCATCCATTAGGGGAATTTTGAGGTCTAAAATGGGCCTCCTAAGAAAAATGTACAACAAAAATAAACTTTATAAAAACCAATAAGATTCAAAATGATGATGTCAACCATGGGGGATGATTCACCATTTTTTAAATAAAAGGGTAAAAATATTAAAAAATATTAAAATAATAAAACTACTTTTTCAACTCGTATTTTCAACTTATCTCCCAAAATTTTTACTCAAATTTCGAGCGGGAGTACTCGTTGGATGCGAAATTTAATTCATCATCCAAGGAGTACCCATGTTGCATACTTTCGATGAACTCTACTACACGAAAAATGAGAAATACATAAAAAACGTGATTGTAATCATGTTTTTTTATGTATTTCTCATTTTTCGTGTAGTAGGACCCATTGAAAGTATGCAACATGGGTACTCCTTGGATGGGGAATTAAATTTCACATCCAACGAGTACTCCTGCTCGAAATTTTAGTAAAAACTTTGGGAGATAAGTTGAAAATATGAGTTGAAAAAGTAGTTTTTCCATTTTTCCCTCTAAAATTTGATGATGTCATCAAATCTTATTTGATTTTTTCCACTATTATTTTATAATTTCCTTAGGAGGCCCATTTTAGACCTCAAAATTCCCCTAATGATCATTAGTAATAACTCTAATAGCATGCAATTATTTCTCCACTGTAGTGATTACTTCTACAAAGTTTATATCCAATGTCTCCTTTGCAACTCGTTTGACAAAAGATGAAATGTTTGTGGGTAAGGAAGTTGTATAATAATCAATAGTGATTGAATCGTGAATTTGTGTGCTCGGGGGAAACTTGTTCAATATGCGATTAAACTTTTAATTGAAATCTTTTACTTTTTCCTTTTCCCCCATCTTACTATTTTCAATATCTTTTAATAACATGGCTGGAGTTTTTTCATCAACAAATTTCTCCAAAAATATCTTTTTAAACTCCCTCCAACCATGGATTGAATTGGCAGGAAGACTATGGTACCATGTTCCTGCTCTACATTCTAATGTAAAAGGAAAAATTCTATAAGAAACATCATCATATCGTACCTCTAACATTCGTAGATGCATTTAGAAATCGTTGATATGATCCTCTACCTTATTATTCTTATCTAGATCAAACTTTAATAATAGATTTTCTATATGTCTAGAAATTTTATGAAGGTTATCCGAAAATGCAATAGGCCCTTGGGCCATCCAATCCAAGTCTTGATTAGCTATGTCTTTGTCTCTTGGTTCCTCCTCCTTTTCAAAATCTAACGAGCCTTCTCCTTCACTGTTTAAATCGTCATTGAACTCAAAATCATCTCACGATGTTATTCTTTGAAATAAAAATATTTTCCTTGTAATTTTTGTTAATGGGTGGAAGTGGATCTTTTTGAATTGTGTCTTTTGAGGACTCTGCTAACTCTTCAAGAGTGGAAAAAACCAAATCTTCTGCTTATGAAAATAGTAAATCGATACGATTTGTTTATTTTTTCTTAGGATGATGTGGGAGATTATGAGCAACAGGGGGTAAAACGATATATTTTGCAAACCAGCGAGTTATAGGTCGAATAGCCCATAGTTGTTCGTAGGTGACCTCATAAGAAAACTCTGGACGAGGTTGAGAAGACCCTCCTACTTAGATAATATGAGTTGGAATGGTGCTCAAAATTTTAATACCTTGTCCATAAGATAAATGATTAGGATGTGTAGAGTTATTAGCCATAAAAAATTGTTTCCCTCCTTCTAGCATCGGAATGTTGACGGTGTTGGATGCCACCAACATACAAGGGATATCCCTAATATGAGGTCTCAATTAGACCTCACACTGTTTGGTGTAGGAGTCCCATCCGGAATTTGGCCCGGTTGTCATTTACTTAAAGATATGCCTTGGCTTAAGCATGTAGCATGAGAGAGAAGTGCAAATGTGCTTTTGAATGAGCAAGAGAGTGTGCCTTGTGAATGTTCAATTGTATATGTATCAAGGTTCTTTCGTTGTAGAGGGGAAATAAAGTGAGCCTCTAAAAGAGAAGTATAATACTACCCTAATGGAGACACACAAAGATGAGAAAGGCTCGTCTAATATCAAGTGAAATAGTTCACATATATGCAATGATTGTTACAATCATTAAAACACATTTACAATAAGTTAAGCACCAAAGTCACTGAAATAGTCAACTACTTTAGTACATGTGAAAGTGAACATAAATCGTAAACATTCGAAAAGTAGTCTTAAAACATATGCAATCCATGTATGAAAATATGTTTTCCAAAAGGCTTCAAGTATTAAGGAAAAGTTCCAAGATATATAAGTACATGGAAAATCACTAGCTCCAATAGTGGAGGGTCACAGAGCCACCACTTTCTCCCGAAAAGTACTAACTCTATCTCTCTAATTCCTTGTGGTAGAAGCCAAGGTTAAAATTACTTCGCATGCATTATTAGGATACTTTTGTAACTTGAGGCATGTCCTTTCACATCCTTGCAACTCTTCACTTTCCCACTCCTAATGACCTTTGGACTTATATAACCTTTGGACTTGCAAATGACTTTTGAAAATACATATGACTCTTGGTATTACATGTCTTTTGGACTTCCATGGTTATTTTTCCATACATGAATCTTGGAATTCCACTTATTTGTCTTTACAATGATTACATAATTACATCATAACTTCCACATCATCATGTGATGAGGCATGAAAAGTCACTATCATTCATGACTGGGACTTATAGTGACCGATAGCATGGACTTTCTTCAATGGGTGACATGGCTGGCACTCATTTCTTTGTTCTGAATGCATCTTCCGATCGTTGATGTCTTCACCCTCCAAAGGGTATTTGATCTTATGGATTCCTCAAGGTGCTTCGATCATTAAGAATTTAATGTGTTCTCTATTCTTGAGTGCTTCCTTTTTCTACCTTCTTTGCTCGATCTTCTTCATGCATGATTTCAATGTTGTTCCTGAAATACCCGCGACTACAATCACTCATGACAAGCAACCATCAACCTTAAAATCCCCTACTCTAAAATTATCCATGAATATTTTTCGTTCATTCCTTAACAATGTTATTTGGAGGAGTAAGGAGAGCTTATGGGTGTAAGGGCGCACTTCGAAAGGTTGAAGGGCTAAAGAGAAGAATCTTCAAGGCTTTAGGGTGCTTACATGCACTCAAGGGAGGGTGCAGGGCACATGTCCAAAGGACGGAATATGACACTTTGCGATTACCAAGTGCGTTGTGTGCTCAAGGGAGACAAGGAGGGCACATGGTGTAGATTTGAAGGCTGAAGGGAAAGGCTTCAGGGCTTTGAGGTGTGCTCATGCACTCAAGAAGGTAAAGGAGGGTTCATCGTGCAGTGTTGAAGGATGAAGGATGAAATTTCAGGGATTCAGAGTGTGCTCATGCGCTTAAAATGCCAAGGAGGTTGCAGGACGCATTGTTGAAGCTTGAAGGGGTTAATCTTTGGGTCTTCAGGGTGCCCTCATGCCCTTAAGGAGAGTGCAGTCCTTTGGGTCAAAGGAGTGCGCTCAAAGGAAGAATTGGTTCTTCAATGGTGCATTTCAGAACAAGGAAGGGGAAAGATGCTTTAGGAGTGTGATATGCACCCTTAGAGGGCACAAGGAACACTTACAAACAATGAAGGATTCCCAATCAAGGCTTAAGAGTGAAATCATGCGCTCCTTGCCTTAATGGGTTCAATTTGCAATTAAAAATTGTCTAAGTCTCGAAGATAGAACATGGGGAAAACACAATGAGTTTAGAGATAAAATCATGTGTGACACATACCAACTCATTAATAAAACTCAAAAAAGCTTGAACAACGGTAAATAGACATCAAAACTCCACTTTACATACATTCCCAAAGTACAACGAACAAAGTGTGTGTGATTGTGACCAAAAAGTGTCATTTTACTACAACAAAGGTGTTATGACCATAAAACACACTAAATATGTTCTAATCAATGTGATGATACTTAAGGATGATCAAGAACACTTGAAAAATATAGAATGAATTGAAACATTGACACTTGACGACCAAGGCGACACTAGATACGATGGTGAAGTAGGCTCCAAAATTTAAATGTGGTAAAATTTTGGTAAAATTTTGGAGGATGTTGTAGCAGCGACAACAACTTCCACTCTTCTCTGCCCTTTGAGGACCCAAATTTTGGGTTTATTATCCCTCAATTATTATTTTTCTCTCGAACTCTTAACCATCATGAAATCCTTCTTCGAGGAAGAAAGGCATCTTGTTAGCCCCGACTCCAGAAATAATGTGACGGTTAGGAAAAAAAAGGTAAAAAATTTAAGAAGATATTGAATGTCACAATGATCTCTTCAAACCCTCATTCTTCTCTCCCTGAAAGAGAGGATTTAATCCCTCCATTATCTCTTGTATATTTTGGCCCTCTCCCTTCCAAGGAGGATGTCAACTATCCTTCTTCCTAGGTCCTTAGAGGGATAAACTCGACTCCCTTCCCTTGTAATGATTTTGGTATCCTTTGATGTGAGGGGATTGGGTTCTGCCCCAAAAAGAAGAATCCTCTCCAATATCATCCTCTTGAAGAAACCTAATCTCATCCTCTTTTAGGAGACTATGGTTAAAAAGGAGAAAGACTAGGAATCCTCACTGAAAATTTGTCATGACTAGGTTTTTGATGCCACAAATGTCGCAAGTCAGCCCGGATGACTAATCGCCATGTGGGATCCTAATATCCTTAAGCTCAATGCATACATCTCCTTTGTAGTGATTTCCCTTTCTAGTTTCTAAGATGATCTAACTCTAGACTTCATATCATCAATTTATATCCCCTTATTCGAAGTTACAGGAAATGTTTTTGGGACAAAATTGATGAATGTGTCATGTTAGATCTTAGCTCCTTGCTGATGGAGGGCGATCTAAATCTCACAATGAGCTCTGCAAAATTTGGGGCTCGAAAGGCAAAAATGAAAAATTAGAATACTTTTTTAAAGATATTTTTTACCACTATGTGCTTCAGGATATCACTCCTAATCCCATTCTACCTACTTTGTGGCAAAAACACACATGGTTAGAAGGGATCTTGAAGAGGCTTGATCACTTATTGGTAAAATAGGGACTGCCTACCAAACTGGAAGGTCTACACTCCTAGTCATATAACACTTCAATATCTCACCATGATCCTATTTTTCTCAAATGGAACAATATTAATGAGAGGAAGAATTTCCCTTTCAAATTTAACCACTCACGGTTAATAGAAAAGGGCTTTAACGCATTAGTGAGGAAGTATTGGAACAAAATGGCTCTAGGCTCAATATCTTGATGGATGGAATCCTTGAAATTCAAACTAAAAATCTTGAAGAAACATGTAAATAATCAAAAAGAGGGGAAAAGAAGTCCGTCAATAGAGAGCTACTATTCGTAGATGATAATATTAAAGAACTGAAAAACCCTTTGGATCTAGATTTCCTCTCAAAATATACTAAAAATAACTTGTTATCTTTCGAAACAAGAATAGGGTAGATTCTTAAACAACAATAGGAGGCATGGAATTTAAAATTTCGGACCATATGGGTCTCTGTTAGGGACAAGAACAATCGATACTTCCACAAACAAGCCAAGAAGCAAAGGAAGGATAATTCTATTTAGAGTATTAAGGATGAAGAGAGGAATACCTTCACTTCCCTTGAAGACATTCATAGGGAATTTTTAAGACACTTAAATAGAGAGTATCTAGCCATAGAGGTTCCTTTTTGCTTCCCAAATGAATTTTATCAACATGTATCCAAGAATGATTCACCTAGTTGAAAGTCCCCACATGGAAAGGTCGATCAGCAAAGAAGAATTGTCTCGAGACCAACAATCCATTGTTAGGGACAAAATTACTAGGCCAAATGGATGGACAATCAAACTATTTATTCACTTTTAACATTGTTACCGATGAAATAGGTAACCTCACCTCAAAACAGGAACTCTAGCCCAAAAAGACTCAAAAAACATGAAAAAACACCCCAAAAACAAAAAGTGTGTATTCCATAATGCACTTGGTTTTTTTTTAAGGTCAAATTTCAACATTTTATAAAATTATGCTAAAAACAAAATTGTTTTTTGAAAAAAGAATTGAAAAAACACTCTCAAAACAAAACTAGTTGATACTGGTATAACAAAAAAAAAAAATTGTGTCATATTTTTGACATTTTAAAAAATAGAAGTAACATTTTTAACTTTTTAAAATTCAAACATTAAAAAAAACCTAAAATTTAAGAAAAATAAATAAATTTAAAAAATAAAAACATTTTAAAGCTTAAAATTTAAAAATATATAGAGATAAAAAAATAAAATAAAAATAAAAATGTAAACATTAAAAAAAACTAAAATTTAAGAAAAAAAAAAATTAAAAATAAAAAAAAAAAATTTAAAGATCAAAATTTAAAAATTTATAGAAATAAAAAAATAAAAATAAAAACAAAATAAAAATATTAAATAAAAAAAAGAAAGAAGAAATAAGAAATTATAAAAAATAAAATATAGAAATTAAATTAAAAAAAAAGGAAATTATAAAAAATAAAATATAGAAATTAAATTTAAAAAAGAAAAAGAAAATGTTTATTAAATTAAAAACAAAAAATCAAATTTTAAAATAAAAAATTAAATTTAAAGAAATATATTAAATTTTAATAAATTTAAAACTTAAAAAAAAAAAACATTATTTAAATTAAAAGTAAAAAAATGAAAAAATAATAAAAAATAAAAGATAAAAATAAAATACAATAAAATAATTAAATTTAAAAAAATATATATTTAAAAAAAACAAATAAATTTTAAAAAATAAATTAAATTTAAATTATAAAAAATTATATATATATATATATATATATATTAAAAATATATATATTAGATTTTATTAAATTAAAAAAAAATGTTAATATTAAAATAACAAATTGAATTTAAAACAAAAATATTAAATTTTAATAAATAAATGAATAAGTAAATAAATTTTGAAATAAAAAATAAATTTTAAATATAAAAGGAAAAATAAAAATCCATTGTTAAAATAAAAAGTTAAAAAACTTTAAAAATTAATTAAAAATGGAAAATTGAAAAATACAAATAAAAAAAAATATTAAATAAAAAAAAATAAAAGAAATTAAGTTTAATTAAAAAAAATCTAATTTTAAATACACAATTTTAATTGAAATAAAAAAATACAAAAAATTTATGTAATTAAAAAAATTAATAATAATTTTTTTTTTTTTAAAAGATATTAAATTCAAATAAATTTTAAAAAAAATTACAAAATTTATTAAATTTTATAAAATTAAATTAAAAATAAACATAAAATTTAATAATAAAGAAAAAATATGAAAAAATTAAAAAAATTAAAATCAATTAAATAAAAAAAATACAAAATTTAATAAATTGATCAAAGTAGACAATATACAACTTGATAAACTTCGTTGGTATGGCCGCCTAGAAACACATACAAAATCATAAGTTATGGCTTTTTGGGGACTATTGCGGTTCACTAGCTATTTACAGATACAAAGTCTTCACATATTTGGACATTCAAAGACTCTTATAGATGGAATAAAAGGTTCTATATTTTTTGGTCTGTTCTGGAGGGTTGGATTAGACGCACAAAACTCCTCTTGGCTAGCATGCAAAACACTTCCATATAAGAAGTCTTTCAAGAGGTGAAATCAGTGGCGGATACCCTATCAAAGACGGTCTTACATGACACTTATGGTTTTATTTAGTATCAATATTATGAACACAACAAACGGATTGCTTCAAAGTCTTTCAGACTTCCATGAACAAATTTTCTCGATGCTTGGCATGTTATCTTCAGATACGCTTTTCTTTTATGTCCTTTTACTCTTTTCCTTTAGTAACGATTTGCTTAGATTACAATTCGAATACTTAGACATGTCAATTTCTGATTATGGTTCATACACCTTATACACACAGGTGTAAGCATATCTCCATAGTTTTTGCACAACTTTTTTCGACATATCACTAAATTTTTTGTAGATTTTCCTGTGAGAAATAATATATGTCTCTGTGCAGGATCTTGTTGGCGTGGAGATATTTCAGACCGTGCAGGACCTGCCAGGCCACCGCCGCGAGAAATAGTTCTGACATCCGGCGCCCGAACTTGTGGAGCGACCCTCCGTCCATGTATTCGATCATGAACTGGATCTCCCCGACTCCGTCGTAGACGCCATGGCACTTGACAACGCATGGGGAGTCTGTTCTCCGCAGGATCTCCATCTCGTGAATATCATGGTTGCCTACCTTGTAAACTTTTCCATCGCTGCCTTAACCTAGATTGGTGGAAGATCCGATTCCCGGAATCGGATCTTCCCTCAACTAACCATTATTTTGCATTTTAATTTTAATTTTTTTTTTAATTTTTAATATATATATTTTAAACTTTTAATATTTTTTAATTTTAAATTTTTTTTTTTAATTTCAAAATATTCAATTTTTGTTTGTTTGTTTGTTTTAATTTTTAATTTAATTTAATTTTGTTTTTAAATTTTAAATTTTAGATTTTTTATTTTTAATTTAATTTAATTTTATTTATTTATTTATTTTTTAATTTAAAATTTGAAATTGATTTATTAAATTTATTAAATTTTAATTTAATTTAATATATATATTTTTAATTTTTTAGTTTATTTAGTTTTTCATTTTTTAAATTTATAAATTGTTTCATTTAAAAAAAAAACACTAAATTTATGTATATTTGTTTTTTAAATATTTGCACGTGGTTTGTTTTTTTTTTTTTTTAATTTTCTTTTTCAATTTTAAATTTTGTTTCTCTTTTTTTTTTTTTTTTGTTAATTTTAAAATTTGTATTTTTTTTCTTCTTATTATTATTATTTTTAATTTAAATTTTTAAATTTAATTTTTTTTTTATTTTAGTTTTTGTAATTAAATTTAAATTTTGTAATTTTAATTATTTTTAAATTTTCTTTTTTCTTTTTTTCTTTTTTAAATTATATGGTTTTTTTAATAACTTAGAAAAAAAATGTTTTTGATGTTTTTAAAAAAAAAAATTGGTTCAATTTTTGTTTTTTTTTTCTTTAAATTATGTTTTTTTCTTTAAATTATGTGTTTTTTTGTTCAAATTTTTTCATTTCTTTTTATATAATTTTCGAATATTTTTGTTTTTTTTTTTTTTCTATTTATTTTTGTTTAAATTTTTTATTTTTACGAGCTATTTTTGTTTTTTTTACATTTTTATTGGTTTTTTTTTTATTGTTTTTATATATTTTTTTTAATCTAAGTTTTGTGTTTTAGTACCAACATGAAAATCACCACTCTAAGAAAAAAAGGTTGATGCAGCATCAATACGTTTCAAAATTAGCATGAAAATCACCGCTCTAAAAAAAAAAAATTGATGCTGCATCAATACATTTTAAAATTAGCATGAAAATCACTAACATTTTAAAACAAATATTCATACTTCATAAATAAAAATATTAGAGTGTCAAAAATGTGCACAAAAAAAAAAATGGTGATTCTGCATCACCACTTTTCAAAATTGGGTGCTTTTTATGCTACCAAAAAAAAAGTAGGTAACATTACGGTTACCTATTTCATCGGTAACATTGTTTTTTTGGACATCATAGAGGAAGATTTATTGGCAATAGTTCAGGATTCAAGAAGAACCTGTTCGATTTCGGGTTCATTAAACGATACTTTCATATTGCTCATCTCTAAGGTGACACATCCATCCTCCTTCATAGAATATAGGTTGATTTCTTTGTGCAACTCCATCTACAAATTGATTTCAAAAATTGTAGCCAACTAGATCAAAGCATCTTTGTTTAAGCACATCACTCTGCAATAATTTGGATTCTTGGATAGTAGGAAAATCGAAGACGCATTGGCCATAATCCAAGATTGTCCACACACAATAAAATCTTGAAATGAGGATGTGTGCCTCATGAAAATAGATTTACACAAAGCCTTTGACAGTGTCAGTTGTGAATCCCTCTAACTGATTCTCCACAGGATTAGATTATGCATTATGATGGTGAACTGGATTATGGCTTTTATTACAATAGTGAGCTACATTGTCGTCATGAATGGGATTCCATTTGACTTTTTTAAGGTATGATGAGGCCATAGACATGGATGTGCTCTCTCTCCCCTGATCTTCCTATTGGTTATATATGGATTGAGTAGGGGCATTAATGATGATAAATCAAACGGAATTATAAAAAGTTGCAGGATCTCCAAAAATATTTACATTTCCCACTCAATGTTTTTCGACAATCCTATATTTCTTGGTCGGATATCTCTTAGTTGGATATCTCCACAACAGAATGGATATATTTTCATAAGATCCTATCTTGTTTTGGAACAACATCGAGCTTCTTCATGAGCAAAGGAAAACTTTTTCTCATTTTGGCCACAAAATAGGAAGGAATAACCAAAGAAATATCAAGCATATTTTAAGTGGCCTAGACTTCCATGGAGGGAGGCTTTAAATATTTAGGATTCCATTTGTAGACAAGAAAATATGAAATTCATGACTGGGAATGGATGATAAAGAAATTTGAGCATAAGATTTCTTTATAGACCAACAAATGGCTCTCTTTAGGGGGAGGTTGATAATGATTAAATCAGTCCTTCAAAATATCTCATTATATTGGATGTACCTATACAACCTGTCGAAAGACATTATCAAAAAAATAAATGCCATCATTTCCATATTCTTATGGGTGGGCCTTGACTACACAAAAAGAAATCCATTTTTTCAATCTAAAATCACTTGCTCATCTCAAAAAAGATGGTGTTTGGGTATTAAGGGCACTGAAAGTTTTTGTATGGCGTTCATAGGCAAGACCTGTCGAGAGCTCTCAAAGGAAAATGCATCTAGCAACAAATCATAAAAGGAAAATACTTAAAAATAAGAAAACAGAGAACTATATCAAGGAAGGAGCCAAGGAGCATAAGAAGGCCTCTTATATTTGGAGAACTATGATGAGAAGCAAGCATTAGCAACTTGAGATGGGATCTCAGGAGAGTAGATAGAATAGAAATTGACCTGGAGGATATTAAAGGGATAAAGGGCATCCTCACACTTTCTATTCCTATTATAGAATTCCTTCACTCCAAAGGCATATACTTTATGAACCAAATTTGTGTTGATCAAAACTCTCCATCTACCACAAGATTATGGCTCAAATCCTCTGAAATGGGAATGCAAGAGAATCTTGCGACAGAATGGTCCCAGTACATCACACATTTAAGTCAAGTTGGTATTGTTTTTTCATATTAAGAAGATAAAATTTCATGGGGTGACAACATGAAAAAATATCAAATAGAGATTTAGGGGATTTATAATTACATTTCCAAGAGACGCTGCTTGTCAGATAGTGCTCCTTGACTACATAAATCATGGAAATGGAACCTTCCAATGAAGCTGAAATGTTTTGTTTGGCTGGTGGCCTGTAATAGGATACTCAGATAGGACAACATCCTTAAAAGAGGATTCCAGGGCCCCAATATGTGTCCATTACGCAATGACAGCGTTGAAGACGTTGTACATCTCTTTTTAAATTGCCCATTTGCAGCCTTGGTTTGGAGAGGGGTGCTACACATCCTCAATATCTGAGAAGAATGGAAATCAAGGTCAATTAAAGGATGTCTATCCCTGTTGTCCCAGAAATATAGGTCAAATCAAACTTTACCACACTAAAAATGTGTGAGAATAATCTAGAATAATGTAGAAATAGATTTGGTTATGAGTTGTTGAACAAGAGTGCTTAAATTAGAGTTTGGTTGCACCGATTCAGATTTGTTGCCTTTGATTCAGGAAGATTAGGTAAGTTGCCAATGATATAAATTTGTAATGTTATCAAGGAGGTAATATAGATTGGTGTGTGAGCTTTGTCTGACTTTCTGCGTGTTTGTTTTATTTAATTCAATTTGGTATCGAAGCTCTGTGCTCATGAAGTGCCGCTGGATTTCATTGCCCCCCATTTCAGCTCAACGTTTAGCGACTGCCCCCTTCCTGAACGCTACTGGCTACTGATAGCAACCGCTGTGTCTGCGTGCTCCCCTCAGTTTATTACTCGCTGACTCTGTAAGACAGCAATGCAACGCGGTCGACCCCTCGAGAAGCCTGTCACGGTTTCTCACGAAAGCAAAGACAGATGCTGTTCGAGCTATGGGTTTTTATCTCCATCTACTGACAACGAAGGCTAAAAAAAAAAATCCCGAATTGTTCGTTGTTGAAACCGCACTACAATCCACAGGAACAGAGCACGGAGATCGTGAATTGAATGACCAATATCTCAATTGGCGCAGGAGTAGAGTCTTATGTGAGGAGGGGTGCGTAGATCGGCGTTGATCGATCTTCCTCCAGCTGCCATTGCATCGAAGACAGAGAAAAAAACCGAATATTCTAATTAGAATAGCAGCGATCGCGTCAGGGGAATCAAGTCTTATTCAATCTTTGTATAATGGTGTTGACGACATTTTATATTAGGCAGATTCAACATAAGGGAGCTCCATTTGTTTGCTATATTTAAAGATTCCTTCTAATTTGCTGTATTTAAAGATTCCTTCTGTGAATCCTTGGGCGTATGTTCTTGAACCACCGGGGCGAAAATTCTTACGGCCTCTCGAGAAGATCATGTGGCGGCAGTCATATGTGACCGTGGAAGTAGCGTGGAAATTTTGTGCTTGGTAAACAAAGTTTGCAAATAGAGATAAGTAAAAGCCTTTTTTTCATTTGAGCATCACATCTTTGTCATGAAAGGCATATGATACAAGGTATATTGAAAGTGACCATTTTTTTAAGGCAAGGGAGAAAGCTTTGCTTGAAGTTTTTTGGTTAAAAAAAGGTACCTTTTTTAAAGGATTTTTTTTTGGAATTTATTATATGAAGCTTGTGGCTTCTTCGGCACTTTATTTGAAAATGATTTTTCCTCGTGGGCTCTAGGATTGGGTTGTGCATCGTTGTATTCAATAAAACTTGCTACTTAGATTCTTGAATCTGATCATTGTTGTTGAAATGGCTAATCCTCTTGCCGATTCATATTTAAATGAATCCACAAAACTTGATGGTGAAAACTATGTCAATTGGAAGTTTAAGTTGGTCACCGTTCTCGAGGCATACAATCTCTGGACGATTGTCAAAGGTGACGAGCCCAAGCCTACTACTACTGCTGCGGCTCCAGATTGGGATAAGCGAGAAATGAAAGCGAAAGTGCTGTTGCGCATTTCTGTGAAGGAAAATATCATTTCTCACATTCGGGACTGTAAATCTTCAAAGGCGACATGGGACACTCTCAAAGGTTTGTACGAAACTACTAATTCAAACCGCATTTTATTTTTAAAAACAAAGCTACTATCTATCAAAATGGAAGCCAATGAAAGCATCAACAACTTTGTTTCTAGAATTAAAGACTTAAGCGATAAGCTTGGTGACATTGGTGAAAAAGTGTGTAGTAGCGATTTAGTAACTGTTGCTTTGAAGGGTTTAGTCCAAGACTATAAAGTCTTTATTTTAGCACTCTCAGTTATACCAACGCCTCCTACATTTGATGAATTGGCCGGAATTCTTCTTCAAGAAGAAGAGCGAATGAAATTTTTTGAAATGGATTCAAATGGTTCAGATTTGGCGTTGATTGCAAGAGGTAAAAGATCATTCCGAGGGAGACCATGGGACAGGAACATAGGTCGTTTTCAAGCAAAGCAGAAAGGTATGACACATCCTAATTCTTATGGTAAGAGAAATATTGAATGTGATTACTGTGGAAAACCTGGACATCTAGCTAAAGATTGCTATAGAAGAAAGAATCATGAATCAAATCAAAGTCATAGAAGGCATAATGGAAATTTCATGAGCAGAGACACTTCAATTACTGATGGATTTAAAAATATTAAATTGTTTCTTTCTGATGCTGCATTGTCTGCTAAAACTGATGATGAGAATGCTTGGTTCATAGATTCTGGTGCATCAGCACATATGACTTGTAATAAAGAATGGTATGATAAATATTATGAGAAAATTTATGGCACACACATTTACCTAGGAGATAATCGGTCACTTAAAGTCCAAGGCTATGGTGTAATAAGTGTGTACTTACCTAATGGACAAATGAGATAGATTCATTATGTGATGTATGTTCCTGCTATCAAAAAGAATTTGATATCTATTTCAACTATCATTGATAATAATTTAAAAGTGGAATTTGGTAAATTGGGGTGTATTGTGAAAGATGTTCAGGACCACTACAGGGTTGTTTCCATAGGTACCAGGGTTGGTGGATTGTATAAATTGGATGTGACGATGAAGCATCATGTTGCATTGACATCCAAAGAAATGTCAACAGTAGAGTTATGGCATCACAGGTATGGGCACCTAAATTACAATGATTTATTGTTATTGCAAAGAAAAACAATGGTTGAAGGTCTTCCTGTTATGAAGAGTGAACATTTACCATGTGAAGCTTGTGCACTTGGTAAGCAGCATAAAGAGGAGTTTCCCATTCATACAGAGAAAAGACAATATGATATACTTGAATTAATTCACACTGATGTATGTGGACCTATGTAAACTAGGTCGTTTGGTGGTGCTTCCTACTTTGTTATTTTTGTTGATGATAGATCTAGATATACATGGGTCTATTTCATTCGAAGAAAAAGTGATGTATTTGAGTATTTTAAAGCATTCAAAACTATGATTGAAAAGCAAATAGGCAAATACATTAAAATTCTCAGATCAGATCAAGGTGGTGAATATAAGTCAGGAGCATTTAACAACTATTGTAAATTTCATGGGATCCAACAACAATTCATAGTACCTCATACTCCTCAGCAAAATGGTGTTGCTGAGAGATGGAATAGAACACTGGTGGAGTGTGCTCGCAGTATGCTTCAAGGTTAAAACATTTCTAATGGTTTCTGGGCAAAAGCCATTAATACTGCTGTTTATTTGAAGAATCGAAGTCCCACTAAGAAATTAGCTTTTTGAACTACTTTTGAGATTCTTCATGGTTATAAACCTGATGTCAGTCATTTAAGAGTCTTTGGATGTACTGCCTTTGCACATATTCCTAAGGCTAACAGAAGAAAGCTTGATGCAAATTTAATCAAGTGTGTTTTTATTGGGTATTGTACAGATCAGAAAACATATAAATTGTTTGATCCTAGTTCACATAAACTGTTTGCAAGTCGAGATGTGGTGTTTCATGAGAATGTTGATAAATGTGATACAAAGAATGATGCATGGCATATATCTAATGATGATCATGTCAAACTTGATACTTTGGTTAAACATGAACAGGAACAGGTACAGGTATAGGTTCAAGATCAGAATGAGAGTAGCATGAGCACATCCATCAGCAGTGATTTATCACGAGAGGAAGATTCACCTCAAAGAAGGAGAATCATGGATGGAACTCCAATAAGTATTGTACAACAAAGAAGGTCAACCCGACAAACTCAACTTCCTGCAAGGTATAGAGATTATGCCTTGATGTCTAATATCATGAATGTTGTAGAACCAGTTGATTATGAACAAGCTAAAGAGCATGAACAATGGAGAAATGCTATGAATGATGAATATGCCTCTCTTATGAAAAATCAAACATGGGAATTAGTTGAACTCCCTGAAAACAAAGTTCCAATTGGAAGCAAATGGTTGTATAAATATAAATTTAAAGCAGATGGTAGGATTGATAAATTTAAGGCGAGATTAGTTGCAAAAGGATATGCTCAACAGGAGGGAATTGATTATGAAGATACTTTTGCACCAGTAGCTAAATTGAATACAATTAGATTACTGATTTCCTTAGCTAAAAAACATAATTGGAATATACATCAATTGGATGTCAAATCTTCTTTTCTGAATGGTGATTTAAAGGAAGAAGTTTATCTTGTTCAACCTGAAGGCTTTGTCAAACAGGGACAGGAGCATGTAGTCTGCAGGTTAAGAAAAGCCTTATATGGTTTGAAACAGGCGCCTAGATCATCGTATGTCAAGATTGATACCTTCTTTTATAAGAATGGATTTGTGAAAAGAAAAAATGATCCTAACCTGTATGTTAAGAAAGATGAAGAAGGAAATGTTTCTTTAATATCTTTGTATGTGGATGATCTCATTATCATAGGCAGTGCTTACAAGTTAATTGAAGAAATTAAAATTCAGTTGTCTCGGGAATTTGAAATGAAAGATTTGGGTGAATTGCATTACTGTTTAGGAATTGAGGTATGGAGAGAACCTGGTAAAACATTGATCACTCAAAGAAAATACACAAAGGAAATTCTTAAAAAGTTCAATATGAGTGATTGCAAAGCTATGTCAACTCCCTTAGAACATAATGCAAAATTGTACAAAGAAGATGGAACTAAAGAGGCAGATGGAACATTATATCGTCAGTTGGTAGGAAGTCTAAACTATCTCACCACTACCAGACCAGACATTGCATACTCAGTCAGTATCCTTAGTCAATTCATGGCTAAGCCTTCAGGAAATCACTGGAACGCTGCAAAGAAAGCTCTCCGATACTTAAAAGGAGCAATCAATTTAGGTATTATGTATACTGATGAATCTGATGTTGCACTGAGAGGTTTTTCTGATTCAGATTGGGCAGGAAATCCTGATGACAGAGGATCTACCTCTGGCTATGCATTTTATATAGGATCAGGGATTGTGTCATGGAGTAGTAAGAAACAACCAATTGTTTCTTTATCATCAACAGAATCTGAATACAAAGCTTTGACCAATGCCACCTGTGAAGTTATTTGGTTGCGGAGAATTCTTGCAAATCTCGAAGAGGCGCAAAGTGGTTCAACATGCATCAATTGTGATAATCAAAGTGCTATCAAATTAGCACATAATCCAATATACCATGGTAGAACAAAACACGTTGAGCTGCAATACCACTTTGTATGAGAGAAGATTGAGTCAAATGAGATTGATTTAGTATTTTGTAATACAAAGGATAATATGGCTGATATCTTTACTAAGCCTCTTGGGAAAATCAAGTTTGAAGTTTTTAGAAGTAAATTAGGTATTGTATGAAATCCATTTCTCCATTAAGGGAGGATTTGAGAATAATCTAGAATAATGTAGAAATAGATTTGGTTATGAGTTGTTGAACGAGAGTGTTTAAATTAGAGTTTGGTTGCACCGATTTAGGTTTGTTGCCTTTGATTCAAGAAGATTAGGTAAGTTGCCAATGATATAAATTTGTAATGTTATCAAGAAAGTAATATAGATTGGTGTGTGAGCTTTGTCTCACTTTCTGCGTGTTTGTTTTATTTAATTCAATTAAACGCTAAAATCTTTAAACAATCAATGACGGAAGTGAGACACACCTACATCAAGATCTCAGCATATTTTTCAAAAACTTGAACTTATTAGGGAGAAACCAATGAAAAGAACCTTTTCACATAAGGATATATGGGCTCATTACCCTGTGGTTTTCTTTCGATGGAACCTCCATCAACATGATATGTGGCAGTGGGGTCCTCCTAGCTATGAAGCCTCACACCTTTTTCCATTTCAGTTGGTCTAGTGACATTGGCACTAATAACAGAGCTGAATTGTTAGCTCTGTGGGAAGCACTATCACGTGCAACTTGGCTGGCCATTGATAACTTGGCAGTTTTTGGAGACTCGAAAGTGATTTTGAAATGGATCCGGCAGGGTTCAATTCTTAGGTACCCTTCTCTCTCCTTCTCCTTCTAGTTGCAGCGCATAAAGTCTCTGACAAACTCCTTCCAATCTATTTCCTTCGCGCACGTCTACTAGGAACATAGTCTAGAGGTTGATTCTTTATCCAAGAAGTGATGCAACCTCCCGCTAGAAAAAATGTTCTACTCGTCCTTCGACAACGACCTTCTCTACATCTCAGGGTCCTTCATCCTTTAAAGACTCCCTCATCAACTTTCTATGGTAATACCTCCACATATGTCCTAGATTTTTGTGGTGTTTTCTCTCTTTACATTCAGTAATTTTATCCTCTGCAGTTCCTCCTGTCGCTGAGATCAAAGCATTTGAAAAAATCTTATTTCATTGTTTTAGTTTCAGAAGAGATCAAGTAGAAACAGAGCTTTCGTGTTGTGATCCAAACAGAGTATTTTTTTGTGGTTTGATCCAGTCGACATCCCAACAGAAGTTGAACTTTTCAAACTTTGAGAACATTCCTAAACACAAAACATGGCTTTACCTCTAATATTAAAATAATGACAATCATGTTTATTAAATTCACATCTTCACGTGACTTATTTTAGTTAGACCCTTTCAAAGAACTTTTTTAACCTGATAAATATATGAACTTTTCTAATCTTGTCGTGAATTGTTTTGTAAAAAAACCGATAGATTTACAATTCATTGGAATGGAAATCTTATTCCGTTATGTGGATAATGCTTCTCAACAACTGGTGGCTTCCCTAACTTTTCGAACTTATAGGGGGCCGCCAAAACCAGAAAATGCATGCCATGAGTTTTAAGGAGAAAATTGTGATTTACTCAACCGTTTTCATGTTTTTATTGCTAATCAACATTTGTTTTCAATTGAACTTCTTATTCACCATATGAAATGTTCATGGTTTCCATCGTCGATTTCTTGTTAATTGTATACTCTGTTCCTGTTGCATTTATTATGTGCTGCCTTTCCGGAGTTTGTTTTTAGCTTGGCCATGCTTATTATCATGTGGTTGTTGGGCACATTTTACAATCCAGTATGAAGATTTGAGAGCTGTAATATTTCAGGTAATAAATATTAAAAAAAAAATGGATATAGATTGTTCTTTCTTGAGGGCACAGAGATAATAAGTTATTTAGGCTGTTCTTAAGTTTACAGAGACAATAAGTTATTAAGTTATTGCAAACTATTAATACGTATTAATGACAATTGCTCTGCATTCTGGATATTCAGAGTTTAAAATTGAGATGCACATCACGGTCTGTGTTGTTAAGATCAACGTAGTTATCAAACCACCATTACTTCCATGAAAATATCACAAAATAATAGTATATTAAATTTATAATTAGAAGCAGAATGACCGAACGTCATTCACCATTGCTGCAGAATCACAATGATAGAACACAGTTACCCTTTCCTCTGGCATGGGTAGCTGATGCCACTTTTTGTAACATGCATCTATATGAAGAAGACGGACACAAATTCATGTACTCTCAACAATGAACAATAAAAACGCAGACAAATTTATTTTCAAAATGCTGATGGAGAAGCAGATGACGCTGGAAATGGAGATGCAGATGGTGCAGGTGAATCAGCAGAATTCCCATGATTACTTCTAAGGGTAGAAATCAGATTCTCTGCAAAAAGTAAATTGGCAGCATCACTAGGATGGTATTCATCCCAAAACAAATATTTGGTCCTGTCTGGACACAACTTTGCAGCAGCCACGCAACTTAATGTGGGTCGATATCTTCCAAAACTGCAGCAAGGAGTATCAGCATTTTCGAACCCTGCAGACGTAAATTCTCGTTAATAAAAACCCAAATCACCAAATTCAAAATAAACCCATGAAACATACTGTAATTTGATGATAATTAGTAATAAATGTATTGAATCCTCACCATAAGCTTGGGGATTTGCTATAAGTTTGGTGAAGAAAGTGTAACCATCGGCAAATACAAAGCGAGCTCCTGGCAGTTTTGAATTTAGATCTGCGATGAGGTTTCTGGTGGCCGCATTAAACTTGACGGCATATTCGTTGAGATTCTGCTGGCAACCTCCATCTGTTGTCAGTACCCGTTGTAGTGGAATGCAACCCAGAGGTCCCATTCCTGTGAAGAGCAACTTGCGTACGCCTAATTGATGTAGCGTCTGCCAAATTTCACATATAAAAGATTATTAACAATAGGTCCAGCCCTGATGATGACAGTCTCAAATTTATGGTTGGGGAAAACTCACCGTGAGTTGTTGGCGCAATGTGGAAATAAGATAATTTATGAAATCGTGGGGAGCAAATTGCCAGGAATCAGTCTGCACTGGGAGCAAATAATTGTTGATGTAGTCGTTGCTTCCAATGGACATTAAATAGATGGATTCATTAAAGAATTTCTCCGTTTTTTCTTGCCCGATTTTCTTGGCAATGATCATCTTGGTTCCTTGGAACATCTCTATTTGCCTCCATAGCCACAGTCGTTGAATCTACATGGGTATACAGTTAACATGGGAAAGTTAACATGGGAAAATAATGAAATTAACAACAACAACAACAAAACCAGAGAAGTGGGTGGATGGAATAGTTATTACAAAAAGAGATCCCGTTTCGTTAAGAATGCCTCCTCCACCCGAAGCATAGTTGACACCTTGCTTCAACACAGTGTTCTCGTCAGTGGATGGAGACAGGATCGGCGCTGGGATTGGCAAACCTGTTTTCTCAGCTGCAATATTAGCAACAACACCCAATCAAATGAATACCTCGAAAATGCCCAATATATAACAAATAAATATTCACAAGTTGAATTGTGGAAGGGGGTGTAAGAAATACCAACTATATCACAAATGGTTCGGCCATTAGTGTATCTTCCAGTGGGCAATCCGTTACCAAAGTCAATTCCATACCATGGATAATTGGACTTGGCTAGACTCCTCTGCAGCTGATTGTTGTTTCCCACATCTGACAAAGAGTCTCCAAAAATAAAGGATACAGGCTTTATTTCTCTTTCGGCTGCGCTTGCACCAACGTATAACGTCACCACCATCATAATTGCCATGAAACATGCACTTAGTTCCTCAATCCCAATTCTCTCCATTGTTCCCGTATACACAAAGTGCTCTGCTGCAGTTGTTGCTCTGTTTGAAGCAAATCTCCCAGTCCCCGGTATTTATAGGAAAAAGCAATAAATTTGGTATTGTTGTCCGACACATAGATTCAAGGACAAATATGAAAAGTCATGGAAGAAAAATGAACGAGGAAATCTAAAAACCAATGATTATTACGGTAGAATTGATTGATACACCAGACCGTTGAAGAGCGAAACCGCCAACTAACAACTCTGAAACTCAGTGTATTAGTGGTTAGATTAGCTGAATGGGTTTGGCGGATTATAGTTTTTGGAAATGTATGTTCATAGATACCATCGCTGGCAACTCTTTCTCTAGCAATCACCGCCAAAGAAACCAGACCATGCTTCTTCCAGCTAGCTGCTTGATGCACCTTTGCCCTGAAATGTATTATCTAATTCAAAAATAAAATAAAAAACAAAATAAAATCGGTTGGTGAAACAAAATCTTTTTGGTGGTTATGTGCTAAATTTGGAAACATGAATATATATAAATATATGTATGGATAAATTTGTATATCAAATTATACAATTATTATTAACTGTGTACTATATAAATTTGTTTAATTAGTGTTTATATATTTAATTTTCTTAGTATTATTGTTTTTTTATCTCATCGTTATGTTTAATATATCATCTCTATATCATCTCTAGTTTGTTGATAGTGCTTTATTTATGAATTTGTTTTTATCCATTTATATGTTATCTTTGCAAGTCATCCATCCATATTTGATATTAATAATTTTTATAAGAAAAGTAGTTATTTATTAAATAATATAATTATAAAATATATATATTTTTTTAAGAATAATAGTTATGTATTATATAATATAATTATTATTATTTATATATTTGATAAATATATTAATTTTGAAAAGATATTTTTAAATTTTTTGTTGTTATTTAGTAGGTCACAATTTTATATCAATCAAGTATTTATGTATTTTAATTTTAAATTTCGGTTTTAGGAATTTAAACAAGGCTATAAGGTAGTAGCCACGGCCACTTAATTTAAATATAGTAATGTTGCAATGTGATGTTGAAAATGTCTATGGGTAGCTATTACATGCCGCTTAATGCTTTGTAATAAAGTATAGTTAAATTAAATTAGAAATAATTGTTGCAATTTGAGTTTGAGTTTGACCATATCTATGAAAATATGAAAATTTGTTTTGTAATAATGTTGCTGCTTAATTTAGTTTAAATATAATTAAATTAAAACAAAATTTAACATCATTTAAATTTTAAAAAATTTATAAAACGATGGCCATGAGATCCACGAATTCGGAACACGTAACCGTCACCAAATTTTTTGAAAACATCTAACACACATAATTCTAATTCTGATTTCAAGAATAATTCTAATTCTGATTCCAATTCTTGAAGTAGTTTGTCATAATTTTTTGAAAACATCTAAGACACATGATTCCAATTCTGATTCCAATTTTTGAAGTAGTTTGTCATCTTCCATTTTCATATATGCGTACTACTTGTTTTTATCATAAGTTCATGATACAACATTTTTGTACTTTTCTATAAGCATAATAGTTCACTGGGTGAGAGGAATGAAGCTTTTATAAAAACCTACCTTCAATCAAGGTCTTTATCATGCACATCTAACCTTCCTTATTTCAGTAGCGATCAAGACGAGAAACAACCAGGAAAAAACCATGAGTATGGCTCTCTTTATATGTCTATGCTCTCGGTTAGATTATAAGCACTCGTGACCCGTTTGTATCTCTTTAATTTCCTGTAGTTCATAGGGTGGGCCTGATCAGCGAACTAAGTAAATTTTTTTTATTTACAATTTTCATCGTGAAATGCCCTGGGCACCAGTCAGAGAGTTCAGCGTGAGATGCTTGCAATGAACGCTGGAGAAACCGTCCATTCAACTAGATCATTCGGGCCAGTTAACTCGTTGTCATCAGTGTGCCTTTCTTACTCTTCTCGACATTTTTTATGATGATAATGAGCTTAAACAGCTTGTAGGTGACCACAACAAATTTGTACTGGTGAGTTTTTATTTTGATTGTTTTTTTAGATATTTAGAGTCTGAAGGCTTGATTGCTAAAGTATTTCTGAAAATGTTTCATTCAGAGTAGAATATTTATTGTTGCACAATGTATTTATGAAAATGTTTCATTCTCCACATAATATCTGTTGTTACACAATGTAAACATCCACTAAAATAACACTTATACATCCATTCACAAGTTACCTATAAAATTTATTTTTCTTATTTTAAATTAAAAAAAAAAAGAGAGATGAAAAATGAGTTTTCATCTAAATTTTATGAAATAAATCTATTTCATTAAATAGCAAGAGCAACTACTTCAACTGCAAATGCAAATGCAAGTAGCAACTAAACTTCAACCTTCTTCTTCAAAGAGTTGCTTACGAACCTTCTGCTGCTTATTCGCAGCCTCACGACGAGACCTATTTTTTACCTGCCAAGAGTCCTACTTCAAAGACCTAATAACCTCCTTGTGAGCCTACTTAACCTCCTTAAAAGACTACAGACACCTACCTATTTGCAGGCTTTCGAACCAACCGATGGCGGCGATGGCGACCTATTGTCGAGAGTTCGTTACCTCACCCTTCGGTCTTTAGGCCTATTTTCAATAGTGGGTACCGGGTCTTGTTCATTTTTGCCCAGTCCACCTGTGCCTTTCAAGCCCATGGCCTAGATCATTGGTAAACCCTTTTGGTAAGTTAGCTTCTCTTTACTTTCTTCTTGAGCAGGCTCCTGAGCTACTGAGCTTTGTGGTGCTTGCATTACTTTTCCTTCTTGGGGATACCATGTCCCTGTGGTCTCATCTTCATTTTCATCATCGTCATGGATCTCATCATAGATCCTAGAAAATTATTGGTCCCAGGGAATCTAACCATAGGGGGCTTTCTCTTTATTGAGGTACAACCTCATTCTCCACCAGGCCCCCATCTTGTGCCTCTTCAAATTTTCCTCCACCACCTCCTTCCTTCTAATATCAGGCATAGCAATCAAATTGTTGTCTGCCTTGGTAACGACCTTGTTATCAGGCTTGTAAAAATAGAAATAAGGTGGAACTTTACCTTCAAGGAGGAGGGGAGGAGGAAAATCCTCTGACATTGCCTTGGCAGGATATGCCTAAGTAACCATAATCTCTTTTACCTCCATCCATGAATGTAGATTGGCCATATTCTCCTCTGACGGTCTAGTTTCATCGTCATTTGGCCTTGGTGATCCCATAATTGGTTAGGGCTAGGGTTAGGCTAGTGATCTGACATGATGGGTGAGTGTTGGTTCTATTCGTAAGCAACTGACCAGGATCCGAGAAGTATGTATATAGGAATGATGATTATATAAAGTATATAGCAATAAGAATGATCAATAGATAGTCTAACTAATTCCCTCCTCCGTCTCGACCTTTGGTGGTTTCTAGTTGATCGTGCAAGCCCCTCTAGTTCCCCGGTAGTTGGTGTAGTTCCCTCTTCTAGTAGATAGAGTTCCGCGTCAGTGGGTTGGGCTTTTTGTCTAGTGGCAATAGAAGGAGTCTAAATAACAATGTCTAGTTGGTGGAGCCGACGGAAATACATAGTAAGAAATTGTCACCCGGTATTAGTTGTCGGTGTTGTGGCATGTTGACTCTCATGGCTCTATCTTAGTAATGTCCTGCCTCTATGCTACTGGCTCTCTGGAGTATTCTACTCTATTGGGGGTGAAGATATGAAGTAGGAGCTCCACCAGGTAAGGGGTTGGCTAGTTGTACGGAGTAAGCACAATGGATGGCACTCCACTCTATGGCACTCTTTGACTTGGCATGGTGACGTCATTCTATATGGTGAGTTACAGGAAGGGGTCTATGGTCTATGGCAAGCGAAGCGATAGGTAAGGGCTAGTAATGAAAAGAAATGGTTAGTAGGCCCCCTCTTGCCTGCGGTTGGCCTTCATGAGTAATCGGGAGTAGCCATTAGTTTTGGTTGATGAACCACTTTTCTCAATTTTGATAGGTTCGATAGGAGCAACCAAAGAAGATCAAGGATGGTTTCTAGCTCTTGGTCTTTTTCTACACTTTACCTGCCAAACCTAGTGAATGAACCTGCTTCTGAGCCCCGGTCTTGTTCTTCTACTTTAGCTGTTGTTATAAACCAATGAATCTAGGGTGCAGTGAGTTAGTAGAGTTTAGTATGAGAGAAAGCTAGTTCTAGTATGAGTTAAGTCTAAGGAGTAGTCTGAGTTCATAAGAAGGAGTATAAGTTAAGTATCTTGTTCATGCTTTCATATAATAAATTGATATCTATCTGTTCCTACTTACTTGTTGTCTCTTGATTCCTGCTGCTATGAAAAGAGAATGAAGATCCTGCTGTTGTGTTTATATATCAGAAATGTATGTTGAAATAGAATTCATGTATTGGTTAGTGATTGCCCTATAGTGAATTGTCCTATAGTTCTAATTCTATCCTATTTCCTAAGCATACCTGAGGAGATCCTATTTCCTAAGCATATTGACTAGGCAGACTAAGCAAGGGAGGGATGACAAGTGATCTATTCCTAGAGCTTGTCATGTAGTGAGTTATAAGTTATACTCTATCTTCGTTAGATATTATAAGGGGTGTAGTTTGAGGTCGTTGTTCCTCAGGATTCCTAAGTGACTTGAAGGAGTTAAGCTTAGTCTTACATAGTTCCTAATCTTAATATAAGACTTAACTAAACAACAGAACATAATAGATTTCTTAATCTTAATTGCTTTACATTAATAGTTATATATATTAATAGTTAGAACCCCGTATCAATATTCTTATTAACATATCTACATCCTCTCTGTAAGTTGTCTATTCTAAGCTATGTACTATAGAGCCTTGCTATGTATAGAGCCTTATAGATCCTCTAGAGCCTTGCTATTGACTATGGAGCCTCTATAGATCCTATAGAGACTTTAGATCTACTTGAGTATATTGTCTATATTGATTGAATATATCATAATAGACTTTCTTACTTACTAACTTATTTCATCTAATATTATACTAACTCCTACAATATAATCTTCCTACTTCCTAATAGCTAATAATCTTCCTACTTTATAATAGCTAATATATATAAGACTAAAGAATCTAAAGGATGAATATAACTAGAATATTCAGGATCAATATGAATTCCTTGAGACTATAAGCTTAACAAAGATAGAATGAATATGTAATTGCTAACCAATAGGACTTATAAAGAGAACCAATAGGGCAGGATTTGATTCTATTGATTGGAAGTTGAAACCCTAACAGAAGTGCGCTTTTGCATTCATTCAATTTGGTTGGCAGGAAAATCGAACTCTCATCCAATTCACTTCAACAGACACGCATGGTTCAGTAGTCGGGGCAACTTCGTCACTTTAGTGTACCCATCGGACGAAAGCACTTTCGGGGGTTCCTTAGGGACCGATTCACTCTGCGTAGATTGACTAAACGCAGAAACCCTGGAACTGGCAGGCAGTCGTGTTTTTCACATGATTCATCGTTACTCATGTCAGCATTCTCACTTCTGATATCTCCAGGTGTTGTCCCATCCTCGATTGACAGAACGTCCCGCTACTGACACTTGGTTGGCGCCTCGCTTTCTCGCCTTGATGGCGGCCCTCACCATATGAATAGTGAGTCCCTCTCCTCGACCTCGTAACCTCGGCCGAGTCCCTTTCGGGCCTTTAGTCGAGAGTTCGGCAGGCTCACCCTACCAGGCCTCGTAACCTCGGTCGAGTCCCTACCGGGCCTTTAATCGAGAGTTCGGCTGGCTCACCCTCACCCTTATGGGTGAGCAATAAAGAAACTTGGGTCTTTAGAGCCCGCTTAACACTTCCAAGGTCTCGTCGCTTCGGTGAATCACTTGAGCCCCGATACATTTTCGGTGCCATGGAGCTAGACCAGTGAGCTATTACGCTTTCTTCGAAGGATGGCTGCTTCCAAGCCCACCTCCTGGTTGTCATCGCTCAATCACTTCCTTTTCCACTAAGAGATTGCTTAGGGACCTTAGCGTACGATTTGGGCTGTTTCCCTCTCGACTCTGGATCTTAGCACCCAAAGTCTGTCTGTACGTTTGATTAAGCCTATACTCGAAGTTTCCTTGGGGTTGGTCAAGCTTTGGGCCACCCTAGCCCATTAAGCACTCTACCTCGGGCCATATTATACGCACGCTCTACTGAAATAGATTTCGCGGAAAACCAGCTATATCCGATCTTGGTTGGCCTTTCACCCCTAGCCACAAGTCATCCCCGTATTTTGCCACATACATTGGTTCGGTCCTCCAAGGCCTTAAGGAGCTCTCTTCAACCTGCTCATGGCTAGATCGATTGGTTTCGGGTCAAATAGTCTCAACTGGGAGATTCCCTCACCATATGAATAGTGAGTCCCTACCGGGCCTCGACCTCATAACCTCGGTCGAGTCCCTCACCTCTTTGGGGAGGTGAGTGATAAATCCCTACTGGGCCTCACCATATGAATAGTGAGTCCCTACCGGGCCTGGCTGGAAAGCGCCTACACCTAATGGCTTAAGCCGCTGTTACCATTTACTCGCTGACCCATTATGCAAAAGGTACGCCATTAGGGTGAGCCGCGTCCAGGTCAACCCAACCCTGAGCTTTGCTCAGGTATTTGAAACAAATAGAGGGACGGAGTCACTCACTCATTCATATGGTGAGGGTCTTTCCGGTCAGATTAGACACTGAGAATCTTACCCGTAGCTTCACTCCTTTCCCCCGGAGGGTCAAGCAGTAAATGACTCTCCCTCGACCTCGTAACCTCGGTCGAGTCCCTCACCTCTTTGGGGAGGTGAGCGATAAATCCCTATCGGGCCTCACCATATGAATAGTGAGTCCCTCACCATATGAATAGTGAGACCCTACTGGGCCTACCGGGCCTGGCCTTATGGTCGAGCCTGCTTACGCATCCTTCGACTGATTGTTCGCATCAGATTTATTTCTATTGCACTCCCTTTCCTAGGGTTCTTTTCACCTTTCCCTCATGGTACTTGTACGCTATCTGTCATTGAGGAATACTTGGGCTTAGAGGGTGGTCCCCCTTTCTCGCTACGAAGCGATCCTAATTCAAACACACTGCGTTTTACTTACATAATCGAACCATGGGACTCTCTACAGGGCTATCACCTTCTTTGGCCAGATCTTCCAACCTTTTCATTCACAATTCTACCTATCGGGCAAAGCACCGGCCTGGTTCTTCCATCATCCAATGAACTGAAATGACTCACGCAGAGAAGGCAAGGCTAGGAAAATGAGACCAAGATCGAAACGAAAACCTCCGCTGCTTAGTATTTTCCCAATCCGCTTTCGCTCGCTGCTACTAACGGGGTCTCGGTTGATTCCCCTTCCCATAGCTACTTAGATGTTTCAGTTCGCTAAGTCTTTCAAGTCCAAGGAGCGCGGACTAGCCAAGGGGCTTGGATACGGTTTCCCGATCGGAGATCCATGGATCACGGATGGTATCTCCCCATGGCCTTTCGCCTTTGGAAGTGTCCTTCCCTCTCAATGCCCGGGCATCCATCCAATGCATTCTTTCCGATACAGCAGGAATTGAACCTGCTTCACACCGGGGATTGGGGTGGGTGGGTAAATAGTATTCGATGGCGACCTTTTGGTCGAGTGTGCTAACGCACCCATCAATCGATCAATCACGAAGGACCTTGTCCTTGTACATGATTCCAGTCATTCTTTATATACGTAATTACGCTTTAGTAGACTTTCTATGGGCATATGTCATTACGCATTTCCCCTGCCGAGCAGCTGATGCTGCTTGATATTATAGCGCGTCATTACGCTTTAGCAGATAATGCATATATTATATATGTAATTATGCATTTATGATTATTTCATTCTGAAATGCATATATTATATATGTAATTACACTTTAGCGTTGTATGGGATCGTAGCTCGAATCATCGATCGTACCCGTAATATCTATGGATACTGTTATGTGATGAATTCCAATTCTTGTAATTGGGAATTCCAATTTAGGTAATTTGGAATGGAATTTATGGATGCGTAAGCAGGCTCGACCATAAGGGTGAGGTAACGTGTGAGGGTGAGCTTGCTGAACTCTTGACAAAGGCTGCCATCAGACGAACAACTCTCTTTTGGGGGAGGGGCCCCAAAAGAGAGGAACTTGAAGAACAACAGGCCGCCATCGCCGCCATCAATTTGATAGTCGTTTTTGGGTCACTTTCACTCGGGAAATGAAAGATTTCTGCTAATGAAATAACCAATCTATTATATATGATGCGGTGGCGACCAAAAGAGATATGAAATTGGAATATTCACCATTTCCATTCCAATTGAGGTAATTTGGAATGGAAATTATGGATGCGTAAGCAGGCTCGACCATAAGGGTGAGGTAACGTGTGAGGGTGAGCTTGCCGAACTCTCGACAAAGGCCGCCATCAGATGAACAACTCTCTTTTGGGGGAGGGGGTGAGGGTGAGCCTGCCGAACTCTCGACAATAGGCCCGAAGGGCCTCGGCCGAGGTTACGAGGTCGAGGAGAGGTTATGAACCCACTCTCCCGACCAAAGAAGGGGGAGGGGCCCCAAAAGAGAGGAACTTGAAGAACAACAGGCTGCCATCGCCGCCATCAAATGGATAGTCATTTTTCGGTACCTTATGTGGTTTGGTTTCATATATAGTTTATCTACTTGCTTGCCGTCTTAAATAGAGAAATAACTACTAGAAAAGTAAGTACTACTAGCCAGACTGCCTTAATCTCCATGCACTAGATAAAGATAGACTTAATTAGAATCGTATTTTTATTAGTCTTTGTACCAGCCCTCCTATGGCAACCTCCTGGACATGGTGGCTCGAGAATGGTATCACGTCCGTCACGTCCTATGGGTTACCATACTGGAGCTCCAAGCACGGAGTATAGGTTCATTGATTCCCCTTCCCGTTGATTAGACCCATGTGGATAAGGCCCCCTTGAGTAGTCCCTGTGATTCGTCCCCTTTGATTAGCTCTACGTGTATCTGTAGGAGTATCCTCCCCCCATAGGATTTGTTCCCTCTCCCTGTGGTGGCAACTGGGAATGACAAACTGGGATGGTCTCTCGGCTCGTTCCTCGCCCCTTTGGTCATTATATTCTATCGGACCGGCTTGCACTGGCGACTCTTGGATCGAATAAGCGGCATCTAAACCTACCTGGATCGAGTGAATCAACACCTGGCATAGGCAAACAATATAAAAGAGAATAGCTTAGTCAATAACAAATAGACTTTTAGTGTCCAGTAGGTAATGAGACCTCAGACCCTCAAAAATAACAATTTCATTAATAAAGAATGGCAACTGAAGAGATTTTGTAGAACCGGTAAACCAAGCCGAGGGATCCAAGCTAGTTTCCAAAGCAAGCTATGAATAATGGTGGTTGTACCCATGCTAGAGGTGAAAGGTTCTAGGCTTCTTTTTGTTGGACCTGGTGAGGTGGGTGTGGTGACATCGAGTTAACATCGAAGAGGTGACACACATAGAAGAACTTACTTCTATCCTTTACATGTCGAACCGGCTTCTCTAGGCTATGACAGGCGGTAACCAGCGGGTATGTCTCCCTTGTATTGGCTAGCGGCATCTCACACGCTATTTCTCTTATTATTATCGTATATTGGCTAACGGTAGCTCACACACTACTATTTTCTGGGCCTCACCCCAAACGATGGCTGTTCCCATGTCCGGTAAGTGAAAGTGAAAGACTGGTATTTTGATCTGTAGGCCCTGCTCTGCCAATGTGTGTTGTACCCTTCTCTGCCGATGTGGGAAATAACTAACTAACTAACTAACTGGTGCTACTCCCCATGGCTTACTGTCCTTGGGTCACGGAGAACATGACTGCTTAACTGGGAAGTCAAACAGGTCACGTCAAACTGGGCATGGGGTATTGTCAACGGGTCACAGCATCTAGTTTACCGATACAGGTTCGATGAATATAGTTTCTATTTTCTTTTCTGAGTGAGAAGGTTCCTCTATCACTGATCGTAGGGAATCTACCTAATGGTTGTTGGGGGGGGGGGGGGGGAATTCAACGATGCCAACCTATCCGGGGTATCACGGCGGGTGGGAGGACAGGAGATAAAGTTACCTTCGCTGAACACCTTCTATTTCTCGATCTCGTTGAGGGAGAGCATCCATCGACTAGCCCGCCTAAGATGTGACGTAGATAATCGGATGGAAACAGATTCTATACGTAACATGACCAGGTATACTGTATTGTCGGAAGGAAGGTTACCCGGTGGTGCAGAAGAAGGTATAGAAGTTGGAGATGAACTTAGTTGAGGGCATGGTGATCAGTTCTAGGGCGGCTAACTCCTTGATGATTGCTGTAACGATGAGTGAACTATATGTTGTGATGGCAGCCCCGCCCGGGTATAGGTATTATCAGATTAGTTGAGGGCTAGAACTCCCCCCGGGTGAACAACTTTAACTATCCCCGATTGCAGGAGTCGCGTTGACTCTACCGGAGCGTCGTGAAATGAGGATGTGGTAGGAGCTCCCTAAAATGAGGAGGACTAGCGAGCCCCGGACCAGATATCTAGTTCGCTCTCCATAGAAAGCCTTGCCTGTCACCCACCGTAAACGACTAGCTTAGATAGTTCCCTGGGCGGACACCTTGTTACTTATAAAGGAGGGCCCTGGTTAGGTATGAGGTTCTAGCTGCTGATTTCACCTTCCTTCCCAAAGTAGGAGAGGAGCCCCACAAATAGCAACTATTTAGGGGGCATGAGCTTGGTCCGGGTAGATGAGGATTGGTTCATGCTGATGAATCTGGGCTTTGCTTAATACGTGCTTAGCTTCATCCTGGCTTATGAGTTAGTTGGTTAGGGGAGGGGGCTTGAGAGGAAAGGGAGGGAAGCCATAGAAGTCATTAATATATGTATGGGTCGAGCTTCTATTGTAGAATATTACCATCTATGAGTGAGACATGTGAGTGATCGATTGATCGACCTTGTGTATGATGCACCTTTTGAAACTGAATAACCAGCCTGTCAAATGCTGATGCACCCTTCCTTTATCCCTTCCTTCCCCTCCTTTGTCAGGCAAGCAATTCTTCCTTTGTTTTACTCGCTACCTTTTTTTTCTTTTATGCATGCCCAGTCTTTAAATAGAGAATCTACGAATGCACTTCTCCTTTCTCCAGATGCCTTTGAGGAAGGAAACATGGCCAATATTTCCCTCACCATCAAGGTGGATATCTCTGTTACAACTGGAGTTACCGAGAACATACTTCTTGGAGGTTCCTACTCTCCCAAGGAGGTTGCAGCTTACAAACCCCTTTTCGAAGATTTTTTAGGTGTGTTCACTTGGTCATATTCAGAGATGCCTAGACTAGATCCATCCATTGTTGAACATCAGATTAACACATGGCTAGATGCATCTCCTATTCGGTAGAAATAAAACCACTCCATCTTGCCAAGGCTCCGGCCATCAAAGCAGAAATAGAGAAACTTCGCAAAGCGGTATAATCTCAGTCTTGTCTTTGTTACTCGGTCTTGTCTTTGTTATTTTATTTTTTAGAGCTGGCTAGCTTAAGGAGACTTCTCCCTACTACTAGCACTATTCCCAACCTAACCTGCTATTCCAACACCTATCCTATTCCAACCTATTCCCACTACCTGTATATAAGTCTTTATCGAGAAAATATATTGAAAATAGAACAGGAAGGATATCTAGTATAAAGCCAAGCTCCTCGCAATTCCCACTCCTATTCCCTCGCCTAAAGGCTCCTATTCATTCGCCTTCCCACACCTCTCTCCCTCGATAACTGCTTGAGAACTGTTTCATCACCATAGCAGGAACCATGGTCTTCCCAACCCATCTTCCCTCGATAACTGCTCGAGAACTGTCCCATCCAGACAGCCGGAATCAGGGTCTTCCCATAAGATCGGTACTATTGGAGATACTGGATAAAGAACCTCATAAACATGCATCGGTAAATGCTTCATACAAGATTATTAGAGTCATCTGGTGTCTCTCTCTCTCCTATCTTCTCTAGGAAGGCTAGCTCGAGTCACTCCATTCTCTTGGGAGGAAGGCCAGCTCTTAGGCATGTGCCCTACCATTGGCTTCTAGGCTCCTAGGCTCTTCACCCACGCTCTTAGGACAGGCCCCTTCACCTACCTCCACCCTCCTCAATTAGTAAAGAGAGAAAAACCATTAGTCTCTCTTGGATCAGAAAATCACTGAAAAAGAGATCAATATTGTGCCACCAGTCGATCATACATAATGTGAAATCGAGAAACCACTCGATCATATGTAATGTGATTGGTCATTTCATTAGCGGATTGAACAAGTCAAGTAGTCAAATGTTGACAAAACCAACCCAATCGATAATAAATAGGAGAGCGCTATTATGATTATTAGTAGTCCCTACTCCAGTAGAGGTAGTAGAAGAAGAGGTGGTCTTATCCTTTTTATGGCAGGGAAGATACAAGTCTAACAATAGAGGTACTCGATAGGCGAGGATCTTTTTTTCTTGTTCATCATCTTACAGTTGTTAGCCCTTTCTTTTGAATGGGCGAGTCCCGTTAGTCAAGCAATAAGTCACTCTATAGTAGGCGCTTTCGTCAAGTAATAACAAGTAGATCCATGCCAGGGGAATGAGTAATGTGTCAGGAGAAATTGCTACAAGAGGCCGTGGATACACTTCTTGATAACGGGATCCGCGGACAACCAATGAGGGATAGTCATAATCAAGTTGACAAGTAGGTATGACCGATCAACAGTCTCACCTGACTTTTCCTCCGCTATCAATCTAACCGAATGGAAGAAAGAAGCTCCACCATTCTTTGCAAATTCATTCATTCCTCACCATATGAATAGCGAGTCGATGGCAGAGTTCGCTTGCTCACCCCCACCCAATAACGCGGAGGTTTGAACATCTTTCGATGGCGGCCTGTTGTTCTTCAAGTTCCTCTCTTTTGGGGCCGATGGCGGCCCTTCTTTGGCCGGGAGAGTGGGTTCGTAACCTTGGCCGAGTCCCTCGACCTCGTAACCTCGGCCGAGTCCCTCGACCTCGTAACCTCAGTCGAGTCCCTCTGGACCTCACTTCTTTGGGGAAGGTGAGCGAGAAATCCCTACGGGCCTATTGTTTTGTGATTTTGTGTTATTTTGTAGAAGATGTTATTACTTTTTGGAATTTTTCACTTATGATTTCTTGGAAATTACTATACTTTTTCACTTATAATTTCCTGGAAATCAGCTAGGTAATTTTTATTATTTCTTGGAAATCAATTGATTTTTATTATTTCTTGGAAATCAGTTGGGTGATTTTGTATCAGTGTCAGTGAAATAAATAAAACTAAATAAAACTAAACCATTGATTGTGTACCAGTGAAATAAATAAAACTAAACCATTGATAAATAAAACTAAACTATTGATTTTGTACCAGTGTTAATCAAATTCCTGGATGAGGGTTTTCCTGAATGAGAAGACATCCAGTTGATTTTGTGCTAGTTTCAATGAAACAAATAAAATTAATAAAACTAAACCATTGATTTTATACGAGTCTCAAATAAATAAAAACCATTAATAAATAAATAAAATTAAACCATTGATTTTGTACACTCTCATTGAAATAAGAAATAAATAAACTGTGAAATAAATAAAATTGCACAGTCTCACTGAAATAAGAAATAAATAAACTGTGAAATAAATAGAATTGAATACTCTCACTGAAATAAGAAATAAATAAAACTGTCTCACTGAAATAAATAAAACTAAATCAAAACTAAACCATTGATTTTGTACGAGTCTTAGTAAAATAAATAAAACTAAACCATTGGATTAATAGTATATTATAACCAAGGTGTTGTAGACTTAGCTGCTCTTATATTGCTTTGCTTTCGCAAGCACCGCCTGTGTTCACTTCAACTGTCAGACAGCTTAAGAAACTTAAAGGTGTTCTAAACTTAGCTCTTCTTATATTGCTTTAATTTTGCAGGCACTGCCTCTATTCACTTCAACTGGCGGACAACTTAAGAAACTGAAAAGAATATGCCTGTAGCTTATGATGAACCCAGTAAAGCCTAGCTTACGATGACCGTGACTTCTTGTTCTCCAAGAATTCATGCAGAGATTTCTTTTTTTCAAGAATTACAGAGAATTTATGTTGTTGCATAAACTAATTTGGAGAGATTGGGGAGATTTGTATAGAAGAAAAGAAAAAACAAAAAGAACATGTTCCCATATTATTATGCCAATATTATGTCGTGTGTAGAAAATGGGCAAGAGTCGTTATGCCGTGCCACGTGTAGCAAAGGGTATGTCGGTATTATGTCGTGTGTAGCAAAGCGTCAAGAGTCATTATGCCCCGTGTAGCAAAGGGTCAGTGAATAGTGGTGACGAAACCATGGCAAGACTCCGTTACGGAGATCGTGGCAAGACACAAGGAGCTAGGAGTAAGCATTTAATTTAAAGTAAATAATGCTAGAGAAACCCTAGCATTATTCAATCATGTGAGAAAGACTTATT
The DNA here is from genome assembly GCA_034641835.2 of Pinus albicaulis. Taxonomy (NCBI): domain Eukaryota; kingdom Viridiplantae; phylum Streptophyta; class Pinopsida; order Pinales; family Pinaceae; genus Pinus; species Pinus albicaulis. Next base: position 38,209 of record JAXQQM020087952.1, read on the forward strand.
AATACTATGCATATTTCGCATTTTAACCCTAAGTCCCGAAGCTCTTGATCTCAGTAAGAGGCCAAATAAGACCTCCAAATGTCTGATTGGATATCAAGAAACATTGTCAAATAGGCCGAGCAAGAAAGGTAAATTATTACATGCAGGCCAAACTTTGGGTTTAATCATATATTATTTTTTTTTGTATACCGGTTCAGTTTTTAAGGCATATCAATTACAAAAGTCCTTGCTGGCCCTTGAGCAAGGACTAATAAAAATTTATTTATATATTTATTTGTACAAATAAAAAATGTTTTTTGTCTTTACATTTTCTATTGATAAACGATAAAGATAAAAAACTCATCTGTAACCATATTTTCAAAGTAACCACTTCAATTTTATTGTTCAAAATTTAATTTTTTAATATAATAAATATAAATTTAAAATAAGTTAAAAAATGTTTTTTTTCTTTTTTTTTTTATATATTTATTTTGTTATTGAAATGATTATTGAATAAATAGTTATCAGTATGTGTGCTTTAAAGAGTTTATATTTCAGAAAAGAGAAATTAGGTACACTCTAATATAAAGTTAGATTTGTTAGAAAATAAGAAATTAAATTTAAAAAAGTTCCCCATTGGGTTGGGGGGTGGAGTTTGAAGAAAATGAGGGGTCCACACAATAATCAAAATGATGAGACATGGTGAGTGAGCAAGACATTGGGAACATTTTAGAGGCAATGTAGAGTATATTGTTAAGATGATGAGACATGGTGAGTGAGCAAGACATTGAGAACATTTTCGAGATAATGTAGAGTATATTGCTAAGAGATTGATCAATTGGTATGCCTTGTGGATAGGGGAGGTGTTCATACGACAACTAAGTACATGTATGCAATATATAATCGTGGATTGTATAAGGTTAAATATATATCAATATATATAATATCAATTTGTAGCACTGAAATAATGTAATGATATGTATATTACATTAGTTTATTTGGTTAATTACTATAAATAACTTAATTATGCCTTATATCATTTTATTATTAAGCTTTTTAATAAATATCCAGTTGGCATGGCATTCATCAAAATATTTGAAGAGTGATCTTAGTGCGTTGTTAAGTATATATTGATGTGTCATCATTATCAACATACAATAACAAAATATTGATTATTGATTTAACTTATGGTCTATGATATTAACTAGTTAACATTTCTAATTTGATTTGTTCATCATTCTTGTTTAGTTTGTCTTTTCTGGTTGTTTTTTAAAATAAAAAATATCAAATTGGTGTCTTATCTTTCTCCCATGTTTGTGTCATGATTTGGTCTTCATCGAAGCTTTATGCTCAAATAAAAGTTTCTTATCATTATTTAGCTTAGATGCTACTATTGATAGCATTTTACCCAAACAATACAACTTGGAAAAAATGACATCCACTCTCCTTTGTTAACAATTTGTGCTATCCATCTACCGTTGGTTTAGTACTTTGGTTCGGATAATTTATTTGTGCTATTAGTACTTTGGTTCAGATCATCATTTCATACTTTAAATTACTCATTTATTTGTGCTATCCATCTACCGTTGGTTTAGTACAATGGTTCAAATCATCATTTTATATTTTAAATTACTCTTTTATTTGGTTGCATATGATTGAGGTATTTTTTATTTGATTTATTAAAGGAAAAATAAAATTATATATAAAAAGAGTTAATGTTTATATACAAGTTTATTATTTTCCAAACCACTTCATTATTTTAGAATTTTTTTTTTAATTTTATTATATTCTACGCTCAAGTTCAAATAATATGATGAGCTTTAATGCCTTGATGATTATTGTTGTAATTATTTGGAAAAACACTCTTAACTGAACATAATTGTAAGCTTGCTTTGTACCACCAATTTCACTCTTACCTATAGGAAACAACCTCACTCTTTGCCTTTAGATTGAGAAAGATGTCTATTTTTTTTCCTTAAAAAAACAAATATCCTCTCCATTTTAAATAGATTTCAAATAATTTTGATTTTGGTTTTTAATGTTAAAATACCTTATAAAATTCAATATTTTCAATCTTAATTTCATCATCTTTGTATTTCTTGTTTTTTCTTTTTTTTTAAAATGTAGATGTTAATTTAATAATCTTAAAATTTTTCCTTTCTTTCTATTTTTAATATTAAAATACTTTTAAAAACTCAAAATTTTTAATATTAATATATAGTATAGTTTCAAAATGCATAGTTAAAAAGAGAGAATGATTATAAAAATGATCCAAAAATAATTAATATTTATTTTTAGAACTCCATCAATTAATTTCTATCAAATAATTACTAAGACATACGTTCATTAATAATAAAAATAGTAAAACTAATTTTAAGAAGAATATGATGCCTCCATATCTGATGATGATGATGATGGTTAACGTCCACTGAGACCAATCTTTGGTCTATCGGACCTAAAGAAAAGAGTTATTTAATTTGATTTAAGATTTTATTCCTATGCTCAAAAAGCTTGGAGAGAAGCCTCTCGAGCTCACTATAATTTTGACATCTTAAAAGGCTAGGAAGGTCAATATTGCAACAAAGATTATGAAATTGAGCTCTAATGTGGTTGTACACGGGGCACTCTAAGAGGAAGTGATTTTCATCCTCGATGTTCATATTCTCACAGAGATGGCAGATCCTTTCCATCCATGGTGTTTTAGGAACTGTCCAACGACCTGTTTCACTATGGAGCTCATGAGAGTTTGTTCTAATCTTGGCTATATTAATTTTCTTCTTTGAGCTAGTTAAAACAGAGATATACTTTTGATCTTCTAAGGTGGGGTTGATGACCTCCTTATAATACCTTAATTTTCTTTTAGCTGCTAGATCTTTCTCACACCACATTTTTTCTTTGAACTTAGAAGTAACAATTTTTTAATGTTATTGATGTTTTGCAATGCAACATTCTTGTCGATCTCCCAATGGTTTAACCAGGCCCTGGTGTCTTTATACCAACCTCGTTTAAGCCTTAGGTGGTTTTGGCTGGAATTTAAAGCTAGCTTAGGAAGTCTATGTTCTCCTATGCTATTGAGCTTGTGCTTGTACAACAGAAGCCTAGTCATAGCTAGGCTCTCGATAGGGGAAAGACCCACTTATATAAGGAGAATAGGATAGGGTGTATTGCTTTTAATTTTAAGGTTATACGTTATAAAACGCTTCTGGATTTGCTCAATCTTTCTCCAGGATTCTCTAGAGATGCTGCAACCCCAAACCTCACATCCATATAAGATAATAAGAAAAAGGAAATTATACAGATAATTATGGTAAAAGAGATTTTGAAAATTCTACCATATTTACATGTTGGATATGCATTTTGAAAAATCACTTCTAAATCATTGATTTCAATGCCATAAATTTATGCGAACATAAATAATTTTTAAAATATAAACATTTTTGAAAAATTAATTATTTTTTAAACTATTTTGTTTTAACTAATTGTAAAGAATATATATATATATAAGCTTAGTGTTTTACAATATTTAATAAAAAAGTGAAATAATGATAATAATTATCAAATATCTAAAGTTTTGTGGGTTAGTTCAATTGGTTGAGTCTTTGTTATTAAAGGACATGTCACAGGTTGAATTCTCTCAACACTCTAAGAGGGACTTTAGATTGAGAGAGGTTATATATATATATGCACTTTACATTTTAAATAGATGTCAAATTATTTTGATTTTTTTCTTTTTGTACTCCCCCATCGAGTTTTGCCTTTCTAATCAATATAAAATATACCATGTTGGTCATATGGAAAAAAGAGAAGTGAACCTTAGAGAAGTGAGTATGGATTCTGATTTCAAAGTAATATATTGGGTGGATGAGAAAAATACTTACCCTTCCCTACTGGGTTTTGAATGGGTGAATGAAAATTAAACCATCATTAAAATGAAGAAGGGGGAGATATCTTTTGAGGTAGATGGGATCAAAGTAGTACAACCCATAGACCCTGATAAAGGACCCTGATATGCAGAACTTGTGGATGACACCATGGATGGAGTGGCCTTGGACCAGTTGTACAACTTGACTGTGGGGATGAGATTATAATATAAACCCAATGGTTGATGGAGCTATTAATTGGTGTAGCATCTGCTCATATGATTTGGATAACCATGATGCGTTGCAGGATTGGCAAGAGCACAACCATGATATTTCGCATGACGTTGCACAATTATCAAGTCGGTATGGGGGGTTGGGACATAATTATGAGATCACCTATTTTTAATGTTAAAAATATTTTATAAAATTTAATACTTCAATGTTAATTTGAACATCTTTTCATTTTTTATTTTTTAATGTAGATGTTAATTTAATAATCTTAACATGATTAGAATTAAAAATTTTAAAATTAAATTTATTGTTTTATAATAATAATAAAGAGGTGATACCTCGAAAGGGGGTGACGAATATGACAAGGGGTGGGGGGTAGGTTTCCACCACCTCACTTGACCAATATCTCGGAGGACATGGCACCGCACCCCTAGCAAGTCTAGGAAAATAAAGGAAGGTAATAATGTCCCACATGTATACTCCCATGCAAGGATGACGAGGACCTTTAGGAAAAGGCGTTGCACATTTAAGGGCAAAGGATTATGTTGAGAGAGTTTCATATGCTTGATTGGAAGATCATATTCCCAAGAAATATCTCAACATATGAGATTCACTGACTCCTAATTTATATTCCTTTATTATTAGCTTAGTGTGACAACAAAGAGAGAGTTCCATGAAGCATATCCACCGTAATCTTTCCTAAATCTGATATTTCTTCAAGGGATGATACTTTGGGATTGAATCTTGGTGAAAGGGATCTCAAAACCTTTCGAACAACAAAGATAAATTTGACTTCTTCACTAAGACTTGCAATGGAGTCAACAATATTTTCTACTTGAAGAAAATATGAAGCAATATCCTCATCTTTTTCCATCTTCAAATTTTTAAATTGGCCTCTAAGAGATTGTATCCAGACTTCTTTCAAATTCTTGGGCCCCTTCATAATAAGTTTTGAGTTTGTTCCATACCTTAAAGGCTAACTTGCACCACCTTACTTTTATGAATTCTGATTTTTCCAAGACACTTAATACAACATGTTTAATATAACAACCTTCTTTACGCTTCAACTTGATTGAGGCTCCAACCTCATTGATGAGCATCAGGACCCCAGGGGAAATGTCATCATTAGAGGAAATTACAGCCTAAAAGTGGCCTCCTAAGGAAAAATAATAAAATAATAGTTAAACTAATAAAATAAGAGAGATGAATTTTAGAGGGAAAAGAAAAAAAACTACTTTTTTTAATTGTATTTTTGGCCTATCTCCCTATAAGTTTACTCAAATTTCATGTGTAGACACTCGTTGGATGAAAAATTAAATTCCACACCCAATGAGTACCCATTATGCATACTTTTGAGAAGGCCCAGACTAATAAAAATTGCAGATACATTAAAAAAATGTGTTGAACACGTTTTTTTAATGTATCTGCAATTTTTATTAATGTGGGTCTTCTCAAAAGTATGCATAATGCGTACTTGTTGGATTTGGAATTTAATTTCACCTCAAACAAGTGTCTACACTTGAAATTTTAGTAAACCTATAGCGAGATAAGCCAAAAATACAACTAAAAAAAGTAGCTTTTTTTCTTTTCCCTCCAAAATATTTACATGTACCACTTTTTAAATTTAAAGGAATTTGACTGGTTTACATATATGACATGGAAATTACATGAAAATTTCATGGGCACTTTTAGGCTGAAATTTCCTCTAATATTTGCCATATAAGTGATACTTAACAAACTGCAAGGGAAAAATAATGTACTCTAATGGTATTTCCCACATTATATCTCAAATCTTAATTGAAATAAGAACTCTATAAATATACCATCTTTTTTGGCTTATATGTGAATATTTTTGTATATCTGCATATTTTCCGTTTATGTGCATATTTTTCGTAATTTCCATATATTTTCACATTTTCCGTATTTTCTATATACGAAAGTTGCACATATGCAAAAGATATGCGCATATATGGAAGATACACCTATATGAATGATTTGTGCATGTATAAAAGTTGTGAATATATGCATATATGCATTTATGCATATCTTTCGTATATGCGTAGCTTTCGTATATGCATATGTTATGTATATGTGCATATCTTCCGTATATGCGCAAATTTTGTATATATGCATATCTTTCGTATATCTGCAACTTCTGTATGTGTATCTTCCATATATGCACAATTTTTGTATATGCGCATATATTCCTTATATCCGCAACTTCAGTATATCCACAGCTTTCGTATACGTGCATCTATTGTATATGCACAACTTCTTGATATGCACATATATGAAAGTGTGCATGAACAAAAAAACATGTGTATATACAACATGATTGCATGAGATGCATGGTATTACATTAATATCGTGGATGCAAAGATTATTTCAGTAGGATGGTGCTGATTTGCAACACTATAATTGATTGCTCAGTAGTGTCAATGGACATTGTGGAAAGATTGGTAATATGTTTTGATTTCATGTTTGATTTTTTGTATAAGCTTCAGTAGAGTTTTAGAAGGGAAGGAAGCCTTGTTTCCATCCCATTTGTAGTCTTATTCTTGATTTGACGTGAATGAGAAGCTGAGTCTATTGGTTAAGTGAACAATACTGAGCCTCTCATGTATGCCAAATCAAGAATGAGACTACAAGAGGGATGGAAACAAGGCTTCCTACCCTTCTAAAACTATACTTAAGCTTATACAAAATTTCAAACATGTAATCAAAACATATTGCCAATCATTCCACAATGTCAATTGATGCTACAAAGCAATCACTTCTAGTATTGCAACTGAGAGCCATCCTACTGAAATAATTTATACATCCATGATGTTAATGTAGTATCATACATATCATGCAATTATGTTGTATATACACATGTTTTTGTACATGCACAACTTCTGTATATGTGTTTCTTCCGTATATGTGCATATCAAGAAGTTGTGTATATGCAGTAGATCTACATATATAGAAGTTGTGCATATACAGAAGATATGCACATATATAGAAGATACACATATATGGAAGATGCACATATACAGAAGATATGCATAAACACATATACACATATACACACATATTAGGGCGGAAACGTGAAGCTGGGTTACACTTTTGTGAGAATCGGGGGTCGAAATTTATTTTCGGCAATAGTTCGGCCGAACTTTCTTAGAAATTTCGGCCAAACTCGTGATTCCGTTTAGATTGACGGCACACTGATGGTGAGGGCAAACAAAATTTTTGCCGGAGATTGGAAAACCGGCAACAAAAGTTCGGCCGAACTAGTTTCTATAAATAAATCGCCCGCGAAGTTAATTTTTTTGCCGGTTTCATTATTTGCGTGTTTTCCTCCTGTCACTGTCACTATCGCTGCTGCTCTTTTCGCGCGTTTTCCTCCTGTCCGCGCTGTTGCTCCTCCTGTCCGCGCTGTTGCTCCTTTCGTCGACGCTGTTTCTCCTTTCGTCGGGTATGCAAAACTCTATCTTATTATAACTTTTTTATGTCGTGCAATCTTGTCTTGGTTGTTAGAGTTAAATATTAGAAAAAAAAAGTGAAATGGGAGGATGATGATGAATGTTTGCAGAGCTTTAATTCGATTTTTTCCACTAGTATTTGAGTGCAATATTTTCTTGGAATTAAACCTTTTAGTATTTTTCTCCAACTTTATTTTGTCAAAATTATTAAGAATCTTACAACCACTGCTAAAACCTGCATGAATCACCTTAAGAAAATTAAACCTTATAGTCTTGGACAAGGGCCTGCATTGTCCAATGATAACATGATCCCCTTCATTGACACAGAAACAGGGTGAAATATGGGCTGGTATGTTCGAATGTCTCTTTTCATACCTCTGATATTTCTTGACAAAATGGAGATTATCCCTACGAACAATAATTTTCCGTGTCATTTTAGCACTGTAACATGTTCCAGCTAATATATGACCTCTTATTGAAACAGTACCAGTGAATGGGCGCTTCTTGTCGATGTAGGTCCCTTGAATAGCTTACTTGGGTGTCTTGAAGCCAAGACAAACATTCTTCGAAAACCTGTTGCCACCTTTTCCAGGTCGTTTCCCCTTCCCAGAATTCTTGGAACTGAAAGACTTTTGGTTGCTTTAGAAAAGCTCTCTGTCTGTTCTGCCATGGCTACAGGAAATTGAGACTCCCGTCGCGGCCGCTTCCGCTTCTACCAGAGAAAGAAGATTTTCGTGAACTTTCATATGTCTTTCCTAATGTTTATCTGCTGATGTATAACATATTTTGCTATATCTCTATCGTTTCTTCTTTTTCTACAGGGATGTATGGTTTTCTGATCATGATGGGATGTGGTTAAAACCCCTCGTAATATGTTTCCCACTGTATTTTTTGCCTCTCTTTCTTAGATAGGTACAGTATACCGCTGGATGATATGTCTCGTTTTTCTCGTTGTATAGCTGAGAATATGTCTATATGCATATGAACTGATTAATATACATCAACATTTTTTTCTGCCTGAAAAAAGGTTTCCAGGTTTGGATTTCTGACTGAATCTATATGGACATTTTTGTCTAGTTAAATACCCTTCTGTTTGCAAGATTGATTTATCTTTTAAGATTTTGCATTTGTGTGTTGTATGCATCAAAGATTTCTATTCCCAGTTTTTATATGCACATCAATTCAACTGCACAAACAATTATCTAATTTAATATTATTGTCTGCTAAGTTAGTTTATGTTTTAAAAATGTGCAGTGTTGTATGTAGCAAAATATTCTATTACAGGTTTTGTTCTACATATGCATTTATGTGTTTTGAGATATCCTTGTGTGTTAGGTTATTTATGTTTTTAAATTTTGCAATGATATGTTGTAATCTTTTTATTATAGTTTTTGGTTTGCATGTTCATTTTGGCTGCAGAAATATTCTCTCCATCATAATATCATTGTGTTTGATATCTTGATTTATGTTTTAAATTTTTCACTCACATGTTTTATCATTTTGTAGCAAAGTATTTTTATGCCTGCTATATTAGGCTCTCTCTTTTCATTGAGTTGTGTGTATGGTATGGTTTCATTTAGACCATTTTCAACCACAATAGTGTTCTCTGTCATTACTGCAGAAATAAAAAGCACATGTTAGACATTATCATATTCACATAGGCAAAAAAGGGTTTTCCTTAATTTTACATATTAAAATGTCTTTGAAAAGTTATTTCTATTTAAAATAAAAAGGTGAAAGATTAGTTTTAGCAATTACTAGAACGAATAGATGGTAAGGCCCACAACAACAACTGCAAAAGCAATGCAATATAACCAATCAACCTACATCAACAAAACATATGGTCTTGAATGAGCTTTTGGACTCTTTAGATATAAATGTACACCATGGAAATGTATCTTATATAAAACTTTAATCCATGTGCTTAACCTTAACATTGACACAAATGGAATACAATTTTACTCACTGCTTTATGATAGAAAAATATGCGGATGAGTATTGCCCACATATCCAAAGTCAAAAGGGATAGATTAAAAAGGGATGCTCCGATCATCTATAAAAGATAAATTAAAGAAGCATGACATATTAGTATTGCAAATTAGATATGCGTACCAATTATGTTCATATAACACAACAAATAGATGATTCAATACAAATGTCACATGGAAGTCATATTTATCTCATGGGCCTTAAACTTAAATTATATATCTAGCATTACATTAAGCTATAGGAGATAAATCAAAGAAGCATTTGAATGTAAATTAAACATGTGTAATAATTATGTCCTTTAGTTCAATAAATAGATAATAATTTGCAAATGCAATATCTAAGCTATATTTCATCTAAGTAGCTTTCAATTTAAACTTATATCTAATGTTAAATTATATAAAAGAATAACAATAATCCAAACTTCAAAATAATATTTAGAGTTAGTATAAAATGTGACATATAATTTTCCTGCATGGAAAAACATAGTTACCGAGAGTTCAAAACTCATGCATTTGAATACAAAGTGGGTATACGAATGAGCAAGTAGATTTTTTCTAGGAATGAGGAAGTGAAGGTTGATAGAGAGCCACACAAAATTGAAAATTCATACCTTAACAAAATTGTTAGATCCTTTTAAATAAAACGTGTCATATAATCAACTTTCATCGAAATATATGATAAACTCAACACAATTTTATGAAAAATAGTATACCATTTTTTACATTTCACATAATACAAATAGATAAATATTACTTAAATATTGTTATAAAGATTTAACTACCCATCGAGAGATGGCCAAGTGATTGAGACAGGGCATCATCACAATAAAAAACCAAGTACAAATCGTAGTAATCCTAGAATCATGTTGCACATAAGGTAAAATTGGGGTTCATGACTTACTATAGATAAAAAACATTTACCCTTACCAAAAAATATATGATAAAAACTGACAAAATACATGAGCTTAAGCTTAAGGGGATATAATCCTTCTTGCCTTCCATATAGATAATGAAAATGATTGTTCCAAGTCTCATGTTGCTTCTCATGTTACTTTATAAACCTTGATTGGAAAGAAAAATAGGAGGGCATAAATGTAAGAAATATAAAACATAATGAAACACAACGTAAGAAATAGAGAACATAATGAAACACACACATACATATCTCTAGACAATCAACACAATTATTTTCCTAGAAAATCCTTATGGGAGACAAGCAACCCTAAAAAGTAATGATGCTCTAGACTCCTTTTTCCCTAGGAAATCCTAATGGGAGAAAAACAACACTAAAATGTAAACATGCTCTACTCTCTCTTTTCTGGTATGGAAAATATGTAAGTACAAAGAAAGAGGTAATCTCTCTAGAGTTAGCTAAGACTTTTGGCGTGTAAGGTTGCTATAAAAACTTAACTTCATACATTTTTCTCTCTAACTTCACACTCCTAGATGTATTTTCAACTATGGAACAAAATAAAATAACACAAAATGGAACTCTTATTCCTCTTAGTGGCCAAGTATTTAACATAGCGTCATAGCCAACTAGGTGTAAGATTTGACTCCGTCGACCATTAACGAGGTTTGTGATTTTAGACCTTTTAGAGTCTTGTTAAAATTCCACATGTAGCTAGCTTGCTATGCATGAGTAATGGGGCTAAAATGACATTCTCTCGTACCATGGTGGTCAACATGATAGGTAAACTTACTAAAGGCATAAATTTTGAATTAACTTCATTTGATGTTTTTCTTGCACCATTGGATATGTCTTTAAGTGTAGAATAATGGTCAAGATTTCGGCACAAGGGATAATCGTTTGACCCCCAGAAATGTCATTTAATACCTCAAAATGACTCCAAAAGGTTTTAGACCCTAATTCTCCACCCACCATTAAAATGACCCTACAAGTTGATTCTTTCAGTTTTTTCACTCTATAAGCATCAAAATATATGAAAAATAATATAATTATCCAATCTAGATCATTATTTAATAATTTGTTAAAATTATGAGTAAGATATACATCATGGAATTTAAATAAATAACGTTAATTCATTGAACACCCTTGTACATTCCTTGTTGATACTTTGAAAGTTTAATATGTTTTGAAAAATAATTTGTTTATGGATTCTATTTGAAACCATCTATATACAACTTTTCATTTGTTTCGATAGGAATTAACATATTGAAATATTAATTGTATCTATGTCTTGTGTGCTAAGGAAGGGAGGTCGTGAACCGTAGGAGAAGAGATAGTATTTGTTAAGTTAGGAGGGATACTTTTTATGAGATAGAATTAATTTAAAAGTTAGGAGGGATACTTTTTTACTTATCATTTAGTTGCTAAAAGTTGAAGAATTTATGTTGGTAAATAATTAATTAGGTCTATTTAAATCATTTACCACTTTTGGGTTTTTTGTTTTCGTGGTTTCATTCATAATTTCACTTTTTTGCAAATTGTCAATTTCAATTTTTCACACCACATGTGCACAATCAAAGGACCTAAGGTCTTTCCCCTACCAAAGTATGTTCTTTTAAAACATGTTTTCTTGGTGATATGGGTGATTTAGAAATGATTGGGAGAGTGAAATTCCTCATTTAATACACAATATGTTTGGTTCATGCCACTAAGCCAAGAATTTTAAATTCAACTTACTTTTAATATAACCAACTAAATCCTGCAAAAAAAGAATAAAACAATTTATGTTAGGGTTGTGGATTCAGGCATTGAAACAACACACCATGATATTTCAAATTTAAAAATAATGGTTTGAGTCCTAGGTAGCTTAGAATCCTATTTGTTTTCAGAATAAGGATGCACTCCCATTTGAATCTCATGATTAGGCTGTAATCATGAGGCTCTCGCTCAAGAGTAGACCTTCCCAAAATCTTGTGACGTCTTGTCACAAACAAAACCATCAAACTGAAAAACACATCATGCAAGAAACATAGCTCACTGACATATCATTTTTCTCCTTCAAAGAAAAAAATTCACATCATGTGAATATCTCCATGTAATCTTACATATTGGTGTACAAAACCATCAACCAAACACAAGTCGACAAAACATGCCTCTTCAAACAACTGAATCTCAAGTCAAATAATAGCTCATGTACAAATTTCCATATTTGTTGCATTTAAGTGTGTCAACATAACTCTACTTTCAACATCTTACTTCATGCAACATGCACCATACTTTGAATTTGCAAAGAAATTCATGAAACATCAAAATACATGCAAGGCCTTAATTGGATAAGAAATCTAACCATCCGTTACCAAACCATTTCAATGGTGCTTCTTTTAGCTGCACTTCATCATCATGTGAATCATCCCGACCCTCATCGATTATGGAATCCTCTTTTCCATTCTTGTCATTATCTCTTTCCACCTTCTTCAAATGTTGTGGATGACTTGTTGGATACAAATTCCAACACTTGTCTACAAGGTGACCTTTCTTATGGCAATGAGTAATAAACAATTGCAACTCATTTTCAAAATCATTTTCCTTGTCCAATGGGCCTTTGACTTTTTGCCTCATTTATTTAGAAAGTTTCATGTGCATGGATATCTTCTTCCAACATCTATAAAAATTATGATTATTCAAACCACAAAAGGAACATGCAAGTTCTTTTCCAAATCTTATGTGAATATTTACCATGTTTATCATAATCAAAAGCAATTTGATTAAAGGAAAATTTATACCTTGAACATTCACCTTTGTCGCCTTCTTGAGGAGGTGAATTTGATGAGGTAGTGGCTCTCCTCTGAATACTAGCAATGAATTCAATGACTCTAGAGCTTTTAACATCCTCTTCTTTTACATTCTCATTAGCTGCATGATTATTAACATCTTCTTGCAAAGTGGGTGTCAAACTTTTCCATTCATCATGAACACAAACTTCACAAGCTTGAGGTAATGAACACGAAATGAAATTCCTTCTTGGAACAACTTCATGTGCCTCCTTGGATTTGGAGCATTCTCCATCATGTTTTCCATAACCAAGACCCAAATAATTAGGCCCTTCCTCAACAAAATTTGGCTCAACTATGCCTTGTACATGTTTGCCTTTAACCCTTTACTTTCATAGCACATTTTCATAAAAAATTTGGACCTTATTCCTCTAGTGTGTCTCTCAAAAGCACGTACACATTCATTTTGAGAGGAAATTGAAGAACCAATAGCTAATTCTTCTAACTAACCTTGACTAAAATGAGCTAAATTGTACTTTGATACCAACTTGATTTGAATATGGACAAACTAGTTTTGTTGGGCTATCTCCCTCATTATTTAAATAAAAATGTGTTTAGGATCGTCTAAAGTTAGCCAATTGGGAAGGGGTTTATGTGTCAAGCTTTAAGTGTATTTTGTGAGAAATTTATGAGTTAATTAGCTTTTAAAAACTCATGTGTACAAAAAATAAAATTCAAAATTTTTATTTTGGAAATTTTTTTCCCTCAATCTAGATTCCGATCATTGGACATGTAAGAGGAAGAAAGAGGGAATTCACTTTTCAAATTCTAGACCTTGTCTAAACCAAAATAAACTAGAGGTTCGGTTTTCAAATACATTCACTTATTTGGAAAAGTTCTATCTACCAAAAGTCCATATGCCAATCTACCTCCCAAGAAGTCCATTTATTACACCACTGGTTAGTTTTTTGTCTTCCTATATTCTTTATCAACCTCTTCTAGTGATTCTTGAAATGTGGATGCTTAAATCCTTCCTAAAAATTTGAGCTCTAAAACGAGAAGACATACAAGGTAATTTTAAGTCATTCCTCTATCCAATTATAAAAACCAAGTGAATATTTCTACATATTGATTTCTGTCCCATAAACTGTACAATATAGGTCAATTTTTTCTTTTAACTTATTTAAATATTGTTCTAGTGCACAATTGTTCAATGGTCTGATGAAATTTCATTGATGAAGGCATGATTATGCCAATCCATGTTGCATATTTCCATTAACAATGTTTACTTACATGTAAAACAATGTTGTCTCTGCTTTTATGTTATTTTGAGTTTGCTTTTAGTGCTGAAATTGGAATATATGATATTAATTTATGACTTGCAATTATAGTTGCTGAGATACTATTCTTTTTCTCTACTATATTGTTATTTCTAGTCCTTTGGGTGCTTTCTTCATTTTTTTTTTTTTTTACTAATTGAAGGGATTCGTAATTCTATATTTTACCATATTGCTTGTTGGTTCCATGTAGATTTAATTGACATATAATAGGTGGTTTCTGTTTTTGGGATGTCTGTAAAGTTTTTGGCACATCATATTGAATTTCTATAATTTGTGTAGCTCCCTAACATTCAGATAGAACCTTCATTGAAAAATGTGAGGGGGGTTTCAAATTCACATTGGATAACACCCTCCTCTGGGATAAAAAAGTTTAACAAACACAATAATAGAGAAAAAATTAGTGACGTCACCAAAAGATGTAGCCTCTTCAAGGTATCATATCCTCTCATAAGAGAAATATTTTGGTATGACAACCTTACTTGTGATAGGTCTAGCTAGCAGACTACCAAATTACATGGTAATGGCATTCAAAATGTGAAAATTCCCATTTCACTTGGAAATAAGATGGTAGAGAAAGGTATAGATGAAAGGAGATATCCATCTACGGTAAAGAAATCAAATAGTTCTATCAATTCCACCTTGCAACTCTAAGAGACATTGAATTAAATTTCATCTCAAGACAGGGCTTTGAGAGGACACTCTCAAAACCAACCTTCGTTATGGCTTTGAAACACATGGTAAGTATCAAGACTTAGCAACCTTATTTGCATAATTTTTTCTAGCATGGACCTTAATGTCATAGCCTTCTTTTGCCTAAAATGAATGCAAATTTCCTTGCAATTTGGCTTGCAACATTCATAATTAATGCTCATGGAACATGATTGTGTTGCAATTGTGATAACATCTGTTGTATGCAGAAGCTTTAATAAAAAATGATCGAAAATGACATTTTTGCTCTGTTTTTTTCAAGATTTAAGGAAAATTACACCAAGTAGCTTCCAGCCTCATATGACCATCATGTCAAACTCATCTCAGGATATTGTCCAAGTAAGAGCCACTTAAGCAAGCAATATAGTATACATGACTCTCCAATTTCAATTAGCAGCAATGATAGTTCTAAGTATGGTGCAAACATTGCTCGAGATCCTCAATGGGGCATGTTTGATGACAATAATTTGGGGAGTGAGAGAGGGAGATGGTAGGAGAAAAAATTCAAGGAATCCACGGGAAATTGAAAAATATATAACTAATAAGGTGGAAGACACTTTGTAACCTAAGAGAGAAACCTGTTAGGAAATGGGTGAAGTTGGTATTACACACCCAATTGGATAACCTCGAGGAGAAAAAATTTCTCCCACTTTATTTGTTGGCATAACCTAGTAAGTGTTATTCATTAGCATGTATTTTGTAAAGGCCTTGACCTAGTTCCCATTCAACTCCATCCACCAGGTTGTAGAGGATTCCAAGCCTAATTTCATGAAAAGTAAGTTGGGGATGATCAAATTGACCTGCTTGATGACGTGTCTATGAAGATTAACTACCTTGAACTATTTTTTTTGCATAGGGAAAGAGACACATTCCCATGTCTGAGCATGAAAACGTTCTTTGATATTGTTAATGCCTCTAGTGTTTACTTCTACAGGTTCTATAGGCAGAGTCTGTAAAGGGCCAGGTAGCCTCTGGATCTCATCTTTTATGAAAGGTGACATATCTAGTAAATGCCCCTACAGTCAATCTCTGGAATGGATCTAAATAGAAGTTCTTCATTTTAATATCCATAAAACACAACTTTAAGGTAAACTATGTACATGTGTCATTTCTCCCACAAACTAAAGTGTATAAGTGGTAAATTTTATACCAAGTGTGCTCCCACCATGTAAAGCACAATTTGGTGAACTTATCATTTTTATAATTTCTTTTTCAATTAAATTTAGTTTCACACATCAATTATTGCTTTGAAAGTTGTGTTCTACATAATTTGTGTACACTAAATTACAAATTGATTTTCTAAAATCTATTTTGTGTAAATGTCGACCAATAGATATATATCATGGAGGATGAACGACGAAGATCAGCCAAATCCCATATGGAGGTTCAGGGATCGGGGGATGTTCATGGTATTTAAATATAATATTAAATCTCCATACATGTGTGTACATATGGAATTGATTTTTTATTAACTTTGTGAGTTAAATTAGTTGTTAATAAGTTTCATATTTTAATTTTTAGGAGGTAAGAGGAGAAGGGTTTCTACTCCATCCATGGAGCATGGCCATGGTTCAACCGGTCGAGGTATGAGTGGTAGCAGGTTGCATGAAGGGGGTGATATTTATTCCCCCGAAGGCCAATCAACGGCTGCTGGTTCTCAACAAGGTCATTTTGGGTCTGGTTCTCAGTAGGGTCATTCTAGGTCTGGTTCTCAGCAGGGTCATGTTGGAGAAGATGCTAACCAACAACGTCAAGGTTGCCATCAATTTCAATATTTTTTCATTAAATTTGTACAACTTTTTTTACACGTGTTTTTTCTAATATACGAAATTTTATATATATTGATGCAGAGGCCGAAAATGTTCGAACTAGTGGTCAAAATAGACGCAGGGCAGCCCGCTACATTCAAGAAGAAGGTTGTCAACCCAGCACAACTTATCCGGCCGAGATTACTGATATACCATGGGAAACCAACATGGCGGAATGCACCTTACAAAGGTGTGAAAGACTTCATGCAAAATTGCAAAGAGATCTCGTGGCTTTGTCTCTACCTGTTGAGAGTTGACAAAGCCTTGAAATAGTTACACATTCATTGGGTGAAATGGTAAATGTGTACAGAAATCTTGGGCCAACGACTGATTCATTTGTAGAAATGATGAAAAAGAGAAAAGAAACAGTGACGGGTCCCGATAAATGGGAGGACATAAAACAAAAAGTTACAAAAGAAGTAGCCAAGTCAATGTTTAATTATGAGGAAGGGTCAAAAAGAAAAATGTTGAAGGTGCAGTATTTCAAGCACCCAGACAAAGCTCGTTATTTGTATGATAGGCATCTTGCGGCCTATGGAAGGCTTCCATGGAACGATGAGGTTCTTGTTTATTTTGCACAAATGTTTTATGTAGAATTTTTTTTGGGTATGAAACCCAACTACAATGACTTTACTTCAGAATTTTTTGGCCCGGAGAAAGGTTGATTATATGACCGTAAGGGCGCTAAGCGAGATGTGGAGTTGCCTCGCCCTGAGCCGCCATTGGTGAGTCGACTGTTTCGAGTCGAAACTCTGCGATCAGAGATGGATGCGACTTCTCAAATAAGTCGAGAAGAAAGGGATGTTATGATCGACAATGTTCATAGCGGATTGGGTGGAGTCGATCTTTGTTTAAATCGACAAAGAGCACGTGAAAATGCACGTGCCAATTTTGTGTATTGTATAGATGAGGAGATTGACAACATGAATGTTGAAGATCTCCGAATATATGCAAAAAATTGTCGCAATGGTTTGCAAGACCTAATTTTTCATGAGGAAGAGGGCACCAGAACGGTATGTGTTAGTGACCTTAGGGTTTGAAATTATTTTTACATATACATGTGTACAATTTGTAATAAATACATGTGTATGTACATGTATAAATTTATTTTTATGTGTACATTAATCTAACAAAAATGTATGATTATATGTTAAAACACCATTTGCAGTTCTCACACATGATGCGTGACGAAAATGTTAATATCACGTTCGGGACCTCTGGTTCAAACAATGCAGATGGGTCTAACCATCAAGATATGTTGGCAAATGTTAGTGTTTTTTAAGTGACTTTAAAATAAATAATTGTTGCCACACATGTACATGTATGTATATATATAATTTGATAAAATGTTTTAACAGGTACTGATTCCGTCTGATGTTTATGGGATGGCGGTACCTTCTTCTTCCTTGGGAGATGAGCCACAAGTAGGGACAATTTTTCACAAGCTTAAAATTTATGTTTAAAAGTTATATATATATATATATATATATATTCTACCTCAAAAAGTTCCATTAAAAATTGATATATATATATATATATATATATATATATATAGAGAGAGAGAGAGAGAGAGAGAGATCTATATTTTGAGTTATTTAAATTTTTTTGAATTTAGGTTCCTATAGAAGATTTCTTTAATCTGGGGACTCTAGCGATAGAGATAGGAACATCCACAACATTTGAACAAGTTGTCTTTAGTTCCTTTTTTTAATATTATTGAAAATAAGTTTATATATGTACACGTGCATTTTCATTTGAAAGTTTTTAATATATATATATATATATATATATATAACTGTACATGTATATTGTACAGTTTACCGCTGCAGATGTTCCTATGGGAGAACTTGTTCATCAAATGGAGGGAACCTCATGAGGTATTGCATGATTTTTTTGTTATATTTTGTGTTTTAAATGAAGTTCTAGATATATATATTATCATTCATTTTTAAAACATCAAATTTTAATGTTCAAGTACATGTGCATTGTGTATGTAGGTTTCCCATTCACATGATAGGGCGCGGACTGAGACCCTAATAGGAAAGACGCTAGATCCGTCTCTATTTGATAGACATGATTTGTAGATTTGATTTCAAGATTTAGATGGTCTTGAAATTTGTTAAACTTGATACAGTTTGATACTTGTGAGATTTACAATTTTTGGACATATTTTATTACATTGTTAATATAATTTGTTTTATTTAATTTTTGGATGGTTTTAGTACTTTTGGCATGTGAATGTGAAGTAATGTTGTCATCTATAAATTAATGTTGTCATTTGAACTACATTTGGCATGTTATGTAATGACATGTGGTATAATTTGTTTTGTTTTTAAAATTTAAGTTTTGGATGCTTGGAGTACATTTGGCATGTGAAGTAATGTTGTGATCTATATTTTTTTGTTAAATTAAAAGTTAAAGTTTTGGATGGTTTCAATCTACATTTGGCATGTGATATTTAATGTTAAATTTTTTTATTGGATAGTTGAATTATAATTGGCATGGAATGTGAAGTTTTTAAAACTCAAGTTTTGGATGGTTTCAATCTACATTTTGCATGTGATATTTAATGAACTTTAAATGTTTAATGTTTTAATGTTGCACGATATATAATCAAAAGGTTTTTAAAAATTAAAGTTTTGGATGGTTTCAATCTACATTTGGCACATGTGGTATATAATGTTAAATGTTTCTATTGGATCTAGTTGAACTATAATTGGCATGGCATGTGAAGTAACGATCTATATATAATCAAAAAGTTTTTTAAACTCAAGTTTTGAATGGTTTCAATCTACATTTCGCATGTGATGTTTAATTTTTTAATGTTGCACGATATATTATCAAAAGTTTTTAAAATTTTAAAGTTTTGGATGGTTTCAATCTACATTTGGCACATGTGGTATATAATGTTAAATGTTTCTATTGGATAGTTGTTCACTATAATTGGCATGGCATGTCAAGTAATGTTGAACAAATCCCTTTTGGATGGTTGAAGTACATTTGGAATTTTAAGATTGCTTTTGATCTCTCCATGTAGTTTTGTTTGAATGAAAAAATTTCCAATAGGAAAAACATAGCTTTTCAATGCAACTAACCATGTATCAATTGAGCTCTAATTGAAAAAAGAGTTTAAAGAAGTAGATATATGTACAAATTATCCCTTTAATTTTTATTGGAAATATAAGTCTAGTATATATATATATATATATATATATTTTGAATTTGGGTCAATGTCATTAATGCACTCAAATAGGTAGCCTTGTCGATTTATTTACATTGTGGAAACTTTTTACCAGAAAATCCAACTAGTTTTTCATCAATGCACATAGAAAAACTACTTGGAACAATTAATTGTGCATTCTAGAACATATCTATCCAAGACAAGTAACATTTTTCATCAATGCACATTGAACATATCCGACCATTGGACAAGAAAATTTTGTACTAGATTTTCAATCAAGATTAGAGATGTGGGTCAAATCCCACCAAAATTCGGAGAAGTGCTGCGAGTCTCTTGTCTGAAAGGAATTTTCGTACAAAACTATACTGCAGATGATTTATTTACATTGTGTCCATACTTTTTACCAGAAAATCCAACTAATTTTTCAAAAAATGCACATAGAAAAACTAGTTCCAGTTAATTGCATTCTAGAACATATATATTGAGTACGTAAATAATTTTTCATCAATGCACATAGTAAAACTAGAACAATTAATTTCATTCTAGAACATATATATATATATATATATATATATATATATATCCAATACATATAACATTTTTCATCAATGCACATGTATAGAAAAGCTACTTTTGGTTGATACTAGAGCACTTGCTTGTACCAAAACAATTTGTACATGTGCAAACACTTGCACAAATAACATAAGCAACTCAATTTTTAGTTGAGTACTGGAAGTTCTAAAACATATTTAATCCAAAGAGAATAAATTGTTGGACAATTCACTCAAAAAAATTCTAATGGAATTCCATCTTCAATAATCCGTTCATGATCGGATTTTGACATTTTCCATTTCTTAATTTTTTATTTTTTCTTTGATTGAACTTATATCAACTTTATGCGTGCTGCACACACCAAGTGACTATATTGACAACTTATGGAATCAGGTTCATAGTCTTCAAAGTAAACAAAGTCTCCACTTTGATGAGTTTGTCTGAAAAAATAACCTTTCAGTATAATAGACCCTCTGTCATATTGAAATCCGTGATCATTATAGTTTTGTAATAATTTCATTTTTCGTTTAGTGCAACGCATCAAATAATGCTTCACATTTTCATCGTTGTCAATAGGTGCAATTACAACAAAAACATCTCCTGCACAATAAAATAAACTTAACAAAATTATACATATTTAAATTTATTTCTAGATTTTTAAATCATTAGAAAGTAATTCAAATGTTACCTTCTCTAACAAGATCAGAAACTCTATCACCATCGGATGATATTGTAGTTTCCTCTGATTGCATTTCTTCAAACATTGCAACAAACATTTTTCCCTTTGTATTTAGCTCTGTATGTTTCCAATCGTTCACATACATTTTGTTTTCACAGACGTCATTGGATTTTGTGTTGTCTATGCAAACATAAAAAAAACAAGAATATTTTCTTTTATCCAATGCAAACACATTTGTGGACAACTTTGTTTGAATTGAATGCAATTTTCGAGTCCCTTTTATTGTTTCAACGTCATTTCCAATTGATCTATCTACGTCTTCGATTCCAATATGGCAGAAAAACCTTTATATGGAAAATTAAAAGAAGAATTTGTAAATATGATATCAAAATACAATCAAAGATAATCATTTCATGATAAATGTACAATGTTTAAAATTAGATTTCCAATATAAATTAAATTGAATGTACCTTCGCACTTCTCTTGATGGGTTTCTCTCATGGCTTAGAGCAGCGATGCACCATTGAACAACTTCTTCAGCGTTCACAAGTCGGCTTGTAGAGTGGTTCATTTGATATCTTCGAAGTACTCGTTTTATGCATGCTCCTGCACCGTCATGTTCTCCTTTTCCATGGCCAGTCTCAAAGAAATTCCAACAATGTTTAATTCAGGTTTTCTTATGAAGACAACACAACCAAAAGAATGATCGTGCAGATTTGAATTGACCTGCGCATCCGTCTGACCATATCTAATGTTCATTGAATGTTATTCCACGATTTTTCAATGAATCATAAATTTTTCCAAAACAATGTTGTACAAAACATGTATCATGTGTATGATCGTCACTGATATAAAAGTGATATTATTTAATGATATGTTGATTTTCACTCGTGCTTTCTATATGATCGACATTTTGTTCAGCATGTCTATATAGAATATGGACGAGCATGGAGACTTGGTCAGAATGATAGTATTCACTCTGAATTTCTTTTGTGGAACAAATGTGTAGTTTTCTACAAAATCAATCACTGACAAAATGGTCCCTGGTGGAAAAAATTCACGAGATTTTTTGAATTGCAAGTCTTGCCATCGAGCTCTATGGGAATGCTTGGTGTATTTGTAAATTTCTGCCTCAAAATTTCTCAAAAATTCTATCAGAAAAATTTCGTCTTCTAGTAATTCAATTCTTTTAACACTATTTTCACCTTGAATCGATGTATCGATATATTCATATCTCTTCCATTTCACTTTCATGTTGGAAAATGATTGATCATTTATATCAATACGATATTTGTTTTTAAATTTAGTCAAATTTCCACAATCATCACATTTTTTACCACCAACACATTTTTTTTTGTAAAATAGTTCATCGCTTTCTCTTTCACATAGAATTTGAGATATGAATTCACGGATAGTGGAAGGAGGAGGTGAATCCTTCCATAATGTTCTACCGAAATCGAGGAATGTGTCATAATATAACTCAAATTCCACATGATAACGGCAACAACAAGTGTCGCGTACGGTGATAGGTTTTACATACCATGGTTTTTGTTGAACAAAAGCACTGAGTGAAACATGAATTTGACGATTCTCTTCTTTTAACTTGTTGAATAAATCTATCTGAGTGGTTTCCAAGAGATGTTTTTCATGTTCTTCGTACTGATTTCATGTTATTCTTCTTCGCATCACATGCCTTGCAGTTGGTGAAACACGCGAATTGTTCTTCCAATATTCATATATTATTTTTTTAACATTTTCTCCAAGTCTATCTTTGTATGGTTGCCTACAAATATCTCTCCAACAAGCGAGTTCATCATTTACATCTATTTGCAACCGAAATTTCTGATGTTTGTGCAAAGTTTTTCGCGAGGTTCCCAGTGCTCGTGCCATAGATGTTACCAAACGATTCTCTTGAGTACTTGAGGAAACCATTTCCATCTGTATTCCTCTACGTACAATTGAAACATCTTTCTCTCTAGATCTCTTAATTGACTTTATAGCACTACTCATATTTTTTATCACCTCTTCCTTCATTTTTTTTATCTTTGGTTGATTTTCGAATACCCAATAGTGTCATCGCTTCTTTTAATTTCCTTGATGATAGGAGACCTTTCAATATTTGAGCTTGAACTGTCACTTGCTCATTTTTTAAATACTTTTCAAAAATTCTATCGACACGATATCGTATAACATGGTCAGGTTTTTTATCTCCATATGTGTGAGTGTCGACATTTTCTAACATCTCATTATCGATAGTGATTTCATCTGTACATATTCGAAAAAATAGTGCATATTCAATAAATAACTAAATTAATAAATATCTATAATTCAATGATATATTGCATGTGTTTAATATATATATATATACATACCTTGTGATTCAATTTCTTTATTTGGATTTCTTTCAAAATTTTGTATCTCAATATTAAATGTTTTGAGGAGTATCTACTAATCTTGTTTACATTAAACAAAATATTTTCAAATTAGTTCATCAAATAAAAATTAAGCTTCACATTTATTACATTAGGAAAATTTTAAATATATGAATAGATCATAATATTTAAATTTACATACCTGCTTCAATTTCTTCTTGAGGTTGATTTTGTTCTTCAATATTTTGAGGAATATCTCTGTATATTTACATTAAAAAATATATTTTTCAAATTAGTTCATCAAATAAAAATTAAGCTTCACATTTTACATTAGGAAATTTTTAAATATATCAATAGATCATACTATTTACATTTACATACCTGCTTCAATTTCTACTTGAGGTTGATTTTATTCTTCAATATTTTGAGAAATATCTTTCTCTGTTTACATTAAACAAAATATTTTTCAAATTAGTTCATCAAATCAAAATTAAGCTTCACATTTTACATTAGAAAAATTTTAAATATATCAGTAGATCATAATATTTACATTTACATACCAGCTTCAATTTCTGCTTGAGATTGATTTTCCTCTTCAATATTTGAGAGGGCTTCTAACTTTGTTTTGCGAGATTGTCTCATCTCTTCTCTACGTTCCTCAGGGTCTCTTTTTCGATCATATTTTCTCGCACAAGTTCTTTGATTTCCCATGATAATATGGTATGAAGTTCAAAAAATTTCCTTCAAAAAATTAGACAATAACTCGATTACAAAAAATGTCACAACAGATTTAATTTAAAAAAATTTAGATTAAATTTTTTGCAAAAAATACATACTCCAACCCAAAACACTTACTTTAAAAAATTCGAGAGAAAAATGTCTTATAAAAATGAAACGAAGCACAAAAGATTTAATTCAACTCAAAACACGTACATACCTCCAAGAAATGTCTTCCAAAAAAATTCTTTAAACCCAAAACAATTCTTTGTAAAATCAATTTGCTTCCAAGAAATGCTCTTAAATCCAAACTTTGAAGAAAAGCTTTTAAACCCAAACCAAGATCTTTGTAAAATCAGATGAATGAATCTCTTTCTCTTTCACATAGAATTTGAGATATGAAATCACAGATAGTCGAAGGAGGAGGTGAATCCTTCCATAATATTCTACCGAAATCAAGGAATGTCTCATAATATCACTCAAATTCCACATGATAACGGCAACAACAAGTGTCGTGTATGGTGATAGGTTTTACATACCATGGTTTTTGTTGAACAAAAGCACTGAGTGAAACATGAATTTGATGATTCTCTTCTTTGAACTTGTTGAATAACTCTATCTGAGTGGTTTCCAAGAGATGTTTTTCATGTTCTTCGTACTAATTTCATGTTATTCTTCTTCGCATCACATGCCTTGCAGTTGGTGAAACACGCGAATTGTTCTTCCAATATTCATATATTATTTTTTTAACATTTTCTCCAAGTCTATCTTTGTATGGTTGCCTACAAATAGCTCTCTAACAAGCGAGTTCATCATTTACATCTATTTGCAGTCGAAATTTTCGATGTTTGTGCAAAGTTTTTCGCGAGGTTCCCAGTGCTCGTGCCATAGATGTTATCAAACGATTCTCTTGAGTACTTGGTGAAACCATTGCCATCTGTATTCCTCTACGTACATTTGAAACATCTTTATCTCTAGATCTCTTAATTGACTTTATAGCACTACTCATATTTTTTATCACATCTTCCTTCATTTTTTTATCTTTGGTTGATTTTCGAATACCCAATAGTGTCGTAGCTTCTTTTAATTTCCTTAATGATAGGAGACCTTTCAACATTTGAGCCTGAACTGTCACCCACTCATTTAAGAAATACTTTTCAAAAATGCAGTTAACACAATATCGTATAACATGGTCAGGTTTTTTATCTCCATATGTGTGAGTGTCAACATTTTCTAACATCTCATTATCGATAGTGATTTCATCTGTACATATTCTAAAAAATAGTACATATTCAATAAATAACTAAATTAATAAATATATCTATAATTTCAATGATATGTGCATGTGTTTAATATATATATATACCTTGTGATTCAATTTATTTATTTGGATTTCTTTCAATATTTTCACCATCTTCAATCATTGGTTCAATATCTCTTTCACTTTCTCTTTCAAAATTTTGTATCTCATCATCAATGTTTTGAGGAATACCTCTGTCTGTTTACATTAAACAAAATATTTTTCAAATTAGTTCATCAAATAAAAATTAAGCTTCACATTTTACATTAGGAAAATTTTAAATATATCAATAGATCATAATATTTACATTTACATACCTGCTTCAATTTTTGCTTGAGGTTGATTTTCTTCTTCAATATTTTGAGGAGTATCTCTGTCTGTTTACATTAAACAAAATATTTTTCAAACTAGTTCATCAAATAAAAATTAAGCTTAACATTTTACATTAGGAAAATTTTAAATATATCAATAGATCATAATATTTACATTTACATACCTGCTTCAATTTCTGCTTGAGGTTGATTTTCTTCTTCAATATTTTGAGGAATATCTATGTCTGTTTACATTAAACAAAATATTTTTCAAACTAGTTCATCAAATAAAAATTAAGCTTCACATTTTACATTGGGAAAATTTTAAAAATATATCAATAGATCATAATATTTACATTTACATACTTGCTTCAATTTCTGCTTGAGGTTGATTTTCTTCTTCAATATTTTGAGGAATATCTCTGTCTGTTTACATCAAACAAAATATTTTTCAAACTAGTTCATCAAATAAAAATTAAGCTTCAAATTTTACATTAGGAAAATTTTAAATATATATCAATAGATCATAATATTTACATTTACATACCTGCTTCAATTTCTACTTGAGGTTGATTTTCCTCTTCAATATTTGAGAGGGCTTCTAACTTTCTTTTGCGAGATTGTCTAGTCTCTTCTCTACGTGCCTCAGGGTCTCTTTTTCGATCATATTTTCTCGCACAAGTTCTTCGATTTCCCATGATAATAGGGTATGAATTTCAAAAAAATTCCTTCAAAAAATTAGACAATAACTCAATTACAAAAAATATCACAAAAGATTTAATTTAAAAAAATTCAGTGTAAATTTTTTGCAAAAATTACATATTCCAATCCAAAACACTTACTTTAAAAAATTTGAGAGAAAAATGTCTTATAAAAATGAAACGAAGCTCAAAATATTTACTTCAACTCAAAACACGTACATACCTCCAAGAAATGTCTTTTGAATGTACGTCCAAGAATTTTTTTTAAGTTCAAGATTTTTTTATAAATCCCGGGCCGCCGGTCTTCCAAAGTCTATAACCCAAAATTGTTTGTAATCAGTTGCTAAGAAATGCTCTTAAATCCAAAATTTGAAAATTTTTTTAAGTAAACTAGGATCTTTGTAAAATCAGATGACATCACCTCTCTAAGGTGGCTCCTAAGAAATTTTGGAGGAAGATTCTGACTAGGAAAACTAAAGATAATAATAAAAATTCTTTACACGACTGGAATTCCTATCTTAAAAAGATTTATGAATCTCCAAATGCTAGGGATTTTGAAACCCTGCTCACAACGAAAGAATTTTTCTCATTAGAGGACATTGATTTTGGGGTTAAATGCCTGGAAAATGGGAAAGCTAAAGACATTTAAGGTTACCAGGTGGAAATCTTAAAAATGGGAAGTCTTTTCCTCATCCCCCACATCCACAATCTTTTCAACCAAGCGGTCAAGCAAGGGTTCCCTAAACCTTGGACTCAGAGCCTCATTATCCCTATTTTTAAAAGTGGGGATACAAATAACCCCTCTAATTATGAGACAATTATGATCAGCCCTCTCTTAGCCAAGTTATCTGGTATTATTTTGGAAAATAAGTTGAGAATTTGGCTTGAAAGAGATGGTAAGCGGGCTAAAGGCCAAGCGACTTTTAGAAGGTAGCACTCAACAACGGACCACCTCGTTACACTTAGGATCATTGTGAAGGAATGCCGCAATGATAAATCCAATCTCTTCTCTTGCTTTGTGGACTTTATAAAGGCTTTCGATATGGTTCCTAGAAACAACCTATGCAGATGGTATATTTCTATCACAAGCAAAATATCTTAAGCAAATTCTGAAGAAGTATGGCATGGAAGAATGCAAACCTGTAAGTAAACCAATGATAACCGGATGCAGTCTCAGTTCTAATGATGATTCTCCCACTGTGAATCAACCAGAATACAGATCGATGATTGGAAGTCTACTTTATCTCACTGGGACCAGACCAGACATTATGCATGCTGTTGGGATTGTTGGACGATTCCAAGCTAATCCAAAAGAGTCTCACCTTCAGGCTGTCAAAAGGATATTCAAATATCTACACACATGAACACCAGAATTTAAGGTGGAAACCCAATTTGGGAGAAAACCACCGCTGTTGTCGTCTCTGTCTTCAATATTTATTATAAAGAAAACTTCTTACAATTTTAGTGCTAGCGCAGACTTATACCAGCACACAGGCACCCACCTGCAGAGGGCTACAACCTTCTCTTGTTATCCAGTCACTGCTGGAAGGGAGCTCCAACCCCCTGATTTTAACACCAGCTTATACTGGCAGAAGGCTTCCAATTCAATCCTCAGATCCACCACATTTATTCAATTTATTCATCAGACTTGTGTCAGGTCTTCATTATTTATTTGCAGATCTTCCTAGAGATTCATAATTTTCTCGATCTAGAGGTCTTGAACCTTCATCAACTCCATAGGTGCAAAAAAAAGTTCAATCATGCAGATATCTCTTAAAGAGATTTATTCATTAACAAACGTTATGCATGCATACTATGAACCATAATGCACTTCTCCTTATATATTTTTTCCTTTATTAATACCATGAGTCAATACCACCCAACCGCTGATGGTATTCTTGGACAGGATCAATTAGATAATCCAGCGGGGTCTACCCAAGCCCCCAAACAATTTCTCATTGTTTTGTTTCCTTGGTTTTGGCAATTAGATAATTAATCTAAGGCTTTTTAATATCTCAATCTGAGATTGAGATATTAATCCTAATTTCTCCTTTAGTAATGAAAATCCTTCAGCATACTTCGTAGACCTTCATATTTTGACCCCCAGGTTTATACGTTCCACCAACTTTGGAGTAAAAATGATGGCCCAATCTCTTTTCATCATAATCTATATTTAATTTAAACAACCTTGGTTAAACCCACAAATATTAAATTGAAAAGGCCCAATTAATATAATTTAAACTGGGCCCACATATATGATCAGCGACCCAATAAAATTCCCGCTCCGTACTTTGGTTAATCTTCGCACATCTTCATCAAGCAATCACCGTCCGATGACTCCTTCCCAGATCAACGACGCTCAAAAATTTTGCTGGGCATCCTGGGTCGAACAATAACGCGCGATGGCGCGCAGTGATAAGAGGTTTTGTGGAGTCGTACAGGGACACGTGTCGCCCATTCTATGGAATCGCTCCCCAACTCGAAGAAACCACTTATCTCCGAAAGGTTGAGCGATATGGGAAATCCAACTTCGTAAACCCGCTTGCGGTTTCAGAACAGTGTTTGATCGGAATTCAACCATATTTCAAATATAGTTCATTGATCCATCGGGTTCGGATTTTCCTCGCAATCGCAAGTCTTTTAATAAACACTCTGCTGCACAGCTTTTCTCCGATGCGATTAAAATAGGAACTCAAACACTTATTAATCCTGGTTTATATGCTCATCGGGTCTGGGCTTCAATCTCACTCACATCCTCTTGTTAACTTTATCTGCTGGCCTTATATGCTTTGATGCGATAAGGGTCTCTGGCCTGGGTTACGATTCCCAGAATGTACTTATTTAGTGTATCAAACAGCTGGGGTAGTAAACCTCGGAATATCGCCTCAGCCTTTTCCTCTGTTGCTCGATGCCATTCCTTCTATGTTGCCTTGCTACCTCTCTTTACTGCCTCTGTGCCTCTACTACAATACATTGCTTCCTCTGCTCCTTGATTGATGCGATAGTTTCCATCAAGGACAATCAATTCAATATGATAGGATTTAAGAGACATATTGCTAACAATATCCCCCTTTGGACCTGATGGAAATCATGACCACAAATACATTTAGACAACAACATTCTCCCCCTTTGACATCAAGGGCAAAGGGTAGATAAAAAACCTTTATACCGACAAAACCATGCTCCCCCTGAGATCATGCTGGTTCTTCAAACATAATATAACAAAAATGAATTATACAAACAAGATAAAAAATTCTCAAGCATGAGAGTAGACTACAACAAATAATTAGAATTCCAACAATGCATTCTTTCCACATGACCAATGCTCCCCCTTAACGTGGTTATCCTGTAGAAAATCCGCATCTTCTTTATTTAAGTAGATCTGATCTTTTGCATGACAGAGACTACTCCCAGCTTTTGTCTGAGATATTCGAACGCTTCCCTGGGTAAAGGTTTGGTAAATATATTAGCAACTTGTTCTTTGGAGGGAACATATTCCAACTTCACCTTTTGTTCAAGCACTTGTTCTCGTAAGAAGTGATACTTGATGGGAATGTGCTTGGTCTTGGAATGCATAATAGGATTCTTTGAAATATTGATGGCACTTGTATTATCACACATAATGGAGATAGGAGGTGAACATTTGATTTGAATGTCTTGTAAGGTTTGCATCATCCAAAGAATTTGAGTGCAACATGATGTGGCAGCCACATATTCTGCTTCTGCTGTAGATAAGGCAATAGAGCTTTGCTTCTTGCTGAACCAAGATACTAACCGAGGCCCCATATATAATGCACCACCACTAGTGCTTTTTCGATCATCAACATTTCCAGCCCAATCTACATCAGTATAAGAATGAAGAGTAAGATCATCATTCTTTGGATACCATAGTCCAATGTCTTGATTTCCTTGTAGATATTTGAATATTCTTTTCACAGCCTAAAGGTGAGACTCTTTTGGATTAGCTTGGAATCGTCCAACAATCCCAACTGCATGCATAATGTCTGGTCTTGTCCCAGTAAGATAAAGTAGACTTCCTATCATAGATCTGTATTCTGGTTGATTCACCGTGGGGGAATCATCATTAGAACTGAGATTACATCTGGTTATCATTGGTGTACTTATAGGTTTGCAATCTTCCATGCCATACTTTTTCAAGATTTGCTTAAGATATTTTTCTTGTGATAAGAATATGCCATCTGTTGTTTGTTGCACTTGCAAGCCAAGAAAGAATGTTAGCTCCCCAAGTAAAGACATTTCAAATTCTTGCTGCATATCAGAAGAAAATTTCTAACTCATAGACTCTTCATTACTTCCAAAAATTATATCATCAACATATACAACCACAATCAGTAGTTTATCATTTTCAATTTTTATGTATAAGTTGATATCAGCAGACCCCTTAGAAAATCCTTGTTGATGGAGATATTTGTCAAGATGATAGTACCATGCCCTTGGAGCTTGTTTGAGACCATATAGAGCCTCTTTAAGTCTACAAACAATATTTTCATCATTTCCCAAAATGAATCCTTCAATTTGTTCTATATAGACTTCTTCTTCTAGATCACCATTGAGAAAAGCAGATTTAACATCCATTTGATAAACTTTGATTTGTTGAAAGCTTGAAAAAGTAAGAAACATTCTTATGGCTTCAAGTCTAGCTACAGGGGCAAAAGTTTCTTCAAAGTCTATACCTTCTTGTTGAGCATACCCCTTGCAAACAAGTCTAGCTTTATTTCTTATAAAATCCCCATTCTCATTTAACTTATTTTTGAATATCCATTTAGTTCCAATGACATTTTTGTCATGAGGTCTTGGTACTAATTCCCAAGTGTGATTCTTTTCAATTTGATCAAGTTCTTCATTCATGGCTTGAATCCAACATTCATCTTTGCTGGCTTGATTGACATTTTGTGGTTCAATAGTGGATATAAATGCTAGGTAACTAGAAGATCCCACAAGAGTCCTTGTTTGTACACCTATTCCCTTTTCTCCCAAAATTTGAGATTTTGGATGATTCTTTTGAACATATCTGGATGGAGCCTTTTCAGATAAATCATCTTCGGGTTCTTCATTGGGTTCACTGTCTATATCATTCCTATTTGATGTAGAAGGATATATGTCATCATCATCATCTTCATTTGTTATTTGTTTTTATTCTTTTGGAGCTGCAGGAGACTCATTAATAACAACGTCTATACATTCAACAATCTTCCAAAGTATTTTATTGTAAAATTTATATGCCCTACTCCTAGAGGAGTAACCAAGAAATATTCCTTCATCTGCTCTGGGTTCAAACTTGCCAAGTTTTTCATCATTATTTTTGATAAAGAATTTGCTCCCAAAAACTCTAAAGTGCTTCACAGTGGGAGGATTTCCATACCATAGTTCATATGGAGGTTTATCATTATTTACACGAACATGTGCCTTGTTAAGAATATTTATTGCAGTATGTGCTGCTTCTCCCCAAAATGTGTCAGGTGTTCCGGAATCATCAAGCATAGCTCTAGCCATTTGTTGAACTGTTCTATTCATTCTTTCTACTACGCCATTGTGTTGTGGAGTGCCAGCTACAGAAAACTGTCTTTTTATGCCATGTTGTTCACAAAATTCAAGAAATTCATCTGATGTATATTCTTCTCCTCGATCAGATCTAAGACACTTGATTTTTAGATCTAATTCATTTTCAACCATTGCTTTGAAGATCTGAAATTTCTCAAATGCTTCATCTTTGTGTTTAATCAACCCAATCCAACACATTCTAGAGAAATAATCAATAAATAAGATATAGTATTGTTCACCACGTGGTGACTTTTTCTTCATAGGTCCACATATGTCAGTATGAATGAGTTCAAGAGGCTTGCTTGATGATCCTTCCTTGGCGTTAAATTGCACTCTGGTTTGCTTATCGAATTGGCAAGATTTGCATATGATACTTTCAGGTAGAGAAATATTGGGAAGATCACGAACTGCTTTGAGTCTACTTGATTTGTTGATTTGAGAGAAGCTCAGATGCCCCGACCTTCTATGCCATAGCCAGTTTTCTAAAGATTTACTCAAGTGACATTTTTCTTTACAGTTCTTCAATACATACAGGTTGCTTGGAGTTCTGTTTCCTTTTATAATTGTTTTACCTGTATCAAGATCACGCACCACACATTCTTTTGAACTAAAGACAAATTCAGTTCCTTGATCACACATCCAACTTACACTTAACAGGTTATGCTTTAATCCATCCACATACATGACATTATTAGCTTTCACTTTTTGTTTTAGAAAAGCAGACCCTTTTCCCTTAATGACAACAGGAGTATCATTTCCAAATGTAACATTCTTTTCCTTTTCTAGATCACTATATGCAAGAAGTTTATCTTTGTCACATGTCATGTGTTTTGAGCTTCCACTATCAATGTACCATCGATTTTCTTCACCTTCTGCAAATAAAGCTATGCCACAATTTTCAACTTGTAATTCCTTATTTTTCCACACTTTGGAGTTTGAAGGAAAATTCTCTTTTGGGTGAACTTTGCTCCTACATTCAGATTCTTCATGACCAAAGTTATTGCAATAAGCACATTCAACTTAATTTTGAAGAGGAGAAAATTTGTTATATGTATTATTCTTTGTTCCAATATCAATCCTTTTCTTTCTTGCTTCTCTTGTCATGATGGTTTTATATGCAACACATTGAACAACTTTATGACCAAAATTGTGACATGAGAAACATTGTCCATTGAAGAAGAAATTTATGCGATCATGAAATCTTCTACTTGAACTTACCTGTTGATTGGTGTTTCTTTGAAAGGTACTCCTGTTAGTGTTCTTTGAATTGAGATGGTCATGCCTTATATGTAGAGATTCTTTACTCTCTTGCTGAGGGGCAGAATGTTGTGTATTGGCTGTAACTTCTTTTAGATAATTTGGTGTTGAAGCCTGAGAAGATTCTCTGATATATCCAAGGCCTGTCTTTAGAAGAGGATAACGTTGTATCTTGATAATCTCATCTAAGGTTTCAAATCCTTTAGCAAATCTAAGATTCAAAGTCTTTACTTTCTCAATTTATTTTCTTAGACTTACTATTTCACATTCTAATTTCTCATTATGTTTCTCCTTTTCTTGAAGCTGGTTTTTCGGATTCTCTATGGTTATTTTACTTTCTTCTAAGCATATTTTGAGTTGATTGATTTCATAAAAAAAAATCATTTTCCTCTAAAGCATCCATAAAAGTATCCTTTTCTTCTCTAGACTCCTTTTCAGATGCCATGAGAAGTCTAAGATCTTGTTCACATTCTTCCTCACTGTCTGATAATCCATCACTGTCTTCATGAGTATAGTACCTTTTTCTAGTGCTAAACCGATTCTTATTCCTTCTTGCTACATCCTTTCCTTTTTCATGTGTTTCTTTGTGAGGACACTTAGCAGCATAATGACCAACTCTTCCACAAGAAAAACATTTGAAAGGAAGCTTACCTCTGAACCGTCCTGTACCAAGTTGGAGTTTCTTTACAAAATTTACCTCATCTTCTTCTGAGATATACCCTGATCCTTCTGTCTCTTGTACTTCCTTCCCTTTTGTAGAAGCTCTAAAGACGGCTTCTTTGACTTCAGATGGTCCTCCTCTTCTCATTTCATATGCAGTTAGTATGCCATGAAGTTGCACCACAGTAAGATTTTGAAGATCCTACTTTTCTTCAAGAGCAGAAACTTTTGACTCAAATTTTGTCGTTAGTGATCTTAAAAATTTCTCAACAAAAGTTGATTCGGTTATTGTTTCTCCCAGATTTCTCATACGATTTACGATATCTTCAAGACATAAAAAGAATTTGGCAACGCTCTCCTCATTATGCATTTTTAGATTCTCATATTGAATTCTGAGAGTTTGGAGTTTAGCACTTTTTACCTTTGCATCACCTTCATAACTTAGAATGATTTTGTCCCATATTTCCTTTTCTATATCCAGCTGCATGACTTTGAAAAATTCTGATTCAGTTAAACTTCCCAATAGAGCATTGACAACCTTTGCATTTGTTTCATAATTCTTTCTTTCCGTTGAATCTGTTGGTACTACGGCTGGATATTGATATCCTTTTTTAATAATAGCCCATACATCTACTCCCAGAGACTGTAGATAAGATCTCATCCTTTTTTTCCAGAAGATTAAATTACTTCCGTTTAAGAGCAGAGGCCTGATAGAAGCTGTTCCATCTTGATTACTCATCTTGTTTGATCTTATTTCTAGCGGTTAATCCTTTACAGAAGTACCTCCTCTGATACCAATTGTTAGGAAAAATACTGAGAGGGGGGGGGGGGGTGAATCAGTATTTAGAGCTGACAGAAAACTTTTATCAGAAATATTTTAATGCATTTAATTCTTTACATAAATTATTGCATCATTCATTCATCAGAAGATTAGTAGGCTGTAAGCATGTGCAGTAATAACAGAATGAACCATCACATATAAGAAACACACATGAACACCAGTATTTAAGGTGGAAACCCAATTTGGGAGAAAACCACCGCTGTTTTCGTCTCTGTCTTCAATATTTATTATAAAGAAAAATTCTTACAATTTTAGTGCTCGTGCAGACTTATACCAGCACGTAGGCACCCACCTGCAGAAGGCTACAACCTTATCTCGTTCTCCAGTCACTGCTGGAAGGGAGCTCCAACCCCCTGATTTTAACACTAGCTTATACTGGCAGAAAGCTTCCACTTCAATCCTCAGATCCACCACATTTATTGAATTTCTTCATCAGACTTGTGTCAGGTCTTCATTATTTCTTTGCAGATCTTCCTAGAGATTCATTATTTTCTCGATCTAGAGGTCTTGAACCTTCATCAACTCCATAGGTGCAAAACGGAGTTCAATCATGCATATATCTCTTAAAGAGATTTATTCGTTAACAAACCTTATGCATGCACACTATGAACCATAATGCACTTCTCCTTATATATTTTTTCCTTTATTAATACCATGAGTCAATACCACCCAACCGTTGATGGTATTCCTGGACGGGATCAATTAGATAATCCAGCGGGGTCTACCCAAGCCCCCAAAAAATTTCTCATTGTTTTATTTCCTTGGTTTTGGCAATTAGATAATTAATCTAAGGCTTTTTAATATCTCAATCTGAGATTGAGATATTAATCCAAATTTCTCCTTTATTAATGAAAAACCCTCAGCATACTTCGTAGACCTTCATATGTCGACCCCCAGGTTTATACGTTCCACCAAATTTGGAGTAAAAATGATGGCCCAATCACTTTTCGTCATAATTTATATTTAATTTAAACAACCTTGGTTAAACCCACAAATATTAATTTGAAAAGGCCCAATTAATATAATTTAAACTGGGCCCACATATATGATCAGTGACCCAATCAAATTCCCGCTCGGTACTTTGGTTAATCTTCGCACATCTTCATCAAGCGATCACTGTCCAATGACTCCTTCCCAGATCAACGAAGCTCAACAATTTCGCTGGGCATCCTGGGTCAAACAATAACACGCGATGGTGCGCAGTGAAAAATGGTTTTGTGGAGTCGTACAGGGACACGTGTCGCCCGTTCTATGGAATCGATCCCCAACTCGAAGAAACCACTTATCTCCGAAAGGTGGTGCGATATGGGAAATCTGGCTTCGTAAACCTGCTCACGTTTTCAGAACAATGTTCTATCAGAATTCAACCATATTTAAAATATAGTTCATTGATCCATCGGGTCCGGATTTTCCTCGCAATCGCAAGTCTTTTAATAAACACTTCGTTGCACAGTTTTTCTCCGATGCGATTAAAACTGGAAATCAAAAACTTATTAATCCTGGTTTATACGCCCATCGGGTCCGAGCTTCAATCGCACTTGCATCCTCTCGTTAACTTGTTCTGTTGGCCTTATATGCTTCGATGCGATAAGGGTCTCTAGCCTGGGTTACGATTCCCATAATGTAATTATTTAGTGTATCAACCAACTGGGGTAGTAAACCTCGGAATACCTCCTCTGCTGCTCGATGCAATTCCTTCTATGTTGCCTTGCTACCTCCCTTTACTGCCTCTGTGCCTCTGCTACAATACATTTCTTCCTTTGCTCCTTGACTGATGCGATAGTTTCCATTAAGGACAATCAATTCAATATGATAGGATTTAAGAGACATATTGATAACACAAGGAGCCTTAGAAACAATTGATAAACCTGTTAGGGGATCAGATGCTCCTCGAAAGAACCTAGGAGTCAGAGCAAAACTTAAGAAGTTGCGACAACAATATCGGAACCTCTAAAAGACAGTTAAAAGGTTATGACGAAAAATAAAAAGATGGAAAACACAGAGCACCACTCCTGAGGTGACTTCTGTAGCAACACAAACACTAAAATGAAAAAATAAATAAGCGGGGATTCAAACAAAACTCATTTCCACTAGAAAAATTTCCACCCATATTAATTTGCATGAGAACGTGGTGAATGTAGATGTTTAAATGGAGGGTTGGTCCTCCCACAATAAGAAAATACAAACTGAAAAGGTACTCTTTCACAGTATTGGCACCCAAACAGAGAAGAAATCCAAGGATTCCTCATTAAATAAGGACCCTATTATTTTAAAGCTTCAGGAAGAATTAACACAAGCCCAGCGTGCTTTAAAACAAAATCAACAACATACAGTCTCCCTGCAAAAATACCAAGAATTACAAAAACAATTGAGAGGATTAGCTCTAGCAGAGAATGAGGCTTTTGATAAGGCTAGACAGGAAGAAGAAAAAATGAATAGAATGAAAACTAAGCTGAAAAAAGTTAGGAATCAACTGGACACCATTTTTTCATTATATTCGGATATCTTGACTTGTCAATCTCCTGCTACGAAATATGCCTTGTTTTTATTAGAATGATATTTATTGTTAAAAATCAAAGCTGTTGCCGGCAAGCCAATTGAGCTGAAGACGATGGAAGATTTTATAAATTGCTGTAAGATGCATGGAGTAAAGGTCCAAAGGCTTCTTTTTGAATTTTATTTACATAATTTCATATTATATAAAGAAGTGGATGTGAATCCTAACCCTTTTATTGGAGATGTTCAATTTCAGGCTTTTATTTATTTTGCAGTCAACCAACTCAAGTAGTTGAAGGCTTATAATTCATTCCAAAGACAGGAACACAACCTGGATATTTGGGTAAGAAGTGAAACTACTCACCCTCTGCAAGTGTTTGCTAAGCATAAAGCACTGATGACATAAGAGGGCATGACTAAGAGTTTAGGGCCCATACATAAGGAACTTGTGCTGGAAGGAACAACATATTTCCTCTCCATTCAAGAAAGATCCCTGCTTGCATCCAAAATGAGATGGATGGTTTCAAGCAACAGTGTTAAAGATAGAGAACCATTTAATTATGGCAATTTCAAAGTTGTTGCGAGACGGTTAATCCCATATGGAAACTTTATCTTAAGAGGACCTTATTGGGTGGGATGTCACTATAGATGCCCCATTATTTGGTATCCTCCTGAAGGATATCATCCTAATTATGAGTTACTGGAAGGACAAGAAGCGGCAGCCTTTGCACACTTGGCACAACATCATGGTCTCAGGCCTATTACAACAGACCTTCTCTAGCCTACTCTTTAACTTCTTTGCATCAGAATTATTTATTTTTCATGAGTACATGAAAAAAGGTAAGCAGGGGAGTATGTTGAGCCTTGCAATAGGTATGTATTTACTCTCAAATATTGTCCTTTGTCCTCTTCTTCTCCATTTTTGTGCTATAATATAATAATATCATGAATGGATTTTGATAAAAAAATGAATGAAATAGTCTTGATATGGTTTAACCGTCCAAAGTTATTCCCATTTATTTTATGATGAAAATAACAGATAAAACAATAGCTGTTCCCAAAAAGGAACATCAGGATCTAATCGAGGGAAAAGAAGGTGCAGCCAAATCAGGAAATGAATCAGAGAGAACGATCAACTGTTCAAAATAGTAATTTGTTGTGAATCCCTCAAGATCCCCTGATCTTGAGGGATCACATTTGCCTTTTCTTTAGTTATAAAAGAATGAGAAGAATACGAAGATGAGGAGATGATATGATGACATAGGAGAAACCAGAGAATGTAAATCAGACCGTATCATGTATTGTGTCGTGTATCTTTCATTTATGTATCATTTGATAATGAACATAACGTAGTTCTGAAAGACAGCTTTTTATTGTAATGATTGCAATGATTAATACATAGTTTGCATTGCTATTCATTCGATTGTTCTAGAGTAAATAAGTGGTGTTCGCTGGTGGCTAAGGGTCCGGTCTCTAGTGAATCTCGCTGTGAATTGGCTTTGATTATTTAAAGCATAAACTGTTAGTTCCACTACTTTCCTTTTGTTCGATAGTTTAGATCTAGCTGAAAGAGCTCAGTTAATGCTTTAGTGCTCTAGGTTGATTGAATTATTTGAATTAAAGAATGAATCACAGTTTTGGATTACAATGCATAGATGAATTACTTTCTTTAAAGCTTCAGATTTATGATTGCATCTATATTCAATGATTGGCTTTAGCATTACTCCTTGTATGAATAAGCTTGCACATACTATGTACACACTTGAGATAAAAGGACTTACCCTGGTTGATAATTAATGTGAGGCAATTAGGAGTTTTTAAAGACACCTTTTAGCACCCAGCAGTCTTACTTAAAAGTTTTGAAGACTTATTCTATTTACAGCATGAGATAAGACACTTGTTTATCATCAAGCCAACTTTTTCCAGACCCACTGAAGCTGATGACAAATTTAGGAAATTAAAAAATATACAAAATCCTAAAAATGAGGATTGGTAATCACTCACGATTTATTATGAAAGATAAAAAGACAGACAAATGAAAGGAGAAAAAAAATTTGTTTGCTGATTTACAGTCAAAACATATTTTTATAGCAGTAAACAGTTTTGACTATGGTTAAAGAGTATCTGAGTTTAGAGAGTATTAGTGAATAAAGAGAGTCAAAGAAAGAGTATCAGAAAAGGCAGATCATATTCCAAAACAAATTTAAAATATCTAAAGCCAGCAAGGAGGACACCAAGGCAGCCAGCTGCATCTGATCCTCAAAGCAGTTTCTATTTCTTTTGAATAGATAGGACAACTTGGTGACTTGTTAAGCAACTGTCTCTATTATTGTTGTAAAGATATTTTATTTCGCTTAGATAATTCCTAGAATCATTCTAGGATATTTTGTAAACAATTATGTATAAATACTTCATCTTTAGAAGTATTTTGGGTGGAATAAATTGTTGGAGATTGCTATAGTCGTTTTTGTTGGACTTGAAGGCTTTTGTGTTTCAAATTTCGAGTAGCAGACTAGATCAAACCAATTGGCATCATACTTCAGGATTCCTGTGATGAGCTCTAAATCATTTCAATTTTTAAAGGATGAACAACCCCTAGAAATAGATGAAGTTCCATTAAAACCCATATATAAATTGCAGGAATCTTTCAAAGTTTTTCATGATCAAATAGCTGATGTGATGAATGATAAATGCAATCAAAATCTTTCTCCATTAACTAACTATGAGCTTTAGTATCAAGATGATAAAATTTTCAGCAGACATGCATGTCCATAAGTACAAATATCATCACAAAGCTTATCTGAAAATCTGCAATTATTTCAGAACAATCATAGGTTGATTTTGCAAGGAAATAAAGTTAAAAATGACAATTTAGTCTCATGGCATGGAGGTAACTCAAAATAGAGGTACAGTTCCTTGGATTAGTTGAAAATTTGTACATATACCTCAGAATATCCTTTTCAAAAGTTTTAAGAGTCAACAAAGGAAATCAAGTATTTCCTTATTTTCTCATTTGTTGACAAGTTTCTAATAGGTTGCAGAATTACAGTTTTGATAATCAACAAGAAAATGCAACAAAATACCTCAAAGTACATAATGCTTGAATGGTTGCATTGGCTGTTTCATTTTACCTAACCAGTAGTTGGACAACTGATTAGAGTAAGTAGGTAGGATTTCAGTTTTTTTCAGTTTTTAGCTAGTTTTGAAATAATTCATTAAGACTTCAAGCCAAGGAAAAGGTCCTAAGATATTTATGATTTAGTAGTTTGGTTTGAAGGTTTCATCACCTTTTATTCTCAGATCAGAGTTCAGTTTGCAAAAAAAGGTGTAAATTCAGTTCAATAGTTTCAGTCATAGAGATTTTATAACAAAGCAAATGCATGTTTGGGATTGGCCCAATGGATCAGGCTACTAGTCAACGGTGTTCTTGACATCTCACAAGGAGATTCCATCCCCATGTGAAGCCGCCGTTAGGGTCCTATAAATATAGGATTAATAATTTTGAATTGGCTCTATTAAATTCTTGAAATATTGTACATAACTTTGCTTTCTGCAAATGTATTCCCAAATTAAAAAGTGAAACAAGAGGGTATGTCCTAAAATAACAATCAAAGGAAAAAAAGAAACAAAGATCAAAAAAGAATATTAAATATGAACCCCATCAAAAAAAGATCATGAAAGTGTTGCGAGTTTAAATGCCACTACTTTAGTTTACTTTTTTCAAATAAGATTGTGTGCAGCTTGTCCTAAATGCCACAATCCATGAGGATCAAACAACTTAAACTTGACCTCTCATGCTTTAAATTTCATGTTGTTAGATAGAGAATAAAGATATGTCAAACAGTATAAACTTGACAAATCAGTAGATAAGATAGAGAATAATGAGGAGCTCAAAAGTTTAATTTGAGCCCTCAGATGAAATAAGGCTAGACTTAGATAGTTTTATGCTTTGAAATAAAATTCATTTAGGGTTGCAAGCCTAAATGAACCCATGAAAATGAAGTAAAAATGTTAGAAATAAAGATG
Source organism: Pinus albicaulis (assembly GCA_034641835.2). Classification (NCBI taxonomy): domain Eukaryota; kingdom Viridiplantae; phylum Streptophyta; class Pinopsida; order Pinales; family Pinaceae; genus Pinus; species Pinus albicaulis. Next base: position 79,926 of record JAXQQM020087952.1, read on the forward strand.
GGTAGGTAGAAAACAATTGTGCAAGCATGTAATAAGGCGTCATCTAGAAAAATAACTAATTCCCCCCCCCCCCCCCCACAATGATTCAGTATTCTAAACCTTCAGTTAAAAAGGTTCAGAACATTTCTCTAAATTTTGTTGGGACCAGACCCAAGGCTTGATGGTTGATTGGTTAAAAATATTGAATTCCTACACAAAACCCATATTCATCAACATTAACCCTTCATCCATAATCTTAATCCCGTTTTCCTAAGTAAAAACCCATTTTTACTTAGTAAAAGTAAAAACCCTAAGTAAATAATTTCATTTCCTTTCAAATCACTCAAAACCCATAAAATGCATTTTATCCTAAGCTAAAGTGTGAAAAATAAAAAAGGGACAACTATGTTTTATTTACACTTTACTTAGTGTTAAAACATGTATTTTTCATTCATTACATACATTACCCCTTTTTCCATATTAATTTTTAACTTATATATTAAATCCCTAAACTACACCCTCCCGTATAGTATTAAACTCTTTATATTAAAACAACCCACAAAACCCACTATTTATTGTTTAAACCAATGTTATTTTACTCCATGTGATAAAATAAAGTTTGCCCTTATCTCATTGGTTTAAAACTTATCAATAAAATAAAATACCCCGCCCCCTATGGTTATTAAACAAATTGACAAATGTTTAAAAACTATATAATAAACCTACGCCCGTGCATTGGTTAGAACATTGTTTAAATGTTTTAATTAACTCATATAACATTATAACCCCGCAACTATCATATAAACCAAAGTTTTAAACTTTAATAAATACATATTTATAAATTTTAAAACCCATCCAGCATATATGAAAACCTCGGCCCCACTCCAATCCTGATGCATCTTATGAAATAGATCTTGACCATTCGCAATTGAACCCCACCATCCAACGATAGAAAAGTGATATCGAAAATAAAGTTGCCCACTCTTAAAAATTTAATTTCTATTCAAATTGGATTGCATCCGATCCATTCAAAACCACTTACCACTAATGAGGCATGCGATAACCACTCGCAGTTTCTATCCTATGAAGCTCGAAAATCGCCTATTTTCTTGACATGACTGCCATTTAATGCTGATTTTTTTTAAACCATAAAACCTCATATGCACCAGTAAAGCCCTTTTTTTTTCTTTTTTCAGTGTGTTTATCCATCCCAACTAAAGAAACAAAGCTCTTGGTACACTGTTCTACGCCCAGAGGACTTGAAAAAAAGCCATTGAAGCTGCTGTTAAAACCTTTTAAAGCTTCCAATTTACTTCCAAATACTTCAACAACCCTTAGAAAACCTCCTCTGTCCCAAAGAAATCCTCTCTGCAACCATGGTTTCATTAACAATTGTTTTGTTTTGCAGGTTATTGCCAAAAGAATAATTTGGATAAATAGCTTAATACTAGTTAAAGACCTATTTACTCAAAAAAATTATAAGGAAATGATTTCGAATTGTTTTCCTAAAAACAAGAAGATTTCATACAGTAGCAGATCAGAATGAAGAAATTTACACAAATGGTCGGAACAAAGGATGAAAACATTTCCATTAGTAATTCTCCTGGACATATTTTACTCACTCTTACTGTAAAAGGTAAAAGTGAAAAGGTAATAGAGTAGTCAAGGTAAAACAGTAAAAGTAAATACAGAGGCAGTAATAGTTAAATGGAGATGAAAATAATTTCACCAACAAAAATTAAGTTTATCCAAAATGAAAGTAAAAACAGTGAAAAGAACAGTAAGGTTAAAAGATGAAAACAAAGCAAGAAGGGACATTTTTGCAGAAATTTCCTGTTTAAGTCATTGCTTTTCTTAAAATATTGTGACCAATCCAAGATGAAGTTTCCAAAAATAAAGGAGTTTTTTGTTCCTAAGATGTCTAGCTACAAAAACCTCTCTCACTTTTCTAACAGCCATTATGGGTTTGGAAATATTAAACAATATTTGAAAGAACTTTTTACAGAAAATTCTTGTTAAAGTCATCATTTTGCAGAGACGATTGTGGCCAATAAGAAATACATCGTACAAAACTGAAGGAGGTTTTTGTTCCTAATATACCCATCTACAAAATCCTATCTCACGTTTTGCATAGGTATTATAGAATGAGAGATACATGCACATATTTACATCCTATGTTTTAGAATGTGCAAAGCTCTGTTTTACACATCTTTTTGCACAACCTATTGTGACCAGCGGGAGCAGAATTTTAGGGAACTGAGAAATGTTTATCTCAAAAACAAATTCATATACAATAAACTCTTTCAATTTTTACATATCTATCTCGGATGGAGATATACAAAGGTATCATTGGACCCCAATTTTGCATAATTTCTGGAGCAGAATGCACAAAGAAAGGAAATAGTTAGTGACTTGGATGCATCATCATCAACTAAGAGTTGATATCAAATTCGAATTCTCTTCTTTGTCACCATCAATCCATAAGCATAGTTCCAAATATATGCATTAGTTTTGAGTGTCCTTTATTAAAGTTCTATTTATGTAAAACAGTTTGAGATATTTGTAAACTAATCTTGATATTTTTTCAAGATATTCTAGTTTAGAATTTTTATAAATACTTCATCCTTTGAAGTATTATTGTGGAATAAATTGCTGGAGATTGCTATAGTCATTTTTTTTGGACTTGAAGGCTTTTGTGTTTCAAATTTCAAGTAGCAGACTAGATCAAACCAATTGGCATCATACTTCAGGATTCCTGTGATGAGCTATTTGGAGTGAAGTATTTCCTTACTTGTCATTGTTATTTTTCCTTTGTTACATGCATCCATCTATGTTTGTTATAAATTTGAATGAATAACTAGGAGTATTACTACAAGATTTGTTAAGAGCACCCTTTTTTTAACTAGTTATCATTTCTATGTTTTCCTCTGATTTCCAGTGTAGGGAACCCTTAATTGCTCCCTCTCTCGTTTGATCTCCGCCTACTACTTCCTCTTTCTGGATCAAAGGATTCTTAATTTCCCTTTATCCCGATCATACCACCTCACAAAAACAACTTTCCAAGATCTTCAAGGGCTATCTATCTTGCCCTAAAAACATTTGACCTTTTGGCCTTGATCCCAGTTCTATTTGCTTGATTTTGACTCCTTAGCCCAATGGACAAATAGATCTCCCACTATCCATACCTTCAAGTGATTTTTTCCCACCAAATTAATCAAAACCAAACCAAATTTCATAACCATAACTAGCCTAATATTTTATAAATCAAAACAAAGTTAAATTTTATAGAGAGAGCCCTCTCTGAACCCTAGGAAGGCTAGATCCTAGAGTTTGAAGTTGGTCTGTGGTTACCTCTAGTGTTCTTTGACTAAAAACAAAAAATATCACAACTTTAGAATTACTAGAGTGATAACAAGTCCAAAGAAACTAGAATATCCTGTAATGTACGTTCTGGTTTAACAACAGATTGGTCAGCAAGTTCCAGCAAGTTAGAGGTGGGTTCAAAGGTTGTTATACCCAGTGTTTCACAGGTTTCTGTAGTTAAAATATTAATAGCTGCCCCCAAATCGACTAACGTGTTTGAAAAGGATTGGACATAGATTTAGATTGTGACTATGGGGTTTCCTGGATCCTCATATTTTATTGGTGTTTCTTTACCCAAAAGTAAATCTCACAGTGTCCCTACTACATGAACAGTTGGTAAAGTCTTTTCTTTCCTCACAAGTTTTTTTACACTAAATTCTTTAATTGTTTTAGCATAAATAGGGATGTCTTATATAGCCTGTAGGAGAGGAATTTTAATGCAAAGATTTTTTAATTCCCCTTTAAGATCAAAATCTGAAGAGACAATTGGCTTGGGTATTATTAATCTCTCAGGGAATGGAGAAGAGGAAATAATAATATTTCCAGGACCTTTTTGGTTGACTATGTTCTTCCCTAGTTTTATCTCTGTCTCAGTAACAGTCAATTTTTTAGGTACTGTTGGAATTTCAGACTCATGTGCAGTAGGGTGATATCTTCTTTGGGTGAAATAATGCACCATGATCTCAGCCTAAGTTCATTCCATTCCTTCTGTTCAGTTTCAGAGTCTAGATTCTCAACAATCTGGATCAACTAAACCAATCTGTTATTAGGATTAGGATTTGGTTGAGCTGGAATTTGAGGGCATATAATAGGCTAAGGATTTTGTTGTACTAGATATGGAGCTGGTAATGTGGGTTGAGTTTGACCCTCCATTCCCATAGGTAAATTGGTCATTCCCAGGGGTTGCTTCCAATTTTGAGACCAATTTGTATTTTGTGAGGTGGAGGCACACCACTAGGACCGATATGGATTGTTTTGCCAGTATGGAGGAAAGGAAGGAAAAATTGGCCAACCATTACCTGGAGAGAATTGAGTTGGTGAAGGGGGCATGGAAAACGGTTCGAATGGCCAAGCAGAAAATGTGATTGGATTTTCCATGCTATTCATATACTGGTTTTGTTTCTTTTCCCGCTTCTTTGAAGACCGATTTCAACCCTAGAAGTGAAGGGAATTTTTCAGTGGCGTGGTCCTTGGTACATATAGCACATGTCTGGACCATGTCCAATGGACACTCCTGTTGGTTGTGCTTCTTCCGGCAGCGTGGAAAAAAAATAACCAAGTTTTGTTCTACTAAAGCTTGCTTCTACTTGGCTTGCAGGACATCTAGCTGTGTTGTGAGGGTGCCCAAGATATCAGTTTTGAAATATTCGAAGAGATTACTAAATTCTTCTCTAGTTACAGTACCACCTGACTACTTGTAATTCCTAGTATCTAAATCCCGTCCAGCTAGTATATTCTTTGTACTACCTCGAGAGCACCTGATACGCAATGCAATAATGTCATCATAATATTCCTGATAGATGTCTCCTTTTCCCATTATATTAAGTGTTTCTACCCATTCTTATTTCATTCCTTTTATCATTTTTTCTTTTAGGATATCTTTAGACAATGTAGTTTATGGGGATATTTCCAAATTATATTGAAATCGTTTAACATATTCTTCTAATGTCTCATTGTCTTTTGTAGTCATGTTGAAGGTTTCATCTTTTAATTGTCGAGTCCAGTAGTAATATTGGTATTTATTAAGATTTTTTTTTTTTTAAATTTGATCCCAACTATTAATGGTTCCCCCACCAAGCCCCATAGACCATCGTAGAGCTGCCCCCTTTAATATAGATGGGAATAGTTTCAGTTTTTGAGGGTCAGTGGTGTAATCATATCCCCTACACAAAACATCAAATTAAAATAAAAATGCATCCGAATCTTCTGAGGTCAGTCCATGGAAGGTGGGGATGTTTTGTAACAGGATAGATTTTATAGGGAATTTGCAGTTGGATCAACAATTGGATACTCTGATGTTCATGTTTGTCTCTGGTTTTGATTGTGCGCCATATGATCAAAGATTTTCCAATAAAATTCAGTGATTTCCTGGTCTGGGAGAATAATTTGAGTGGAATTACAAGGTGGATTTGGAGGAGGCCTTGAAGTACTACCTCGATCTGGAATATTGGGCATCTCTGTCTCAACCAATATTTCATAATACCCAGGCTCTAGAGCTTTTATCCTTAAAGCACTACTGGTTTCTCCCTCTTGTTCTTGCAAATTGCAAGAATTTCCCTCTCGTGAAGGGCCAGGACTCAAATGTTCTATAGTTTGAAAGCTCTATTCAGACCCTTCTGCTTCACTGTGGATCTCGGTGTGGGCTACAGATGGTGAGGATGTTGCCTGAGGGATTGTAGTAGGACTCTTTTCAGAGATGATTTTGGGTCCTACATATGCCTGAGATTCATCTTTCCTTATGATCGTCTATAAATGTTGTTCTGCCAAGGACCATCGATCCCTTGGGTTTTATGGATTTAGATGGGGGGTTTTGATCTAATTCTATCTTTTTCTTCCTAGTCATTCTTAAAAAAACAAACACCTATCATATTTAACCTCTGCACAATTGCTGAGAAGCGGGTCGGAGAGCAAGCGTTTTTCTTGCTAATACGCAGGGTCTTACCTCTCGTTTTCAATACCCAATTCTTTCACAACAAAAGGAAAAAATAAAAGACATCACTCCTAAAAACTCTCCCCAGAAACGACACCAAAATGTTGGCTCAAAAAGGTGACTGTTAAAGGTAACCTTAATGCTTCACATTAATCATCAACCTAGGGCAAGTCTGTTTATTTCAAGTGTGTAAGCAAAGTATATGCGAGTGAAATCAGAGGTCAACTACTCTAGATCATTGTAGGAAATAATATCTAATTCTCTAATTTCAATCAATTAATTCAAAAGTAAACTATGAAATACTTCACACCAATCAAAGGATGAAACTCTAGTCTAATCTTATGCAGAAAGTAAACACTCAATGCTGAAATTAAAGATCTTTTGAAATTGAACAACAAGCTTAATGATCAATCATATATTAACTTAATAATACTTAATAAATTGAACATCAATCATATATTAACATTTTGCAATGGCATTATCTACAATTCAATTAATAACAACCTTCAGAATTGAACAACAAACCATACATTCACACTTGCAACGGAAAAACTCAAGAAATAACAATGTGCATAATTGAACAACAACTACTTAACCATGCTAAAATCAATCTAATGAATGTAAAAACATCACTCAGTAGTAAAGGCATATTAATGATAAATTCAACCTATTTGAAAAGGAAATTGTAACACACCACACTTGTGATCACTGAATTGAATTGTAATTCTACAAAGCGTAAAGAATAATTGAATTGCGAGAATCAGTAAATAAACATATAACAAAAAATAGCAGGAGAACTCCTAAGGACCAGGACCGTAGCCTCCAAAATTCTTCTGCCAAGAAATACTCAGAATCCGCTTATAATGAAAATGCTAACTCTTTCATTAATCAATAGAACAGGTACATTATCATGAGTTCACAGACTCTGTCTGAATAAAATGTTTATTATAGAAAATTACAATATACGAGAAAAGCTCTCCCGTTCTCTTTCACCTACAAACTTTTATAACTTAAGGAGAAACAAAACAGAGAGTAACGAATCCTCAGGATCAAGAGATCCTGAGGCTTCGTAGTCAACAGCCGAATGCTTCAAAGATAGTCATGTCTTTTCATCTCTTGCTAATTTTCAAGAACCAGATGAGATTGAATTTGCTTTTCTTGACTGCTGCTATTTGGTCATTTGGTTAGCAGTCAGTTTGTTCGGATTCCCTATCAATAAAGACATCAAAAGTTATTTTTTATACTATTAAATAAATTATTTATTATAATTCATTTTACCCTACTTTTACATTATTCTCCTTTGATTTATTTCTAAAATGAAGGAAAACATATAAAAGCTAATAATAAATCAAGCTAAAGATGGGGGTAAAATGTACCTTTTCCTTGGCCCAACAACGATTAAGCATAAAATTGTCACAACACCAATCTTAGCTTTACCAGACCTTCAACAACCATTCGAAATTGAAATAAATGCTAGTGGTTATGCAATGGGTGCAGTTTTACTTCAAAAAGGGAAACCTATTTTTTTTCATTCAGAAAAATTTTCTAAGGCAGTTGAAAATTATCTGACATATGATAAAGAACTGTTTGATTTGGTTGAAAGTGTTAAGAAATGGAAACACTATTTAATGGGTAAGGAAACAGTGATTCAAACATATCATTAGTCGCTTTAGTACCTTCAGTCTCAGACTAAGTTGCAACAATCTCACCATTACAGATGGATGTGATTTATTCAGCAATTTCACTTAGTAATTAAGTACAAGAAATGTGTAACAAACAAAGTAGTTGATATGTTGTCTAGACCATGTTTGAATGCTTCAGTAGTGTTGCAGAATAGTTCTTTAAAACTTGAAATATATTTAGAACAATATAGTACAGATGTTGATTTCAAAGATATTTATGAATCACTAACTCATGGTACACAGGTGGAAGAAGTCAATTTTCATGTTCATGACAGGAATTTATATCATCTAGGTAAGTTGTGCATACCATAGACAGAAAAGGCACATGTTATTTGGGAATCACATTCTTCTCGCATTTCAGGACATTTTGGTGTAAGCAAGACAATGGTGCAAATTCAAAGGTATTGCTACTGGCCTCGCATGTATGAAACAATTTTTAAGTACATTAAAGGATGTGTTATGTGTTCGACAATAAAACCAAGCAATTGAAATATTTCCTTGTATATGCCACTTCTAGTTCATTTGTAACCATGGGAAAAAATTTCCATGGACTTTGTTGGAGGACTTCCTATGTCCAAGAGAGGGCATGCTTACATGTATGTCGTGGTTGATCGTTTCAGCAAGATGTGCATTCTTGTTCCATTCAAAAAGCAAGTGATTGCTGAACATATTGCACAGATGTCTTTCAACAGGTATGGGTTCATTTTGGGTTACCTACTTCCATCATTTCCGACCGAGACACTCGCTTTGTAGGAGAGTTTTGGTCCACTTTGTGTAATATTCCCAATTAGCCCAAGCTAATGGGAATATTCAATTTTGTTTTACTTTTATGTTTCATGAATAAATGTGTAAACGAGGATTATAAAAACTCCTAAAATAACAAATAAATCAATGCCACATGTGAACAAAGCTAAATCTGGGCTATTTAAAATAAACACCCTTATGTGTGAAAGGGGTTGAGACATTTGACTAGGTCAACCATGACCAAATCAACAGCGTTGTCTAGAAGGAGTGATCTCCATTAAGGCACAACACAGTTTTAGTTGGAGGATGTTCATGTGAAAAGAGTTGTTTCATTGAGATGGTTTAGGGTTTTTGCAAGCTCACAAACTTATATAAGGAAGGGGAGGACAACATGAGAAGGTTGTTGATGTGATTACATTTTTAGAGTTTATTGTTTGTTTAGACATATCTCATTCTCCTTGCCATTAAGTAGAGAATAGCGATGTTTAGCACAAGGATCTCCTATTTAGGAATTCCATCTCTTTCCTTGAGAGGACTCTTGGAAGAGCTTTGCATTTCTTGTCCACTATCAGGTTGAAGGTCAAGCTTCTACTTCCAACTACAACGTAAATCCTGTTGAGGGTTTGGTTTTCTTTGTAAGATGTAGCAAGTGGAGGCTAGATCTACTCAGATCTAGGTCATTCTAGTGCCTCTTTTCACTGGGAGAGTATTCTATCCCATTGGCAAGGAAGTATTGGATCATCGGAGCATCAGATCCACTTCTTGGCATCAGGCCAAATTGATCTTAAACCCAACATCGCATTTTATGTTCCAGTATTGCATTATTTGCAAGTATAAAGTTTCAAGTTGTTTTGGCAGAATTTTGGAGGAGAGATCTATAGTGTTGGGAATCTTCCCTTCACTGTGGTGATCCATGGATTTTAGATCTATTCCATGTCATATTCAGATCTAATTTTAATACTGTTATATTTTCTTCAAAATTTCTAAATCATTCTGCAGATCTTCTGCATAAGATCTCAGATCTACTCCATGTACCTCACTTTTTTCTGAAAACCCCAAGGGGTATGTAAAGTAGAGACTCTATAGTGTATGGATATGTCATAGATCTGACTGTTCATGCATTATTTTTTTCTAGATCTAAGTTTTAATCATCAACTGTTGTAGCATAATAAAAATAAAGTTGTCAAGGTACTTTCTGCTCATTTGTATGGTTACTGCACCTCATTTTGAGGATATTTCTTCATGGGAGACTTATTTTTCCTATTCTACATTGTATGGGCTTCATTATACATTATATTTGCTGATATAGATGCTAAATAAGGGTCTCCATATTGGCCTCCTACAAATATCTTGATGATCTGCATTATTTTAATGCTTACTATTTAGTATTGTTGCATTGTTCCCTTTTGGGGATATTACAGTGGTATCAGAGCATCATCTTGGCACAGCCTGTGCATTCTAAGAAGCCAATATGTCTTTTCAAATGAAGGAAAGATAGAAGAAGAAGATTGATTACACTAAAGACAAAGAAGACAAGGGTCAAACCCCTTTATCTGGAAGAATGAAAGGGAAAGAGTTCTCAAAAACTCTGTTCCAAACTATGCATGAGCTGAAGAGTGAAATCAAGGGAATGAGGAATGAAATACATGTATATATTTTGGAGAGTTTTTCACATGAAGGAAGCCCCAGTTATTCATATGAAGTGTGTGATCATTCAGCCACACAATCAGATCTACAACGTTATATCATGCCTACATTCCTAGCAAGAGAAGAAGCAAAAGGAGGGACACCGGAAGAGGAGACTCTTGGTGACTATCTCCAAGAATATGAATCTCAATCTAAAAGATTCAAAGAACATCTAAGCTTCCCAGATCTTTTTCAACTTAAGGAAGAGAGAATATCCAACAGATACATGGGAAGAAGAGGGTGCATGCAACACACTTTGGGTAGGAATTTTCTACCTACATGTGATGGATCACCTAAGAGCTCAATTAAGTCTTGGGTAAAGAAAATAGACACATATGTTCAATTTCATCAAGTTTAAGAAGAAAAATCCATAAGAGTAGCAGCACTGCACCTCCAAGGTAAGGCTCATGCCTGGTGGTTATTTGAATCTTCTTCATTGAGAAATGTAAACATCTCTACTTATGTAAAGTTCGCTAGGAGGTTAGTGAAAAGATTTGATGTTGAGCTATCTAAAACTTCTTTGGGTAAGAAAACTAAGCCCAAGAATTTAGAACCTTTGCATGAGATGGAAGGATCCATGAAGATAGCTCCATTTCAGAACATTTTTGAAAGGGTTAAATATCTGGTACATGATTTTCCAAGGGCAAAGGCCCCACTTCAGCAAGAACATTATTCTCAGGAGGAAGACATGAGTGTTCATTTTTCAAAAAAATATCAATAGAAAGGATCTCCTATTGATGAGGCATGCTCCATTGATGAGGTGGAGAAAGAAGAAGATCTGAAAGGTTCCTCCAGTGCTGTGATAGTAGGAGGAGATCTATTTTTATTGGGATATGGAGATGAAGCCATTGCTTTCACTAAGAGGGCTCTTGTATCTTTGCAAGAGGGCCCCAAGGATCTTCCACATGAAGAGAATGAGCAGCATGTGTCTATGATGATAGATAATGAGATAAAATAATGGAGGAAATATGTTCCAACATTGCGTTCATATTTGGAAACACACACTGTGACAGATCAATCCTTTGTGATCAAGACTATTGACACCAAGGAGATGATGGATGTTCATGAGTTAACTACATCTAAAGGGGGCACCTTAGACTGTAAGATCTTGCAGAAAGCAGGTGAAGGAGAGAAGATGAAGGATCACAGTGCTGATATGATGGGAGTTGATCCTCTATTACATGGAGAAGAAGATGGGGAAGTTGCTCCACTCAAAACATCTCTTACATTTATAGAGTAATGCCCCATTATCATGAGACTTCCACACAAAAATCAAAGATGGATTTGCGCAGTGGAAGCGGTCATAAGATGTTCCCATCTATTATTCATATGGGAATGAGAAATGATACATCATTATCTTGTGGTAAACCACCCGGGAGACCACCTGATTCAGATTTGGTGAAAGATGTTTCATGCATTGATGCTCCTTTCATAGATCCAAGGAGGAAGGGAGCACTAGAAGACCATACTACAGTGCTGAGAGTATGGGGAAGGCTCAAGGAGAGGGAAAGTATTTTTCCCTTAACACCATTATCCATTCTCTCATCTCATACTGCCCTGAGAAAGGATGCTGCAAGGAGGAAGAATGAAACCATCATGGAGCAAGGAAGGCAATCCTTGAATCAGGAGACAAACTTGTTTGGAGAACACCCTTCCATACATGAAGAGAGATGGGGGTCACACATGCATACTTTGTCAAAACCAAAGAGGTTTTGGATAGATGATAGCCTTCCATGGGAGATTAACTTCCAAGAACTTTCATTTTCTTTTGAGCATGTGCATGTGCAAGGAGGGCAACAAGGAAGGAATGACAACCTTCCACCTTATAACTTTGGCATGGGAGATGTCAAGGAGGAGAACAATGGGAGGCATAACCTTCCAACATACACCTTTGACATGGGATATGTCAAGGAGGAGATTAGCAACATGGTAGACATTTCAGATGACACATTATCAGCACTGTCATTGTTGGGCAAACTAGATCCATATTGGAAATCCCAACTGCTGGTGGAATATTCCAAGGATCTTCACACTTGCATGGTTCTTGATGACTTGCTACATGATGAAAGCTATTCAATCCTAGATGGAGTCATCTATAATCATGGTAGGATCTTCTTATTGAGAGCCTCCATGCTCAAGGAGAAGTTTCTACAAAGGGCTTATGAAGAGTTATATTTCAGCCAAACATATTCCATGAAGCTCAACAATATCATCTTGAGGAGCTACTATTGTGAGGGCTTTGAGAAAGAACTATATCAGCATTGTCAAAGATGCATGAACCTTGTGGAGATGGAGTAGAAACATAACTCTATGAGAGAGTTAAATCATCCCTCTCTTTCTCTTTTTGAGGAAGAAGATATATATATGCACCACTCCATTGATATGAAGAGGATTGTTGGTGAAGAGCATGCTCTTGTTACACATGTTTTATATTCTGATTTCATGCATTCTTCCACCATGTTTTTGCAGGCTCTGACTCCAAGGAGGAGTATTATATCTTCTAGGCATCATGGCCAATATTGGGCCACAAAAATTTCTGAATATGGCCACTCCCTTGGAAGAAAAAGGGAGATTTTACAACATGATGGGTGCTTCCCTAAGGAACAAAATATATCTCACACTTTCAGCTATGGTGATATGGTACGGAAAACAAGTAAGTGGTGGGAAAACCACTTACCATGTCTATATCTAATGCAGGCAGGAGATGCTCTGTGTTGGTTCCACATGTGGGACTATGACCCACCTCCATATGCACAAATTTCTATTTGTATGTACATTGTTTTGATCCCCTATATTGATGATGTACTTGTACTTTTTATGGGGATGTATGGAGGAAGGAGGAAAGGTATGCATGTGCCCTGTGGGATAGCCACTCTGCATATAATTTATGTTTCATATTTTCGAGAGAGCATTGGGAAAACCATGTTTGTTTCATGTGATCTATTGTCTCCTTATGGGATGAGCTATTTGCATCTCATGATAACTTTGGAGGAGTAAGTCATGGATGGATGGTTTGGTGAACCCCTGGCTTATGGAGAAAGCTTAACTCATGTTGGTGTCACCAAGGAATGAGGAGAAGTGTTGCAACACTCACCTTATCAGTTGCTTAAGGACAAGAAACCATTTGGAGGGGAGGACTGTAATATTCCCAATTAACCCAAGCTAATGGGAATATTCAATTTTGTTTTACTTTTCTATTTCATGAAAAAATGTGTAAAGGAGGATTATGAAAACTCCTAAAACAACAAATAAATCAATGCCACATGTGAACAAAGCTAAATCTAGGCTATTTAAAATAAACACCCTTATGTGTGAAAGGGGCCGAGACATTTGACTAGGTCAACCATGACCAAATCAACAATGCTGTCTAGAAGGAGTGATCTTCATTAAGGCACAATGCAGTTTTAGTTGGAGGATGTTCATGTGAAAAGAGTTATTTCATTGAAATGGTTTAGGGTTTTTGCAAGCTCACAAACTTATATAAGGAAGGGGAGGACAGCATGAGAAGGTTGTTGATGTGATTACATTTTTAGAGTTTATTGTCTATTTAGACATATCTCATTCTCCTTGTTGTTTAGCAAAGAATAGTGTTGTTTAGCACAAGGATCTCCTGTCTAGGAATCCCATATCTTTCCTTGAGAGGCCTCTTGGAAGATCTTTGCATTTATTGTCCACTATCAGGCTGAAGGCCAAGCTTCTACTTCCAACTACAACGCAGATCTTCTTGAGGGTTTGGTTGTCTTTGTAAGCTGCAGCAAGTGGAGGCTAGATCTTCTTAGATCTAGGTCATTCTAGTGCCTCTTTTCACTGGGAGAGTCTTCTATCCCATTGGAAAGGAAGTATTGGATCATCGGAGCATTAGATCCACATCTTGGCATCAGGCCAAACTGATCTTAAACCCAACAATGCAGTTTATCTTCTAGTACTATGTTATTTGCAAGTATAAAGTTGCAGGGTGTTTTGGCAGACTTTTGGAGGAGAGATCTCTAGTGTTGGGAATCTGCCCTTCACTGTGGTGATGCATGGATTTCAGATCTATTCCATATCATATTTAGATCTAATCTGAATACTGTTGTATTTGCTTCAGAATTTCTGAATCATTCTGCAGATCTGCTGCATAAGATCTCAGATCTACTCCATGTACATCACTTTTTGCTGAAAACGCCAAGGGGTATGTAAAGTAGAGACTCTATAGTGTATGGATATGTCATATATCTGATTTTTCATGCATTATTTTTCTCTGGATCTAAGTTTTAATCATCAACTATTGCAGCATAATAAAAATAACGTTGTCAAGGCAGTTTCTGCTCATTTGTATGATTGTTGCACCTCATTTTGAGGATATTTCTTCATGGGAGACTTATTTTTCCTATTTTACATTGTATGGGCTTCATTATACATCTGATTTTCTGAAATATATTCTAAATAAGGGTATCCATATTGGCCTCCTGCAAATATATTGATGATCTGTATTATTTTAATGCTTACTGTTTAGTATTGTTGCATTGTTCCCTTTTGGGGATATTACACTTTGTGGGGACTCATGGACACAAAGCTAAAGAAGAGCACAACTTTTCATCCACAAACTGATGGATAGAAAAAAGTGGTGAACAAGACACTGATACATATTCTCTGAGGTTACTGCAGCAAACATCCTAAGTTTTGAGATGAATCTTTACCTTATGTGCAACATGCTTGCAATCGAGCCTTACATTCTTCGACTAATCGATCACCATTTGAAACATGTTTTGGGTATCTACTAAATTCACCAATGGATTTCATGTTTGGTGAAGAAGATAAAGTGGATGGACATGACAATTCAAATAAAGCAGTTAAGTTCATTCAACGGATACAACAGATACATGAAGTAGTATAGGATTAGTTAGAGAAGAGTCAGGCCAAGTACAAAATGTGCCATGACAAGCATCGATTGGATCATCATTTTCAGGTCGGTGATCAGGTATGGTTGTATATCAATAATGACAGGTTGAAAGGTGAAGGTAAGAAACTGAAACCCATCATGCATGGTCATTTCAAGATTGTGGAAAATATTGGAAATAATGGATTCTGGTTAGATTTAACTCCTTACATGTGTATTTATTTAGTTGTAAATGTAGAAAATCTGAAGTTTTATGAACCTCTGATGATCATGGATCCAGAGGAAGATACACAGATTCGTATTGTTGATGATTTGGCACTTGGGTATATGAATGAGTTGCAGGAATATACCATCTTGGATAGGAAGGTTTTCTTTTCAAGTCATGGAGATGTTTAATATCTTCAAGTGGGACTCAAAGGCATGAATCCTAGCAAGGTGAGGTGGATGGAGATCGGAAGAGTGAGGGATCTATACCCTCACTTGATGTCTGCTTAAATAAAAATTTTGTTGGTCCAAAAGCTTTCAAGTGGAGAGGATTGATCTAGGAGGATATTGCATCAATTCAGTGAAGATCAGTTCAGTCTTCAATTCTTCAATTTCTCCAATTTTTCCAATGATAAGTCTTCAATTGGTTCAAATTTGGTGTTAGAAATGCAAATGGTGCAAAAGACATGTAACAATGTTATGGTAAACCTAAGTCCTAATCCTAAAACCTACTGCATGACATATAACAAAGTTAAAACCTATGTAATAACCCATGATATGGGTTTCAAAAATATATGTATAAAACCCTTTCAGATATATATATATCTTAAAACTATGATATAAAACACATCAGTAGCTAACCATCAAAGTTAACCATAGTGGAGGGGCAGTCTTAACCGCCGCAAAACTCAACATGTGAACTCAGTCAGGGTTTACGTGTAGTTGAAAGGTTAATGCGTAGTTGCAGGAAGACCACTGGAGCTGACCACAACCATCGAGTGTGCTGTCACATGGACAATCGACCACCAGTGAATCTGAAGCCGCTGGACCTAACCAACGAGGTGGGAGTCCACGGTTAGTCTGCCATCCTGTCACATGTCAAACAGTTCATCTACTCCACCGTTAGCTTGTATGTTGGGGTTAATGCTATCCAAAGTTTTATTTTGGGTTTTTAATTGTTATGCGCAGTTGTAAAATATAACCACCTTGAACCTAATATCTAAGGTGTTACAAACCTATTGCATCGAGAGATATTTCACACCTAATTCACTCAACCAAATGATACGTTTGGCCCAAGGAGTTAGAAATTGAACCTATTTAACCTTAACATTTGCTCATGGTGAAGGGGGAGTGATTTTGAAGGCTTGTGTTCAGTTTTTTGAAGAGAGTGGAAGTTTTTTTTTTAGTGTATTTTGGTCTTCCAGAGGTGAAATTGGTAACCGAGACAGGTGTTGGAAAGATAGGAGAGAGAGATTTTTGTTGATAGAGACCAAAGATGTCTTTGAGCATGTTTAGTCTGGTGTATTTTTGTGTAAATACTTCCTTTAATCAATCCTTAATAAAACATATGCCCATCTTGAAAGCAAACCTAGAGACGTAGTCCACTAGGGACGAACTCTGTAATCAATGTTTGCAGTCTTCTATCTCTTTTCTTTGCTGAAAATTCATGTTTAATATGCTTCTTAAGTTTTGGTTTAAGTCATAAAATCAATTGATTTCCTTCATTCCTCCACACTAAGCGATCGATTTAACAATCAATTCAATGTTGGAAAATATTCAGTTCTACTTCAGTATTATTTCAGATCAACAATCCAATTTTAAAACTATACAGATTGCTAGTGTTATCACTCCACCAAATCTCCAAGGCTGAGAAGAGACCAGCAAAGGTAAGCATATACCAATATTTTTCCAAGTAGCTAGCCCGAATAGATAGGAAAGGGCTCTCTCCACAAGATCACAACCAAGATGACTGGATAAAAAATGATTTTAGGCTAGGTATAGTAGCACTAGAGTTTGGTTGATTGATTTTGAGGTGCTGGATGGTGAATAGGTTAGGGAAGAACTAGGTCAGGGAAAATAAGGATAAGAATTGCAGATATCTGATGGGGCAAGGTAGGTAAGCACTTTAACACATTAAGGTATCTTGATGGAGTGCTATAGACTGCTAGGGTTTCAGAAAATAGCATTGGAAACATGAATTATTTTTAACTAGAAGAAGATGAAACATAACTGTAAATATTCCTCCAAAACATAGCATAAGCTAATGAATTATATCTTTCTAACTTATGAATCAATTACATTCAAAGATGGCATGAATATTAAGTCATAATACATTCAAACATTTGCAAACATAAGAAGAAACAATGTTAAATCATATTACCACATGAATCCCATCAAAATAGTTACAACTCTGTCTATTATCTCCTGCCAAAAGTTTGATTACACTAGTATTCAATGATCAAATTCTACAACATACAACCCTTGCAATGAGAAAGGAAATGAAAGATATAGACCAAAAACTTCTTCTCCCACTCTCAAGGGTCGAATCCCTGACTTTTGAAGCTGATCGCCAAAGTGCTCAACTAGAATCCTAATGAGTAGGGAGGTCAACAAACTCATCCCTATCATTGATGAAACTAATTCACTTTGACCCAAAATTACATATTTACCTGATGTATCTACCTTTAGTAACTACTAATGACATAATTAATTTTACATTTTATAATCATATCAGTAAATCTCCTTGGAATCCATCAATCAATTAAGAAAACTGGAAAATTATGCAAAAACCAGTCAACTCTAAAAAGCATAGTATGCTTGGGAAAAGCACAGCGTGCCTGGTGAAAAGCGCAACGTGTGCCTTTAAACTAATTTTTGAGTGACTTACCGAAGTCCAAATTGGTCCCAATATGTCTCATTATAAATATATTCCAGTGTAGTTGTAAAAAATGTGCTCAATATCTGAAAATGGTTGAGTGAAGCTCCTCAAAAATGAAATCTCCCAAGACTAGTCAAAAAGCGCAGCGAGAGGCTCAAAAAGGAGGCAGAAAGGTGGCCTTTGAGAGGATTTTGGCCATTTCCACCTGTAAAAATCTCTATTTCTTGAGTGAGAATAGTCAAGAGTTGATGTAGACATCATTATGAATCAAAATATGAAAACCTTTTCTCATTTGGAGGCCTCCACAAAAAATGCAGCGTGGCCCATGCTGTGCTTTTTGCAGGATGACTGTGCAAAAATTCTGTCAAAATTTATAAAAATGCCCAAAAACTTGAAAATTTTCCCAAAACTCTTGAAAATTGGTACATGAAGTGCTCATGAGCTGTCTCAAGGAATCAAGGAGGCATAAGCAAGTAACTCAAGTTTTTCCTCCTCCTTTTGCCTGATTAGGGTTTGCTTGAGTTTATCCTTCAACTACTTGATTCTGATGTTTCAAATCTTGTTTCTACTGGTGTATCTGTTAGCCATGTGTATGAGAATCTCATTGTCCTTATTGGCCTTATGGAGGAGCTTCTCAAGGTGGATGTTCACTCTGTCAAGCCACACTTCTCTGTCATCATTGATTTCCTTTGCTATTCTTTCCTCAAAATTGAGTTGTTTTGCCTCATGTTTCTCCTGCTCTAATGCTCTCTTAAGACCTCTTTTTTTTGGTCTTTTCTTGGTGGTTTGAGTCTCAGCATGGTCAGAATCATCAGGTTCCATACCTGCTTTTCCTTTGGTATCTTTCCTCTTGGCGTTTAGCAACTCTAATTCCAAGAGTACTTGTTTGTCTTTCAACTGCTTTTTTTCTTGTTCAAGGAAGGATATGAAAAATTGTGCTTTGGCCATATTGTCCTATAGCCCTTTGATTGTGGCATATTTCTCTTTTATGATCATATTTTAAGCTTAATGATCATCTTGTAAATCCAAGTCCACCAGGTCAAATTCTCTTTCTTCCTCAAGAAGGTCTTCCTCCTCTTGAACAATTTCCTCTTTCTGCTTTTGTTTTCCCTATTTTGCTAATGAAGAAGGCAAGGACCCTTCCACAATATGTGGAGAAAACACTTGCCTAGGTCCTCTCTCGTAGGTTTTGACCTCTTTGACCTCTTTGGTCTCTTTCAATGTATCCCTGCTAGATAACCTAGTCTTCTTGTGAGGAACTAATGCTGGTGGTGGAATAGGTCTAGTAGGCTGACTTGGTCTTGCAGTGAAGACATATGCCTCAATTAAGGTCTCCCATGCTATGATCAATTGATTGAGGTGGTGAAGAAAAATTATTTTAATGAGAGAGCGATGAAATATGTTGTTCATCTGAAGGTCATACTCTCTGTTTTGCACTATGTAGGACATCTTATCAATGGTTCTGTATAAGTAGTAGGGGAGGTTGATCAATTTCACCCTAGTGAAATGCATGAGAAACTAGATGTGATAGTTGTATAATCTGGAGAATCTGCCTTCACATGTGAATTATTTCATGATTATTTTCATCATGGGGGAAAATTGTTCAATAAATTACCAAAAGGAAATATATTTTTGATGTTATCTTTGTAAAATGCCTTGAGGGAAGGCTCATACAGTTGGGCATCCAAATCCTTAGTCTTAAACCATTTTTCACCCATATTGGGTATCCTTATTTCCACTGCAATGATGTCAGTGGAGATGGTGAAAGTCACCCCTGCTATAGTCACTTGGTCTTTTTGGAGGTTGCTAATGAAAACCCTAGCCAAAGTAGGATGACTTTGGACTCTTTTTACCGTCTCACAAAATTCAAAGCAACCTACATGCTGGAAACATTTGATAGCTAAGGGTGATGCCATTCACTCCCTAGTGTCTGATGGCTCTAATATCATAATTAGCCCTCCTTTGTTATAGGTTTTCTTTTCATTTTCCGTGGCATTTATTTCCTCCTCCATTGTGCTTAGTTTTATCTTGAAAACGCAAGGGAAGAAGGGAAAGGGAGTAGGATTGTAGGTTTAGGGAGTTGGGATGAATGAGTGATAATTTGTGGAATAATGTAAAGGGATTAGGGAGCTTAGGGAAGTAATGGGAGGGTGAAATTTTTAGGGAAATAGGGTAGGAAATTTGTATTACAGGGAGGTATCTAGCTGCCTAGGAAAGCACAACTAGTGTGGTAGGGTTTTAGGGAATAGGGCTTGGGAATGGGATTTGAGAGGATGTCTTGGTAGTGGGGAGTGAGTTAGGGTGTAGGGAGGTAAATGGGTTCCAAGGGAAAATAATTAAGCTTATAAACTATGGAATAGGGTTCATTTGTTTAAAACATGGCATAGAGGGAAAGAGAGGATATGTACCATAAAATTAACACCACAAGCTGAAAGGAGGGGATATAGAGGTGTACTTACTATGAAAACAAGTGTAGAAACCCTGAACTGAAGCTGAGAACCTCTACAAGAAATATTTGGGACCGTGGCTCCCTTCTGCAAAAAGCACAGCATACAAAGGAAAAGTGCAGTGAGAGACTGTGAAAAGCACAACATCCCTCCTGCAAAAAGTGCAACGCCTTGAGGAAAAGCGCAGGGAATGACCCATAATTCGATTTTTTGAAGGAAAAATATATTTTTTGCTTGGGGAACTTGGTGAGCTCGATTATTGAGGACGAAAATGAATTATTTCTTGGTCTTTGGGAGCCTTTATACTTGGAGAAATGTCATTAATCAAACTTGGGACCCACATTTACATTTTTAAATTGACTTATATTTCTTCTTTATCTTTAATTTCTTAATTAGATCATTGAACTTCATTTTTTGATGGCTTAGGAACACTGATCGAATTTTGGAACTTTCCTCTTTTTTCTAATGGAACTTTGAGTGTGAAACTACTTGAATTTCTGAGAAATTATTACAAATTAGGAACATAAAATTACATCTTGCTTATGAAATCAAATTTACAAATCAAAATTACTGATGAAATTTCTTTATTGGCACTCTTTCACTTGCTGGACTTTATGCATGAAATGGTGATTTAATGACCTTGGAAACCCTAAGACCTAATGGAGACTCTGAGAGAATGAAACCATGATGAAAATGACTGAAATAATGGTGAAAACTCATGACTGATGGTGCACTCAGCAAAGTGGTGAAATGAGCCAGCAAGTAGTAAAATTTTTAAAGGAGTAAGATCAGACCTAAATCTGCACCAAGTGACCAATTTTTTGCATGATGACATAATGGAATGACAAAAATTTCAAAATGGGACCCTAACATGACATGAAAAGAGTTTATTTGATCACTGGTGGAAGGATGAAAAAACTGACACTAACATTGCCTCTAGCTGGGGGATGATAGCTCCTTGGAGGTGTCAAGAACACTATAGACCAAGTAGCCTACCCATTGGGCATGGGGTCAAAATCTCAAGACAAATTGAATGTTGAAAATTTAATATAATAAACTGAATCAAGACTCACTTGACTTTTAAAACAACAGAAAACCAATGAAACTTTATGGCCTTCACCTCAGGCTCCAAGATCTAGTGATTCTCTACTTCACACTTTGTAGAAAATTTAAACTACTATTTACAATGGAATTGGGAAATTTTTGAAGTCTGCATTAGAAAAGATAATTCTTAAGGAGCCTACGATTCACCGGTCCTCCTAAAAAATATTCTCGATTCATCTCCTTCAATATGAAAGCATGTTGTCCATGAAAAGCTGAGACCTTGTATGGTCCTTTCCATAGGTTTTCAAATTTTCCATGCTTCCCTTTTTCCTCATTCCTTGCATCCCATCAGAGGACTACATCTTCAAGCTTAAAATCATCCGCCTTGGTCTTGTGGTCATATACCTTATTTATCTTCTCATGAAGCTTTGAGGTGTTCTGAAATACCTCATCTCTTGTTTGTTGAAGGTGGATCATCTGATAGATCTGACGTTGTACATCATCCTCGTCACTTACTTCTTCTTACAACAATTTCATGACCGAGACTGCAAGTGATGTAGGAAAAAAAATGTCTACACCATAAACCAACTGAAAAGGGGACATTCCTATTGATTTCTTACTACTCACCCTGTCTTCCCACAAAGCATTAACCAAATTTTTGTGCCAATTATTCTTGTTTGCCTCAAGCATCTTCTTTATGATATTAATTAAAGACTTATTAGAAGATTCTTCTAAACCATTTCCTTGTGGATAATAGGAGGTTGAGTGCCCCAATTTGATGTTATACTGGTCACAGAACTCAACCATTCTCTTTGACTTGAATGCAACCACATTTTTGGTAATGATCTCATGAGGACAACCAAAATGAGAAAAAATGTTGGTCTCTGAAAACTGAATAATTACTAAATCTGTTGCTTGCCTTGTTTGGATCGCCTCAATCCATTTGGTGAAGTAGTTGGTGACCGTTAAGATCCATTTATGTTTTGCAGATGATGTAGGGTGAATCTCTTTGATGAAGTCAAGGCCCCACTACTGAAAAGGTGCATGTACTGAAATAGTCTACAAAGGTAATGGAAGAAGCTTTCTTTTACCTTGAAACACTTGACACTCATGGAAACTCATCACTGTTTTGTACAATTCTACAAAAAGAGTGGGCCAGTAATATCCCACTGTCAACACTTTTTTAGCCGTGGTTTTCCAAAACAGATGGCCGCCACAATCTCCCCTATGGAAATCATTCATTACTTCTTTGGCTTTATTTTCAACTAAACATTTTAGAAAAATACCTCCTGTAATATTCCCAAATGGGAAAAGTAAGAATATAGTGCAGAACATGGAAATAACATGTAGATAAATACATAAATGTGGGAGACCAATATGGAGCCTTCTTATTTATTATATCAACAGCAAACATGTACAAAATAATGGGCCACAAACCATACAACATGAACGTAAGCCTCCAATACATAAATCCATCAAGAGAGGTTTTGCTACTATATCAAAATGCCGGAGACACTGCTACAGCACAGTCATAAGAGCATTGATACAAAAAATGAATACAAAAATATAAAATTGCTGATATCTGCCTCAAGGATAATGTACAATGAATACCAAGGCTTTATAACAACCTTCCAAGACAACCTGAGAGGGTTTCCGGGAAATACACCCAATAATACAATATGAGCATGCAGCCCTAAGGCAGAAAGTATGCTTCAACATAGTAACTAAAGAGTTATGAATGAATATAATATGAAAATAAGTATGCTCTCCTCCAATGGATCCTCTAGATGAAAAGCTAGCCCCTTCACTGAAGAAATCACTCCCCAAATCACCCACTGCAACTACCCCTGCAACTCCTCCCTATAATAACGCAGATCCAAACTGATATTGTGCTGTAGGGGATGAAAAAATTGTGGCCTGGTGCCAAATATATCAATGATGCTCAAGGGCCTTCCTTACTAGCCTCTCAAGAGAAATAAACCTTCTGCCAATGAGATCTAGGTCAGAAATCACCCAAATCAACCCTCCACAAAATTTTCCCTGCAACACAACACAACCTCAACAAGAACTGTGTTGTACCATAAGACTGAAGCTTTGGCCTGATGCATGATGTGGAAATATAGTGCAAATATTTCCACTATAATTTCCCCAAGGATAGAGGTGGGATTCCCGCTCAGGAACACCCTGTGCTAAACAACACTACAATCTTAGCTAAATGGCTGAAGAGAGAAACAAGTCTAAACAGACAATAAAATATCAAATATAAAAACATAACATAATCATCTATGGCTACCATCCTCTTCCTTATATAAGTGGTGAGCTTCCTCACCCTTGGCCCCACCCATTAAAGCCACTATCACCATGCATGAGCTCTCCCTCCAAAATTGTGTTGTCCCTCAATGAATGCCACTCCTTCCATACGAGCGATGTTTTATTTGGTCAAAGTTGACCCGGTCTTCATGCTCCAACCCATTTTCACACATAAGGGTCTTCAATATAGCTTTCAGATGACCTCCTTTCACACTAGGAGTGTTTTTTTTCCTACTAAGGAGATTTATGGGTCTCCATACCCTCTTATTCATCTAACTAAGAAGAAAAATAAAAAATTAATATTCCAATTAGTTGTAAGCTAATTTCGGAATATTACAATCATCCCCTCCCAAATGTTTCTTTTCCCCAAGAAACTTCAAGGATATAATTGAAAAGCCTCCTCTCTTCCTCCTGTAACATCCTCATATGATAATTTCCTCCAATGAACAATATTCCCTTTCATCAATATGTCCCCAAGTTGCTCCTCCCAAGTCTATAAGTAAGCCTTTGGTGATAAATCCAAATGGCTCTCATCATGAAAAGGTGGGATACTCATGGAGGCAACTATATGTGGTTTAGAGGCCTTCTTGAGGCAAGAATTCAGGAAATTAGTGGGAACTTTCACTCCCATGTGAAGCTCCAAACCCCAAGCTATCATCCACATAAAGTGAGTCACCCTCCAAAATGGTAACTCATGAAAAATTTCTTCCACCTTTGGCTCCTGCAATGTAGGTGGGTTGCATAAATGAACATGATAGACCAAATGGCCTACCCCATGTTGTCTCTCTGTCCACTTATGAAAAGTGTAAGGATGCTGCTAATATTGGGTTGCAATAGTGTTGCCCTCAAGGGAAAAAAGGACAACTGGATCTCCAAATATCCCTCCTCTAGTTTCATGAATCCTACTTGCCCAAACCATCCCATACAAAGTAAAAAACACATAATCACCATATGGCATCTAAATAAGAAAGATACAGAGTGTTGTGTGTAATTTTGGATGGTACCAATGGTTTCTCTAGTGGATACAGTGTAGTTTTGCTGCCTGTTGTCTCTGATCATCATATGGCAAGTTGTCTCCCAACAATTTGTTAGTTGTGCATGTTTTCTCAGCTACTAGGAGGTAGTAAATGGAATTATATATCAGCTGAGCATAACCAAAATAACACAAAACTTGCCCAATTCCATCCAAGAAATGGCTTCCTCCATCACTGATATTGGTCTTGGAAAGATCATGGAGCCAAAATAGAAATTTTCCCTCTTGTGGAGCAATGCACTGTACATATATGGTAAGAGAATGAAAATGTTTTTTTAGATGAAAAATAAGTACCAAAATACAACTCTTACCATACACTGTGAGTAGGCTGAAAATGAGGTCCATGGATGAGCCCTCCCATGAGAATCTCCTCATAGTGGTCTGCAAAATGAAGGGATGCATACTCCCCTTGGAACACTCCATCAATATATACATAATCTCAAGTGATAGCACTATTGGCCTTTGTGATAAGGCTCTTTTCACCTCATGAATCCATTATTTGACATGCCACATGCCAAAGTCATCCATCATCATGCTGCTATATGTGGGAGATTCCTTCCTATGTGGAAGTACCTCCTAATTTTCCAAAACCAAGGAGTAGCCCCTTTGCACCATGATTGTGCCACCATCTACTCCTGTAGCATCATGCAAAGTATGGGAGGAAATCAACCCATACTCCCCCAAGAGTAACCAAAGCAACAATAGCTCTTGTTGCCCGGTGTCATAGATCTGCAAGTAGCCCTCTAGCCTCTTGCTCATCAACATCACTGATCCAACCAATGGTGAGTGTCTAATATCATGCTCTAATTTGGAATTCCTCCAATGGAGAATACCATCCTCCCAAATCAAATCACTATATATACACTTCATGGGATTTTGAAGTGCAACCTCCTGAAGATCTCCATATGAAGACCACTCATCAATGACCATGTTGAACCCATAAGGATACCAGTATACTGAAGGGAGAATCTTCTCATTGAGCTATGAAGTGCTCATCAAGAAATATCCATCATAGTAATGGGAGATAATGTGTCTCTCATCAACCATCTGCCTATCCCCTACTACACATGAAAAATTGTCATAGGAATGCTCCAATAATGGTTGGCCCCCCAACTCATCACTGCTGCTCAATGATAGCACTATTGATCTCTATGATGGTGCATCTATTGTCTCATGATCATGTTCACTGCTTAACATATAGTTCTGCGTTGGATTGTTTAGGACAATACTCATCCTATCCTCCAAAAATATACAATCCAACCCCAAGAGTTGTGTGCAGCCCAATGAATGACATACTAGGATGAATGTATATCTCCTCATTGATTCTGTCAAGGGTCCTATGCGCAGTGATAGTCTGCTGCTCCAAATTAGCAGTGTTCCTTGACCCTAGGTCATGTAATGGCATGTCCCCACAACCTTCCATATGATGTGCTGAAATAAAAGAAGCGGAAAAATTTTCATACCTTGGTTTTTCTTGGGAACATCTTGTACTACTACAAGGATTCCTCCCACCAGTATGATGACTTCCCCAACTACTGGTGATGATGGTTGCACCAACACTGGTATAATTCTCCTCCTCCTCATGCATCTCCTGAATAATGCATGGGACTCCAAGTGTCAAGAGGTCAAGATCACTTTGCAATGATGCAAGCATTCCCCCTCCTGATGCAAGTACTCCTATAGAAAGTGGCAGTGGAAGTTGCCTTTCCTCCGTAATAATAATATGGACATCTTCCCTTGGATCCTCTAGTTTCTTCATATCAAAATTCTTGATCAACCTTTGAGTAAAATCTGCATATGCAATCACTCTTGCATGACTCAAATGGTTGAACCACCAAATGTTTGCTTCACCCTCAAGGTGTAGTGTTGCAATATCAACAACTTCTCTTTCTACTACTAGATGTAGCAGGAATAAATCATCTAACTTCACTCCCCAAGCCCTTTTTGTGCATGTGGATGACCCACAAAATGTAGAAAATAAAATCTATTACGCTTCCTCCTTCTATAGTTGCAAGGTCTCGTTTCTTATTTGATATGAATAAACTATGGGAGAGTTAGATTCTCCTTGAAAGCTCTTGATTGAGATTTGTATTTTACAAGATACACACTTAGGATCGAATGATCTAAGTTTTTGTTAGTCATCAATATTTTCCACTATATTTGGATGACTATAGGATGGTTATAGTTTTATGAAAACAATATTCCTTGAATATCTTGAATATCTTGAGTTTTCTGAAAGTCACCCTGCTACTCTTAGAAGACTCATTATGGGCTCATACTTCTCATTTTCATCCTTATTTACTTCCTAAAACCTCATTTCCTCCATTTTCCCCTGTCAATAAACTCCACCCTCCCTCTATGATTTCTTGTTTCTAACTCATTTCCATGTCCCCTTGAGCATAACAACAATTTTGGAAATGCCCTTTTCACTTGAAAGTTTTTAAGTTGAATTTCATTCAAAATCAGGTCAAAAAACACTCCCATTAGGTCATTAGGGTCTTACATTTTTTCAAGGTCGTCCTTGGATGTTTCATGCACTACTTTTCCTTGGCTAGAATCTAGCTCAGATGTAATAGAATGTTAGGACATGGTTATTCAAGAAGGACCTAAAAGTTACAAAGAGGATTATATTCTCAGTTCAGAACCTGCAAGTGAGAAGAATGAACAAAGTTTGGCACTTGTGTAGAGGTGTTGGAAGATTTATTAGAAAAAAATACTAATGATGTAGACTGTCTACTCCCGAATGACAACAACTTACAAAAAGATAAAGAGGAAGACTTGGTATTGTATATGACATAGGTTATAAACTTCATAGTCCATTTGAGTGCCAAAGTAATGATTACTTTCAGGAAAATGACATGGAGGAAGCACACAAGGCCAAACATGAAGAAAGTCTATCAAAAAATATTGATGGAATATGGAGAAAAGGTAAGGTGAATTGGACAGAAATGAATGAACTTTAAAGGGCTACAGGGAACTTAGAAGACAACACTGATGATTGCTGCAAAGAACTATAGACACTTAGGGTTTTGAAAAGGTGGCCAAAGAAGGTGGAATAGATGAGTTGAACTTCATGATGGAAATTACAAAATATTTTGAAGATGCTACTATGTGATTAAATATCAAAGTTGTTAGAGTGAACATCTCAAAGGCTCAGTAAGAAAAAGAAAATCTAATTCAATGACTTTAGCAACCTGCAAAGAAAAAGGTGTCAAAGAATATCAGTGACAAAGGAAAAAGACTTCAAACATTAGAAAGTGGGGTTTTCAAAGATAAATTAAATCCATAAGCCTATAAAATCCCATGTCACACTTCAAAAGAACCATTGTTACCTTTCAAAAGATTAAGAGCATTCAACAAGGAAGAGTTTGCGGGTTTTTTGAGTGAATTTGGGCAAAGTTTCCTTGGCATTGTGCGTTTTCCTTGGCGCTGCACACCTGGGAGTTGGTGCTGCGCCCTTTCCCATTTTCCTCCACACATTTCCTGAAGGCACTGTGCGCCTATAGGCTGGCACTGCACCCTTGTCGAAGCGCTATGCCCTTGCTAGAAAGGACCCCATGAAAGTTTGCACTGGCGCTGCACGCTCAGAGCTTGGTGTTGCATGCTTAGATATTGGCGTTGCACACTTAGGTTAGCGCTGCGCCCTCGGCCATTGGTGTTGTGCACCTAGACAGAGAAGCTTGCCAAGGTTTGGGATCATTAAAACAAGTTAAAACCGCCTTCAAATATTTTCCAAAGTCCTCCAAAGCACTGTTAAGTGGTAAGTACATATCATAAACCTGTTTTTAAACCATTTTGGTCATTCTTAAATGAATTAAAGAGGAAAACCTAATAGAACCCTAACCAAACCCTAGTTACAAATTTGAGATCACTGGTGTTACACCATTTTTTGGTCATCTAACCTATTATCATTAGATGAACCCAAGTACACCATGTAAGACCAATTTTACCCTAAGTAAAATTTCTTTCACTATGTGAAATAACTTAGTAAAACACCTTTATTAAGTTGTTTATGGTCTAAACAGGAAACCCCAAAAGGAAATAATAAAAAAATCTATATTTATTTATATTTCCTGGTCATATTTAACCCAAAACAAGGAAATCAATTAAATAAATCCTTATTTATTTGATTATTTCCTAGGAATAAGTTATTTAAATCCTTATTCCTAGTTAAATTTGACTAAATCATTTATAAATAATTAAATAAATCATTATTTATTTAATTATGTTCCCACCATTTCCTTAAAATAATAAATAAATCATTTATTTATTTATTATTTATAAATAAAGGAATTGACCCAAGTCAAAAATCCTTTTCCCTCCAACAAATATAATAAAATATTCCTAAAGCATGGTTCTAGAATTTGATTAATAATATTTTATTCATGCACCAAGTTCTAGACCACCCTAATATTTTGTTATAAATAGAAGAGTTTTCCCATTCATTAGTCACCTTTCATTGCATTAGATCACTCTAGATCTATACTTTTGGTCACATTCTCCATTTTTGCCTTGTGAGCTCCCTTTGAGTTCTATGTTTGTCTGGGTTTTCTACACCAACAAGAGAGAGAAATTTTAGATCTGAAATGCTGAGGACTTTCAAGAACCCATTCCATTGAGGAGAATTGGAAACACCTTTCTTTTTTTCCTCTCAGGTGCCCTCTTTTAATATAAAAAATTCTTTCAAATACATCGTTCTTGTCTTGTCTATTGGATGCATGGAGTGACATTTTATTTTCACTGCTTAATATCTTTTATGGTTGGATCTGGATTTGTGCAGATTTATTTGGATCACCTAACTGTAGATTTAAAGATATTGACAGCCATAATTGATGTTCGGGCTATTTTTTATGCGTAGCTAAAGTGGTCTTTTTCCGACGAAAGATTCATACTAACAATTGGTGACTCCACTGGGGATTTCTTTTTCGACCGCTCTTTTTTTATATATTCCTGCATATCCAGCTATTTTAGACCCTAGGGTTTCTCTTTAGTTCTTTTTTTTTCATATTTTTATGGTGCTTTTCACCTCTAAAATCCTCAAACATTAAATTTTTTAACTTCTGTGTGTTTCTGGCCCTATTGCACAGGTGACAGACCTCAACCGCAGCTGAGACGACAACTTTTTCTGAAATCTACCGCCGAGAGACCCAAATTTGCAGGTCACACTTATCGGCCCAAAAATTATGACCTGGACTAGAGGGCGCACTTTTCTGCCCCAAACCTGTGACCTGGACTGAAAATAGGTCAGAACCTGCGACCTGCACTTTTTTCTGCAATTTTCCAGTAACTTTTATGGGTTTGTCTGAAGCTTCTGTCAGGGTTTTCCAGCCTCTGTCTCTACCCGTTTAGACTTGTTTCTGATCTATTTCACTCAACTAAGTGGGAATCTTGCCCGCTAGGGATTTAATACCCTCCACTTTTTTTGGGCGAGTTTTAGCTGTTTCAGACGTCTGCATTTTTAGAGTTTCAGCCTTCTTCTTTTTAGATCTAATACCTCATTTTTAGATCCCTCTAGATCAGCTCTTCTCCCTTTCAAATCACCTCATATAGTTTTGTTTGGGTTTACCTCTAGGGTCACCTCCTTGTCCCTTCTACCTTTAGCTGATTTCCCCTCTTATTGCAGCAACCTTGCCTCTGCCTCTTTGCTTTTTTCTGCACCTCTTTTCAACATATTTCCCCTTTAGATCCCTGTCCTTCCCGACCTTAGATCTATTGGCCTCTTTTTAGTGTGCTCTGATTAGATTTTTTCCCCCTTATTAGACTAGTTTTGAGAGACCTGCCTTCTTGGGTTAGATCGGTGCATTGTTAGCTGTTAATTTTCTGTTATTTCAGTCTTATTTACTGTTCTCTGTAGATTTGTTTTCAGTTACGCATCACTCTTTTTCTTTTACTCTCAAAACGTCTGGGTTTAAAAATTAAAATTAGCACAGGCCACACACGGACCCTAAGTGAAGAAGAGCCTGGCTAACACCACCTGGCAAAGAATTTAAAATAAATTGACACTACACCTCTCTGCCCTTGTTTCGACATTGAACTCACTTGATTTTGCACCTCCCTGCCCTTGTCGATTTTTCTTCTTCCCGTCCTCTTTGCACCTCCAAGGTGTTTGTCTCAGAGACTTCTTGGTCTTCACCCTCAGTTTCTGGTTGATCGACTTACTCCTTCCCATCGTCGTCGAGTTAGTCCTCCCTCGAGTCCGCACTTCAACTCTTCTTCTGATTCTTTGGGTTCTCCCCCTTCTTCTGGTTCTCCTCATTTTACCTTCACCATGTCTAGTTTAGGACCTAATGCTAGCAACCCCGGTCCTAGTGCTGGGTCTGTTTCTAGCAGAACCACCACGGGAACTACCTCGACGGCCCCTTTTCTCCCTTATATGGCTGGGCTCAGTCTCCCTGATTTCAATCAGTTGATCAACGATCCCATCCGCCACAATGTGAGTTGGCCTGCTATTCCAACCAAGCTCCCCTCCGACATTCCCAAGTTCAAATGCCTTGCTAGTGAAGATCCCTCCAACCATATCCGATCTTTCCACATGTGGCGTTCATCTAATTCCATTACCGATGACTCCATCCGTCTTAGATTGTTCCAATGCATGCTTACCGGTGAAGCTTCTAAATGGTATGTTGATCAGGCCACCTCTTCCCATACCATCTTTGCGACCATTTCCCAAGGCTTTTTATCTTATTTCCAGCTCCCTCTCTGGTACGACACTGGTACAGAACTTTTGAATTCTTTCCATCAATCCTCTTCGACCCGCCTTTCCACTCATGTCCAGGAATGGCGGCGACTAAGGAGCTTATGTCGCGCTCCCACCTTTGAAGATCGGGTTTATATGGACTGGTTCCTTCGCTCTCTCTTACCTCCCATTGGAAAAGATGTCACATCCCAGTTCCCTCAAATTGAAGAAGATGCCCTCCAAATAGCCTTGAAATATGACCTGATCTATGCTTAATCTGGTTATGTTTATACCTTCTTTCCTGACCTTCCCAAACCTAGTGGCACTAAGGCCCCGAGGGCATCTCACTCTGCTGACGGTATCATTGGAGCTCTTTCACATACCTACGCTCAACCTCCTATGGGCTATGGTTTCCCTCCAGGAGGGGCCAGCACCTCTAGCACTTTTCCCCCTCCAGGTAGCATGTATCTAGGATATGGCATGCCTCCTCCTTTTTCCCACCCTCCTGCTTACCTCAATGTTGCCCATCCTAACCCTTATCCTTACCCATATCCTGGTGTCCCAGCTCCTCCAGCATTTGGACCTCCCACTCCCTTGCCTTCTCAACCCCCGCAACAACAACTACTACCCCCTCTAGGGCAAGTATTTGCACAGCAGGGCGCGACTAATCCTCTTCCTTCTCAAAAAAAGAGGAAAGGCAATTAAAATCCATCTGCCTCTGGTAATCGTGGATCCAATCCTCCAAGTATCGATTCTAACACTACTACCCAGCCACAGGGCTCTCAGCCCAAGCCGGACAGGCCTCTTCGCACCAATAAGCCCTGTTCGTGTTGCGGTGTTTACGGTCATTACACTCATGATTGTCCCCTATTACCACAGATGCGTCAGATGTGGAAGTCTCAGGCCACAGTGCAAGGACAACATTCCTCCCCTACTGTCCCTCCCCATCCGGATACTTCTCAACCCACTGTATTTACCGATCCTTTCCCTCAATAAGGATTCGTGGCCACTCAACCACCTCATGCCCCGGTAACCACTCAACCTTCCCCTTCTGGTTCCTCCGATTACCAGATTCTCATGATGGCTTCTGACCAACCTCTCATCGTTGACCTTAACCTTCAAACTCGGTCTCGTCAATACTCCACGCCTCCCGCTCCATCTGTCACCGAGTCCCCATCTTCAGGTCCTACAGAGCCTCTATCGACACCCAATGGTCCCTTGCAAATCGCTCCGCCCAAAGCTGAGGTTCATACCAAGATTCCTAAGGGCCCATTACGCTGAAATGCTGCTTCTGGTCAGACTGCCCATTCATATAGCATAGTAGATGATCTGGCACAATCTCCTGCTGCCATTTCAACACTAGAACTCCTCCAGTCGTGTCCTTCTCAAAACAAATCTCTACTATCTGCCATGGGTGCTGTAGATCCTGCTGATGACCAATTGATTATTTTCAATGCCCGTTAGTCAGACCATCCCCCCCTTCCTGCTTCCATTGTTTTCCAAATCCCATTCAAGATCTAAAATTCCAACGTCGCTCGGTGTATTATTGATGAGGGGGCATCTACCTGTGTGATGTCTTCTTCGGTTTGGAAACAAATCGGATCTCCTGAGCTGGCCCCTTCCATAATCACCCTTCGTGCGTGGGATGGCCATGCCTCCCAGCCCATTGGCCTATTCCATAACTGTCCTATCACCCTTGCGGGCAAGACTGTTTGTGTCGACGTTGAAGTTATCGACGCCCCTCTTGACTATAACATTCTTTTGGGGCATAGTTACACCTATGCCATGTCTGCCGTCCCTTCCGCAGTCCACCGGAAGATGTTTTTCCCTCATAATGGAAAGATTGTCACCATCGACCAGTTGAAATATCATGAACCAAAATCTCAGACCTCCCCTGAGTCCACCATCTCTGCTGTCACCAATAAGAAAACTATTGATTCTTTGACCAGCGTTTCCCCTGGCGTCTACAAATACTCCTCCTTGCTTGGAACCTTTCTAGACCCTCCTCCTGTATCTGATCCTAGCTCGACGAATGTTTGCATGATGCAATCATCTTGGGCTGACCTTAAACAGCCCACTTTGGCTAGTCAGCAACCTCAACCCCACCCATCCCCACCAGCTCCTAGCCCTTCTTCCCTGATATCCAGCCTTATTCCTTCTGAATCTCCTTCTACAAATAGTCCCCACGCACCTCTCTACCCTCCTGGGTTGATTCCTCCCGATATCAACCCCCTTGGCACCATTCCTCCTAGCCATTACCCTGTTGGTCAGATACCTTTCCTTGCTCCCCCTCCTGGAGTTTATTCCGTCCCTATCTTGGCCACCCTATCCCTCCCCAACTTGACCTTGGGTATACCCATCTAGTACTTTGACCCTCCAGCCACTACCCTGCCTAGTCAACCCAAACCATATCTTGCTTTGACCCCGGTTCAACCAATCCCCATGACTTGTCCCGCTGCAACAGTACCTCAGTTACCTCATTAGGAACCACGTCCTATTGCGACTGCTTCGGGTAAGAATAACAAAGCTCACAGGGGGGCATCAAAAGACAAGGCTGCCCCAACAAACTCTGCCCCTCCTCGGCCTCCAAAGCATAACATCCAGTGTGCTTTGTGTGATGTTATCAGTCACGCTACCCATACCTGTCCTGAATTACCGCATCTCAAGAACATGGTCAATGAAACGTTCCCGGAATCCGATATCCCTAAGGTCTATGTCACCATACCTTATTCCCTCCTGAAACTTAAAAACTTGCACACCAATCACCCTTGTTCTTTGTGCGATTTCCATGGACATTATACCCACCTTTGCCCCCGCCTTGACGAGTATTGTTCTTCTTTAGCTGCATACTACCAATTCAAAGCCACACTTGGCCATAGTCCTTATCCACTAGCACCAGACAACCTGTCTACCCCAATTAACATTTCCCATCCTGATATTGAAATGACCGAACCTTCAGCCACTATTTATTACCTTTCCTCATCACCACGATTCTTGGCAACCAACCCCTTAGTGCCTTCCCCCAATGTTTCACCTAACCACTCATCTGCTTACTCCTCTGTCAACCCACATGATGTCGCACATGTGAGCCTTTCCCCCCATAATCAAGAGTCTCATATTTCTACCTCATCAGGTCATCTTATTCCCTCCACTCTTCCCATCTTCCAGTCGGATGAAGACATCATGGAAGCCATGACCTAACCTGATTTTCCGTGGGATGATATGCACCATCGTGCATACTTCCTTCCACATCAATTCCATGATCAATATGTTGTTGAATCTAAAGACTTCATTCCCGATAAAGTTGATTGGTTTAAAAACCCCATCCCTGCACCTGATGCTTTCGAAGAAGGAAATATGGCCAATATCTCTCCTACCATCAAAATAGACATTTCTGTCAAACCAGGAATCAAATAACATATCACCATGGGCACCCAATGCACTCCGGAAGAAATTGAATCCCACACCAAAATCTTCAAAGAATTCAGTGATATTTTCGCCTGGTCCTACTTATAAATGCCCGGACTCGATCCCGCCATTTTCGAACACCATATCGACACATGGCCTGATGCCACTCCGGTCCGTCAAAAGTTGAGACCCATTCATACCTCCAGACGTGAAGCCATCAAAGCTGAAATCGATAAGCTCAGGCAGGCTAGTTTCATTTATCCCATCAAATACACCACTTGGGTGTCCAACCCAGTTCCCATCCTCAAAAAACAAGGCACCATTCATGTTTGCACCGAATTTCTCGATCTGAACAAATATTGTCCCAAAGACAACTTCCCCACACCATTTATTGACCAAATCATTGATGAATGTGTGGGGCATGAGATTCTATCCTTTATGGATGGCTTCTCCGGATATAACCAAATCGTTATCTGTCGTGCTGATCAACTTAAAACCGCGTTCATTAGTCCGTGGGGCACTTTCGCATACCAAGTCATGCCATTTGGCCTAAAAAACGCCAGCGCCACTTTTCAACGAGCCATGTCTTATTGTTTCCATGACTTAGCTCATATTATCCTTACCTATTTAGATGACCTTACTGTGCGTTCTAAACATTGGGCGCAACACCTCCATGATCTGCGTACCATTTTCCTCCAATGTCGCAAGTATAACATTCGCCTTAACCCATTGAAATGTGTCTTCTACATTCCTGCCGGTCGTCTCCTCAGCTTCATAGTGTCTAAAGATGGGATAACTCTTGACCCTTTGAAGGTTCAAGCCATTCTTGAACTTCCTATTCCTCTTACCTTATGCCAGCTACAAAGTCTCCAAGGTAAAGCTAATTTTCTTCGCCGGTTCGTTCCTGACTATGCCACTACCGCACATGGCTTCCTTAGACTTCTTCGATCTCACACCCCATTTGTCTGGGATACCTATGCTCAAGAGTATTTTGATGCCCTCAAGCATGCTCTCACATCCGCTCCCTTGATTTGTCCTCCTGACTTTGACCGAGACTTCATCCTATACATCTTCGCTTCCACCTATTCGGTTGCTAGTGTCCTTATCTAGGAGGATGATAATGATATCAAACATGTGATCTATTATGTCAGTAAGAACCTTGTCGGTCCACCTGTGTCCTACTCACATGAAGAAAAATTAGCACTAGTTGTCGTGTTCTTGGTCCAAAAACTTCGTCATTATATCCTCATGCGTTCCACCAAGGTTGTGACTAATTCCAACCCCATGCCTTTCCTATTGAGTCGACGCATCCTCAGTGGGAAGTACGGTTGTTGGGTCGTTATCCTCCAAGAATTTGACCTTGAATTTGTCACAGGGGCTTCACTGCAAGAGCAATACTATACCACGTGGGTTCATATTGGGGGATATATAATGAGGAAAAAATAGAATAATATATTAAGGGATATATAGGGAGTAAAGGGTTTTTATATTGGCTGGTATAAAAAATGGAGTCCAAATTTAATGAAAAAATATAAAGGGGTATAAAAAATGTTAATGAAAAATTCAATACCTACAATATATAGTGAAAGTAGGGGCTTTTTAAATTGGGAATGTGTATTGGTTTTATATTGGTAGGGGGTTAAATAATGTGATTTTTAGAGGCATTTTCCAATATGTACTCAAATTATGGGTATTTTTTAATATGCTATGATCGCACGTGATATGTTAGAGGTTCATTGAGTGAAGCCCTTGTGGAATTTGTCAACCCAAAAAGTAAGAAAGGTTTAGCCCTCACTGAACTCATTTCTGATTTGCCTACTGGGACGCAAGATACTCCAATTAATGATGCTCTTCCCAATGAACATTTATTCACCATCACCACAGACGATTCTTGGTACGGTGACATCCTTACTTACTTGCAAACCCAAAAGTTCGCCGTTCATCTTGATTTTGATGCTCGACGACGTATCCAACACCAAGCCCCTCGCTATCTTCTTATCATTGACGACCTTTATCGTCGTGGAGTAGATACCGTCCTTCGTCATTGCCTCACGCACACCGAAGCTGAGCAAGTCCTCAATGCCTGTCATAGCGGCGCTTGTGGCGGCCACCTCTCCGACCTTGCCGCCGCCCAAAAAATCATGCACGCTAGGTATTTTTGGCCTTCTCTCTTCAACGATTGCATTGAAGCAGTCAAACACTGTTCCAATTGCCAACATTTTGCCCCTAAGGCATGAGCTCCTCCTGCTCCCCTCTATCCCGTTGTCATAGCTGGTCCTTTCTATAAATGGGCCATCGACTTTATGGAATGTCGACCTCCATCTGCTGGTAACCACAAATATATCATCATAGCAGTTGACTATTTCACTAAATGGGTCGAAGCTATGCCAACATTCAACAATACAGCAGCCACCGTAGCCCTCTTTTTCTTTAACCATGTCATTACTCAATTCGGAGTTCCAAAACAATTGGTCTCTGACCATGGCCGACATTTTGAAGATGAGATTTGGCATGAGCTATCCTCACTATTGGGTTTTGAGAACCAATATTCATCTTCCTATTACCCCCGAGGTAATGGCCAAGTTGTAGCGGTCAACAAAATTCTTAAGACCATGCTTCAACGAATGGTGAATAAGCACAAAACCAATTGGCATCTTATGCTCTTCCCTGCTTTGTGGGCTTATCGTACTTCTGTTAAAACCGCCACCGCTTTCACTCCTTTCCACCTTGTCTTTGGTGAGGAGGCAGTCTTACCGATCGAGAGTGAAATTCCTTCCCTTCACTTGGCCGTCGAACTTCTCCCTGATACCCAACCTCTAGAACAACGACTTATCATGCTTGAGCATGCCTCTAAAGACCGTCGTGTTGCATTGCAAACTCTTGAAGCAGCCAAAAAGCGCACCAAAGCTCAGTATGACCGAAAAGTATACCCTCGTACATTTCATGAAGGTGACCTTGTTCTAGTCTATGACCAGGCCCACGATACCCTTGGTCATGGGAAGTTTGACTCATTATGGTTAGGTCCTTACATCATCAGTAAAGACCTTGGTAAGGGGTCATATATTTTAGACGACTTTGAAGGCCATCCCCTTCCTAATCCTCACAATGCACTCTATCTTAAGAGATATTACCCTTAGCATTTCCCATTCGAAATTAATGTTTTATTTTCTTTTAGATAGCTAGCATCTGTTTGTTTTCGTAATTCGATACTTCACTAGGACACATGTTGTCCACGAAGTCTTACTTCACCTCTCCTCAAAATCAGATTTTCTCACTTACAACACTTTTCCTTGGGGCACAGATTTGGCTCCATACTCATTCTTGTTCCTGTCAACTTCCGTCATGAGATACCATTTTGTACTCATGTTTTTTATGGTCCCTTTTGGATATTCCCCCATTTCATCATCATCATTAGTGTCCATCCATTAGTCGCTCTACTATTTTCTCTCGTGCCTTAGTTGGGGATCCCTTATTACCTTACCTATGGTGGACCTCCTTCTGTCGACATCAGCTCATTTACTCCAGAAGCCAGGTCTAGAGGGCAGTGTACCTTGGTTTGAGCTCCTTTCAACATGATCATGATATTTATACTTGATGGTCTAGTGATGCAGAAACAACTATTGGTGATTCTCGGGTGTGTGTGAGATGTCTCCACCCTCATGAGGGGGTGGCCCTATAGGTAGCCCCCCCCATACTCGGATGATTCCTTCATTTCAGCCTTTGATGCAGCTCCTTACATTTGATGATGTCGTCCTTAGCCGCTTGCAGCGCCTTTTCGATCTGCATGTATCAGTCAGATTTTGCAAGCCCTTCCCCGTGTATAGGAGGAATTTGGGTTGTATTTGTATCTCGTGTACTAAAATATTATTGTATAAGTCCTGGCTGTTATTCCAGGAACAAAATGTATGTGGGATTCATCATTCTATTTTTCTGGCTCGTATTTATGCCAGCATGTACTTTATAGTTCTGCTCCTTGCTTACTGGACATACTATTCTTTTGTACTTTGTCTCGGTGGGCATAGGTATGCCTCCCCTGACGCCTTTTAGAACAAGTACCACTTCATAAAATAGAGACTTGTTGCACCTATAAGTCTCATCTCCTCAGGGTCTAGTCCTTTAGCACATTAGACTACCTTCCATTTCTCTCTCTGACTTCCCTCTTGATGTCTAGTGATTGAGTTCTTACAACGTACTTCGGTCATACGATTTGCTCCTAACACTCGTACGTTGGGGGGCAATCTGTTACACCATTTTTTGGTCATCTAACCTATTATCCTTAGATGAACCCAAGTACACCATGTAAGACCAATTTTACCCTAAGTAAAATTTCTTTCACTATGTGAAATAACTTAGTAAAACACCTTTATTAAGTTGTTTATGGTCTACATAGGAAACCCCAAAAGGAAATAATAAACAAATCTATATTTGTTTATATTTCCTGGTCATATTTAACCCAAAACAAGGAAATCAATTAAATAAATCCTTATTTATTTGATTATTTCATAGGAATAAGTTATTTAAATCCTTATTCCTAGTTAAATTTGACTAAATCATTTATAAATAATTAAATAAATCATTATTTATTTAATTATGTTCCCACCATTTCCTTAAAATAATAAATAAATCATTTATTTATTTATTATTTATAAATAAAGGAATTGACCCAAGTCAAAAATCCTTTTCCCTCCAACAAATATAATAAAATATTCCTAAAGGGTGGTTCTAGAATTTGATTAATAATATTTTATTCATACACCAAGTTCTAGACTGCCCTAATATTTTGTTATAAATAGAAGGGTTTTCCCATTCATTAGTCGCATTTCGTTGCATTAGATCACTCTAGATCTATACTTTTGGTCACATTCTCCATTTTTTCCTTGTGAGCTCCCTTTGAGTTCTATGTTTGTCTGGGTTTTCTACACCAACAAGAGAGAGAAATTTTAGATCTGAAATACTGAGGAATTTCAAGAACCCATCCCATTGAGGAGAATCAGAAACACCTTTCTTGTTTTCCTCTCAGGTGCCCTCTTTTAATATAAAAAATTCTTTCAAATACATCGTTGTTGTCTTGTCTATTGGATGCATGGAGTGACATTTTATTTTCACTGCTTAATATATTTTATGCTTAGATCTGGATTTGTGCAGCTTTATTTGGATCACCTAACTGCAGATTTAAAGATATTGGCAGGCATAATCGATGTTAGGGCTATTTTTTATGCGTAGCTAA
Source organism: Pinus albicaulis (assembly GCA_034641835.2). Taxonomy (NCBI): domain Eukaryota; kingdom Viridiplantae; phylum Streptophyta; class Pinopsida; order Pinales; family Pinaceae; genus Pinus; species Pinus albicaulis. Next base: position 119,917 of record JAXQQM020087952.1, read on the forward strand.
AGTGGTATTTTTCCGACGAAAGATTCATACTAACAATTGGCTATATACTCATTCATCCTCCCAAACAGAGTATCAGTTATAGACAAGGTATTTTCATTGATTTAGGGTTGTCATTAAGTTAGTTTACCCCTCACTAATTTCCTACACCTATACCACTTCACTCATTCCCTTCATCTATTCAAGCTACCATTTCATTCCCTTCCCCTCATCTCATTTCACTTATACCGTAGGGTTTTATAAAACAGAGTCTATATGTCTGAGAGTGAAGACAGTGGTGCTGAGGCACAAATGTAAGGATACATGATCATAAGGGAGGAAAAATAAACATATTTGAACCCATAAATACAAGAGAACTCATGGCATCTCCTCTTACTCTTTCTTGCTTTAAACATGTGGGCCGCTTTGAGTTTTGTGATAGAGTGTAGTAAGTCCAAAATCACCCAGAGCTAACAAGACTATTCATCATTAGTCTACATGACAAGTAGGTCAGTCTTGCTGGGGTTACATTTGAGATGTCCACTGATGCTATTGCAACTGCTACAGGGATACCTAGTGTGGGAGAGAAGTGGTTTAAACAAGCAAACCTGGACATGAGTTATTTTGAACCATACCTCAAACCTAGGTATAAATATCACCACAAGTCCATCTTCCCTTTTTCTCATCTTCTTGATAGATATGAACCCATGATGAGGATAATAATGAAGTATTTCACTTGTGAGGGAAGGTTTTCTGGCCTCTACTCATACCATATCTGCTTTCTTATGCATTTCACTAGAGTTAGGATGCTGCATATACCATATTCTCTTTTCCGTAACATTAAAAAAATGGCCTACATTGTGAAAAAGAGAGATTATAATCAGAAAATGCAGAGCCTATTTCATCAGTCACTCATCAAGATGGTGGTCATGCATCAGCTCCAATACAAAAAACATTCCATGGGATACCTTCATTGCCAATGAGGTTTCCACTACTCCACCTGGCCATCATCAGCAGGATATTCCTTCATATTATCATCCTCTCATATCCACTCATCCATCACCTCTCATGGTTCATACATCACCATCCACTCACATCTGCTCACCTCAAGTTGAACCTTCTTCATCACCTTTACACAATCCTTCACCATCTTATCTTGATACCAAAGCATCAAGTAGTGGAGGGAACATTGAGACAGCTGGCACTAAAATGATTGACATTGAGCCTTTTCATTTTACATATCTGAGAGGCCAAAGGCATGTTTTTGCTTCACTTGAGGTGAAAGGGGCCATGCCTTCTTCATCAGAAAAATAGGTTGATAAGGGCAAGGAAAAGGTTACAGAGTATATCATTGTTGAGGAGGAAGACAAGCATGAAACTGAGTAGGAGTTTCAGTTGATTGACCTTGATGATGATGACAAGGAGAGAATCACCAATATGTTGATCAAATGCAAGGATTCCAAGATTAGTGAGCTTCAAGCTAATCTCGGTAGAGCAAAGAATGTGATTAACTATCTTGAGCTAGAGAATCAGCAGTTGGAGATAAAGCGGACCATCAGTGAGGTCAGGGCAATCAGAGCTCAAAGAGAGGCCGGAAAAGCCAAGGCTTTGCTAGATGAGGCCTTGGGTAGTTTTTATGATAGTGATGATGAGGAAGATCAACTTCCTACATAGAGGCCAAAGACCATTGGGCTGAAGAGGGCTTTAGCCTGGGAAAGGCAAAAAGAGGCAGAATTGGTAGAGCAACTCACTCCAAGTGAACTGCTTGCCATAGAAATTAGAAATTATAGAGTCTTGGATAGAGAGGGCCAATTTTCATCTAGAGGGTCAACTAGATAAGGCAAAGAGAGACACTGACCTTCATAGGAAGATGGCAAGACATTATTCCATGAGAAACAAGATTGCAGGGGCCAAGCTCAAACGAGCCCATGCAAAGATTCAAGATTTAACTGAGGCAAAAGAGAAAGAGAAGCTCAATGTCCTTGCTGATGTGTCCCTCCAAGCCTCCCAACCTTTATCAGCAAAGAAAATTCCAAATTTTGGCACTTGGTGTACATTTTGATTTTTTGATAGTTTGGCTTGCAGAAAATTGGCCAAACGCGACGATGCGCTCTTTTTTGGGCCATCCAAATGGTAAAATGTTAGCATGCTCATGTTTCTTAGGGAAATTAAATCAAATTTATAAGGTTTTAGGGAATTTGGAGCAAAACTGGTCCCTCAAAAAGGCCAAAAACCACCAAACAATCACCTTTCTGCCCTCTTTTTGGCACTGGCGCTGCGCATTTAGAAGTCTTGGGAGAAGTGATTTTTGATAAGGAAAATGGGCATCATTATAGAAATTTAAAGAATATTTTGAAAATAGACTCAGATACCTTTCCAATGAGCCATCATGGAGCTCATTTGGACACCGAGAAGGCCTCCTAAAGTTAGCTGCAAAACAAGTCATTTTCTCAGTCTTGGCGCTATGCGTTTGCACTAGCACTGCGCCCCTATACCTTGGAGCTGCACCCTTACCAGGAGTTATTGAAAAAAATATTTTGAAGCCTTAAAGTCAAAAAATTTCCAAAATTAACTAAATAGTTATGTTAGAAGTTATTATTGCAATGAATGAGTTTAGATATTTTGCCTTGGGCCTTGCATGGTCTCAAAGGTCAAAATGCAATAACTATGTAATAAGTGACATTTAAAAGGGTTCACCTCCTCATTTTTCAGATAAATACTGCATGTATGCTTCATAATTTTAGTTGGTTGATTGTTGAGCTAAATACCTCATAGACTTTGAGTTTTGAAAGAAGTTTGGCTATGGAGCTTTGTAACTGTTTTGGACTGAATATCAATGGAACAAGCACATTTATATGATTCATAGAATTTGTTAAATGGTGATGTTATCATAATTTTGTAATTGTTTCCTTCCGTTTTCCATTTTTTATATCAATTTATCTTGTAATAGAACAAAAAATTTAGGTTAAGATATGTTGTTAGAGGCACCTTAAGTTTGTCTGCTTTCTATTGCTCAAATGTTTTCCTCTACTAGGTCTGATTGGAGAATTCTTAATTTCTTTCTGATTACACCTAGTTTTTTATATTGAAAATGATTTAATAAGATTCAAACTGAAGAATTTTATGGTATGCCCTGTCCTTTGGTGTAGCTTGAAACATTGTTTTTAAGGCATTTATTTGAAGTTTTCTTACTAGGGTTTAGGCTAAAGAAGTTTATGGTTTGCCCTGTCCTTTGGTATATCTTGAAAAGTCACTTTAAAGGTCTTTAAGGTCTAATTGAAGAATTTAGGAGTTCCCTGCTCTTTAATCATCACTTATTTTTTATCTCAAATGTTTTCTTTGTCTGAAAGTGAATATCTAGAGAATTTAGGAGTTCCATGCTCTCTAGGGTTTGCTAGATTGTTGTCTCAAAGTTTACTTGATAAAGCTAGGCCAAAGAAGTTTATGGTGTGCCCTGTCCTTTGGTTCTTCCTTAAGAATAATGATCTTAAATACTCTTCTTGTTCTTGTATATGTTAAAGGATTCTTAATTTCCCTTTAAACCTACTAAACTCACAACTTAATGTTCATTTCACACCCACATAAGCTATTAAGATCCATTTGGCTTTGTTAACTTGCCCTATGAAATACCCTTGATTTTTTGTTGTACTCTTCAAACCTTTTCACAAACCCCATAGCCCAATGGTTTGAATTTCTCTTAAGAAACCCAACCAAACAAAACAAAACAAACAAACCTATCATTTTAACTATCTTAAAATCAATATCCTAGATCAATCAAGTTATATCTTTTATACAAATATAGAGAGAGCCCTCTCTGAGTGCAGGAAGGTTAGGTCCTAGGACTCCAAAGTTGGTTTGATGTTACCCTTGTCTATTTGGTCTTGCCAATCTGAAAAGTTACAGGGACCTAACATAATGGCAACTCCACTGGGGAACACTCATTAAAAATATTGGTGTTATATAAAGAACTCAGAAAACCCAAAAATATCTCAATATTGGTATCCAATTGTTGGTGGTGGACAACAAACAAATCCTCAAAACAATTAGCATCATCCACCTGGTGACTCCACTGGTCTTTAGTAGGCCTGCTGACTCCACTGGTTCTCACAAACTTCCCTGGGAATTTATTAATCAATCCTAATAGTATAAAGCCCAATCACATACTGTGTGAATTCAGTATTCTTACAGATTGGTTTGTTTTCAAAACTCTTATAAACTTTCAGCCTCTATGTATTTTGGGTCTAAAATATAGCTTCACAAAGAATCTACCCTAGTCTCACCCTAACCCAAACCCTCCTACTATAGTTGATGACCCAGAAATAATCTTAAGAAAAACTTCTAGAACTGAAGATTCAACTATTGTCAGACCAATTCACAAAGCAAGTTCCTTTCCTGAAAACCTTACATCCTTGCAAGATACCAAATTTGACTTACACCATAAAAGAAACCTATTTAGAACTAAGTCTCAAAGTTGGATAGACTAGACAAAACTTGAACCTACCAGCATACAATAGAGTCCTAGTAGAGAAGCCTCTCCTTCCACTCCTCTTGATCTTTAGCTTCTCCAACACTTTGACTCCTTTCATTCCAAATCTGCTCAATATCAGCTAACTGGTCCAAGTACATCTGCTACCCCCACTCATACATCCACTATTCAAACCCCTCCATTTCATCCTCCACCTCCGCTCATAAACCCTCCTCTTATAAATCCTCCTCGGGTTCCTTTACCTCAAATCATGGTAGCATGGTATGCCCCATTGGTACTACCATAACCTTTACTGCCTATGCCACAGGACTATCAATCTAGAATACCTCACTTTAATGGAACTAACCCTACAACTGCCCAACATCATGCAGACAAGATGAATGATTCTTTTAACTACCAAGAAATAGAATATGAGACCATACAAATGAGAATTTTTGCCCAAAGTTTAGGGGGAGAAGCGAATAAATGGTTCAATATCTTAACCCCTAATAGCATTCATGATCTCCCTTCCCTTCATCAAACATTCATAAACAAGTGGGAGACTAAGAAAAATCCTCTTCAGATCCTATTAGAGTATGAAAAACTTAAGAGAAATGTTGGGGAGAGTGTTCAAGACTACTGCACTAGGTTCAATAGTGTATATAATGAACTTCCTCCCCACATGAAACCCCCACAAGGCCTTGCCCTAGTAAAATTTCCATATGGATTTGATCCAGAAATGGCTTACCAATTAAGAGAAAGAGGTCCCCTTACCTTAGAACACATGAAAAGGGGAGCAGTAAGTGTAGCTGCCAATCTAATTGCTAAAAGGGCTAGAATGAGTACAGAAAAAAGGGTTTGTTGTAGCTCCTACCTTGTTCATCTTGAGGACTTTCAGATGCAATCTGATACTCTATCCAGTAACTATGATGCAAAATCAAATTCCAAGGTACAGAAATGCAACACTTCAAAGATAATTTCGCATGAAAATCACCAGATGTGATCCTTTTCAAAAATATATAAGACAATGGAGTACAAAAATGCAATCTCCAAGTCCAAAAATATTAAGATCCAGGACCCCTCTCTAAATGCATGAGAGGGGTTTAAATACTACTTAACTAACTCTAAAAATAGTTTATTACAAAAATTAAGGATTCGGTTCAATGACTGTCCTTTTCCTAGGCTAAAATATAGTGAAATTAAAACTAAATCTATCTATATATGAATTTGATCTTTAAACTTGCAGGCATCTAGCATAGTTTTGAGAAGATGCGGTTGATCGACTTCAGAATTCAACTATCCTGAAAAGACAGAGTCGGCAAGCGTAGGAGAAATATTCTCTATAGCATTGATGATACAATTGAGCGCACTGTGCTGACTATGTGGCTTCACCAAGTACATCCAGTATGAGTCCCAATTCAATCTTGTCAGCCCTTGGATGGATTTTGCTCTTTCTTCTGCCTTTTGCCTCCATTCTGTTTGCAGTTGATTTGCCTATGGGAGATATCCTGGAACATTTTCTGGGATCAAATTAGCTTTGTGTAAATTGTCATTTACACAATCAGTGAGAGTGTTTGCCACTGTAGCCGCCTCCTCTGCTGCCTTTTCTGCCCTTCTGATTTGTGCATCCCAGTTATTGAACAGTATTTCTTTATGGTTTTCATTAACGATGGGTGCACCAGCTTTTCTACCTTCTTCTGTCTTTTTCCATGCCAGATAATCATTGATATTTTCATTAATAAAATCATAATCATTTCGTAAATCTACGACATGATTTGTGATTTTATCGCTCTCTTGGCACAAAGAATTCCATTGCAAGATTTTTTGGCAGAAAACTTCCTCTTGTTGCAGTAGTTGATTGTTCAGAGAGATGGTTTCTGAAATGAATTTTGGAAGCTTAGGATCATCTTTATGCTGATCTTGGATAATCTGTATTTGTTTGTCTTTATCAGCCAGGCTTTTTTGATGTCCTATTTGCATTTCTTGAAGTTGTTGTTGTAACTCTTCAAGTTTCAATTGTGCTTCCTTATTGGCCTATACCTGTTGCAATTGCTGTTGCAGAGCTTTTACCTGTTCTTCTTTTTCATTCAACAAAAGTTGTATCTCAACTTCTTTATCAATTGTTGCAGAAGCATAAGCTCCTGTTATTTGAGATAACTTAGTGAGATTATGAGTAGGCTCTGTGGCAGGATCTTTCCACAAAACATCTACTTGTTCTGCTTCAGTAGCAATTGCACTTTCTATTTTCCTCTTTTTTCTCTGTCTCTTCACTACTGCTTTGTATTTTGGGCTGTAGAATACATCCAGAGGAGGAATGTCCTCTACATTAAGTACAATTTCAGAGGAGGGTGTGATTGGTATGTGCTTTGTCACTGCGACTGTGCTGCTTGTTCCTGTGTTCAAAACTTTGGTTGTCTGGACAGGGGTCTGTACATTCTGTCCTTCTACATTAATCAATTGGTTAAATGTTTCCCATTCTTTTTCTAACTCAATGGTGACTGGTTGTTGTTGTACATTGGTTGGAGGAGGATTTGTCTGTTAAGAAGTCAAAATTTGTTGTTGAGTAAGTTCTTTTGATTGTGCAGAATCTTTAATGGATTCTTCCATTTTATCTTCCTTTTCTTTAGACTTATTGGAGTGTTCAGAATCTCTGTCAGATTTTGATTTAGATTTACCTGTACTTGAACTGCCGTTAAGACTAACACTAGGAGTTTGCTCCCTTGTGGGCTCTAAGCGTAGATTATCCAAAGGAATAGGAATTAGTCTTCTTTATCTGTAAAGCTTGAATTCCTGAAATTCCTCTGGAGATAGCTGAGCTTGAGCTGAATTCAAAACTTCTTTGAATGAATTTCTTGCTTGGAACATATCATCAAAAAGATCCTATTCCCCGGAAAATTCCCTTACTTTGATTGCATTGGTAAAATTCTTAACAATATCATTTGGGTCGAATAACCTTCTTGAGAATTTGAACAGCTGTAGGCATGTAACATTGCCTATCTCTTGAAATGCATGACCAATATCAAACAGTGAAAATGTTCCACATTTTACGGGAAATTGTGGCCAAATGCCCTTTTTCTTCTCTTTTAAATCTTTTGTTATACCTCCCTGGCCACAGGTCTGATAAGCAATTTCCTGAGCTACAAGTCTATCTGGAACATATAGGGGTAACACATGGGGAGAAGCATAACTTCCAAAAACCCTAATATAGGTGAAAAATTCTTCTCCAAACCATCTCGCGACGGGGAGAATATCAACCTCTGTTTCTGAGGATAACCTTGGGGAATCCTTATTATACAATGTTCTGTACAATGGCAGCATTATTCCATGACAAATTTGGTAAAAATGGGGGACAAACTTAGACTCCCATAGTTCTTTATGGTACACATGAATGGGCAAAGGATCGTGGATAGTCCATTTCTAGCCCATCACAGGGAATTTAGAGACATAGCAGATGGCGTCCATGACATAAGCAGATAAATAAAAAGGCGGATAAACCCGCTGGGAAACATTTCGTTTAGACCGGTAGTGAAAAATAGCAGTGGTGAGATTATCAGATAGGATTTTGGCCTAGTCTACAATTGTAGAATTAACAGCCGCATTCAACAAAGGAAGCCATTCGGGTAAGATCATATTTATGTCAAGCTTTCCAAAAAGCCTTCATAACATGGCAGCAGTAAAACAATAAGGAGAGGTAAGTTAACCCGTGCTATACATACCTTGTTTGTTTTTCTTCAATGGTTCACTTCTTTTGGTCCACTCCTTTGTGCATTCTGCCAAATTTGAATGTTCTCTGGCAAAATCTTCCATAAATTGTTTGTTGAAAGTCGCCTGAGGTTCTGGAAACTTATACATTAATCTCAGATCTTCTATGGTGAATGACCCGATTAGCTCTTCAGATGGAGTTCTGAATTGTCTGTCTGAAATATCTGTGCTATCCAACACCCATCTCACCATGTCTGTATATGGGAGAATCCTTGGCCTTGCTGCTATTCTATGCAGAAATGAGCAAGCCAAGTCTCTAAGGGTTGCTTCAGACGTATTCTTTGAACCTGCTGTAGCTGCAACTTTTATCACCACAGGGTTTTCTTCTTCTAACAGATTATACATTCCTTCCCAAGTGGATATACCGGCATCCTTGTTACAGGCGGTGTCTGCATATAGCGAAGCTATTTCTTTGTTTTCAGAATTTGAGCTCTTCTCCTTCTTACCCATAGTGTTTAGCGGAAGCTTTGTATAGAAGTTTTCTCCTTCGTGCCTGCGTTTTACGAGTAAATGAGAGTAATGGTATAAGAAAGGTTATGAGATTGTTTTAAATGTGAAAGCGGATGAAATATAATATTTTAATTATGAAACGACTTTCAATCTAAACACAATCTCATTTCCCATTAATAATCAATCCAATCATTTAATATAATCATTAAAGCGCATAACGGATTTGACATATGGGAAGATTGCCTTGGGATAGCGTGCCTACATGAATCTGCGACATTGTGATCTACGATTTGCTGTGCAATATCGCAATATCGCAATGTTGCGATATCGCAAAATGAAGTTATCGCAGTTATGAAAATAGCGCAAAAGCAGAAATTGCGCAATAGCGCAAAAGCGCATATCGCAAAATCGCAAAAGCGCATAATTGACAAGAGCGCAAAAGATATTCATTAATCATTTCTATTTTCTGCGCTATGCGATCTGCGATCAATGCGTTTTATATATACCATTTTGTTATGGATGCGCTATCTTGTTTAAAGAGCAATTTTATTATAATCTATCATAAACTTAAGTGTTTCTAAATATTCTTTCTAAGGGATTTCTATAGGTTTATGATAGAAAGTTTTAATTGAAAAGGCAAACAAATCCTAATTGATTTTTTTGGATTTTTTAACTAAGGGTCCTCATTTATTTAGTATTATTACTAATAATAAATAAAAGGGGGGTTGTTGCTGGTCACAACAATTGGCGATTCACTGAAAGAAACAGTTATCTCTGAAAAATAAAATGAACATTCTATCTTTAGTAAGTAAAGGTTTTTAAAGATAATGAAAATTATCTTAGGATAATTCAAATAAAATGTAACTATGAAAAAGAAATAAAAATAATTTCATAATTTCTTTCTAATTCCTTAAGAAATAAAAACATTTTGGGTTATCTCAAGCTTTGATTGGTGTTAATAATGAAGTAAGTGGATCTCTCCAAGTTTTGGTTTTATAATATACTCTATTTCCATAGGTATTGCCTCTGCTGCCAGCAAACGTTCATAGTCTCGACAGGGTTACCTTTAAACCATTAACCATTCATTGTCCCATCCAACTAAAATTATGACTTTTTAAAAGATAAATTCATAAGACCTATTATCTCATGTTTTGTCTTTTATTTATTTTTATTTTAAGAGCCATTGTTCTGGTTTGGCAGCCAGTTAATAACAATGTCATTCACTAGTTATAATTAAACTGAACAAGCTGGCTCGTGATGAGACCCCTTGTCTTATATTTATAAGCCATTACCTTGTTTTGGTATGCAGTATTGGTAATGTCAGTTTTATTACTCCTTATGAACATGGTAAGTCGGCTCGTAATGAGACCTCTTATCTCTTAAAATTTTCGTATAATTTCTTAGAATTACATTCTAAAAAAAATCACAACTTAAATGGATGGGGTGAAATAGTTTTATCCTTAAGAATCAATGGATGACAATTTTCAGAGTTTTTTGAGTTCCAAAACTTTGAAAAATCTTTACTTTGATAGATAACCTTTCTCTGCTTAATAAACTTATAATGATTTACATTCTTCTCAAGTTTTCAAAAGATCATGTAAATGATTGAAATAATCTTTCAAAGTTTAACATCTTATTTTAAACTATTCAAAAACTGTGATCATTACTTTAAAAAATTCTTATTTACAAAAAATAAATATTTATAATATTTTTCCAAAGAAATTTTCTTAAATAGTAAACAGTCAATTAGAGATTCGTAAACAACCTTTATTTGCAAAAACAAAAACAATAAAAAACTTTGCAGAAAGAAATATGTACAGTTTAAGAAGGGGTTACCTCCTTATGAAAAGAATTTCTTCAAGATAAGCCCATTTACAGGAAGAGACTCTCTCTTACCTGTTAAATCTTGGAGTATGAATGTATTTGAGCTTATCTTCTCAACGATCTGAAATGGTCCAAGCCACATTTTCTGAAATTTGGTATGTTTACCCTTTTCTTCGTGTGCTTTATCCCATTTCAAAACGAGATCACCAATTGACAAAAATTTTGAGCCGGTAGAACTTGCATCAAAAGAAGATTTTACAAGCTGTTGATGTTTTTCATGAGTAATTTTTGCTTTATCCCTATCTTCTTCTAATTTAAGGATTTGATCATATCTCAATTGAATGGATGAAGAAGGATTTTCTTCAATAAATTGCACTAGGGCTAATGATGGAAGAGTTAAATTTGATGGTATCACGGCTTCTTTTCCATAAACCAGATTGAAAGGTGAAGTCCCTATTGAAGCTTTTTCAGTGATACGATCAGCCCATAACGCAAAGATTAAAGATTTGTGCCAATTCTTTTGATTTTGATCAATAGTCCTTTTAATGATTTTGATAAGGTTTTTATTAGTGGATTCAGCCAAACCATTACCTTGTGGATAATAATTTGCTGAATATTTTAATTTAAAACCTCTTTTGATTGCAAATTCAATTAAACTATTTCCAGAGAAGTAAGATGCATTATCAAAGACAAGAGCTTGAGGTACACCAAACCTGGTTATGATGAATTGATCTATGAAATCAATAATTGCATCAGAATTGGCTACCTTCAAGGGGATTGCCTCTACCCACTTTGTAAAGTAATCAGTTGCAGTAAGGATGTACTTGTGTTGTTTGGAAGAATGAGGTACTATCTCACCAATAATGTCAAGCCCCCATTGTTCGAATGGTTGCTCAATAGTCACTGGTTGCAAAGGAAAAGATGGTTTCCTTTGTCTTCCACTTGCAGTTTGACAAATTTGGCACTTCCTTACGTAATCATGTGTATCTTTAAAAAGAGTAGGCCAGTAATAACCAGCACGAATTATTTTGTGAGCTGTGGTATCACCTCCAAATGACCTCCTGCTGGTCCATCATGCAACTCCTGCAAAACCTTTTCAGCTTCAGTCTTTTCAAGACATCTTAATAAAATTGAATCATAATTTTTTCTAAATAACACATTATCAATGATCTCATATTTAATAGCCTTTAACCTTAAAGCGCGTTTACTCTTATAGTTGAGATTAGAAGGAGCATACCCATTTTTCAAGTAATAGATAAGATCAGCATACTGAGATCCGGAATTTGTAACATTTATCTGACTTACTTGAATATCTTGATTTGAATCTTGATTTTTTGGTATGTTATGAGCTCCTGCCAATAATCTGCAAAAACCTTGTCCTCTAACAATCTTAGCTGGTTTAATATCAATATCATATTCTTGCAAAGTTGTTACCCAGTTAGCTCTCTTTTCTCCTACTTCTTTTTGAATTAATAATTGCCTCACTGCAGAGAATGGGACAATGATTTTTGTATGTGTTTTCAAGAGAAAATGTCTGAAATGTTTGATTGATTTAAACACAGCAAAGGCTTGTTTTTCAACATCGGAATAATTAAGCTCAGCTCCTTGCAGATTTGAGCTAAAGAAATAAATTGGTGCTTCGATTTCTTGATCATTGAGTTGTGTTAAAACGGCTGCATAGGATGTTTCAGTGGCCAGAGTATACAAAGTAAAATCTTTAGAAAAATCTGGGGTATTCAATGCTGGTGCATTAATGATCGCTTGTTTGATTGAATCAAAAGCTTCTTTCTCTTTATGCGCCCATTTGAATATTGAATTCTTCTTGATCATATTTTGCATAGGTAAAACAATTAAAGAAAAATCAGGAATAAATCTTTTAACAAAATTAATCTGTCCAAGAAATGATTGCATGGATTTTTTGTTATGTGGTAAAGAAATATCAGAAATTTCTTTCACTCTATCTGGATCAATATATATACCATCTTTTGACACAACAAATCCTAAGAGTTTTCCTTCATCTAAAGCAAATAAAGATTTCTTTGGATTTAAGGAAATACCAAACCTTCTACATCTTTCAAATATTTGTTTTAAATCATGTAGATGATTGGCTCTCTTTTTTGAAAATACTGTTATGTCATCAAGATAAACAAAAACTGATTTATTGATCAGACCTTTGAATGCTATGTCCATGGCTCTTTGAAAAGTTGCTCCTGCATTTATTAGACCAAAAGGCATTTTCTGATAAGCATAAGTTCCCCATTTTGTTCTGAAAGTTGTTTTCAATCTGTCATCTAGATGAACTAAAACTTGATTATAGCCTGAAAATCCATCGAGAAAGGACATAAGTTCAGAACCAGCTACCTTTTGAAGTATTTGTTCCATGGTTGGCAATGGGAAATTGTCTTTTAAACATGCCTTGTTTAAATTTCTGAAATCAATACAGATTCTTATATCACCATTCTTCTTCCTTACATGTACCATATTGGAAACCCAATTAGAGTGCCTGACTGGAAAAATGATTTTGGCTTTCAAAAGTTTATTAAGTTCTGATTTGATTTGACTTTCGAGATTTGGATGGATCTTTCTCAACTTCTGTTGAATAGGTTTAATATCAGGAAGCATTGGAATTGTATGTTGAATAATCGAAGTATCATATGTTTTTAGATCATCGTAATTCCAAGCAAAAACGTTTTTATACTTGTTCAGCAGTTTAATGAATGCATTCCTTTCCTCTGGTGTTAAATTGAGTCCTAAATTAACGTTTTGAGGTTTGGAATCAGAACCAAGATTTACCAATTCAAACTTCAAAGTGGAACTTTGAAGTTTCGTATTAGTGACTTTCTTGAATCTGTCTGTAATGTCATATAAATCCTCTAATTTAACAACAGATTTTGGAATGGGGTTTTCATTACCTTTTGAAGCAATTTGTAAATCATGATCATCTTCGTCAATAATTTGCTCATCATATGATTTCTCCGAGGTCATGAAATTTAGAATATCTTGATCATGATATAATACTCTCCAATTTGTAACATTATCTGGGACAGATGGACGAAAAATCAATTCTACAGAAAACCTATCAGGACTGCAATCTTCAACAGGTAGGAGTTTAGATGCAACATTAGCTAACAAGTCAGCTGATGTATTCTGATTCCTAGGAATAGGAGAAATATTGAATGCTAAAAAATGAGTGGTGAGGTCTTGTACTAGGGTTTGATAGTGTTTAAGATGTCCTGAAAGGAAATGAATAGTATTCCTAACTTGTTTAATGACAATTTCGGAATCACCAAAGACTTTCAAGTATTTAACATCTAACCCTATGGCTTTATAAAGTCCTTGAACCAAGGCTTCATATTCTGCGGTATTGTTAGTACACTCAAATTCTAATCTACATGACAACATGGTTTTCTCCCCATTTGGATCAATTAAGATGCATCCAGCTCTAGCTCCATCACTAGACTTTGATCCATCAAAATATAATGACCAAAATAAAGACTTATCTATTGGCTTATCTACAATTACATCAGAAATATTTACAATTCTGGAAGAATCAGATTGTGAAAAATTTTCTATCTGAGAAACAAAAGTATTTACAGAAAACGGTGATTGAGGAGCCTTGAAATTTCCAAGAAATGATTCAGCAGAATAACCTCCAAGAATATTGTTGTTGAATGCTATAGGTTCATTAGGTTGTTCAAATTCAGTGACAGTGTGCATCATATGTTTTTCTCGTTCAATTTTGATTTGATTTGGTTTCCCTTTGTAGGGAAGCCACATGTGTGAATAATCGGTTGAGATATAACCGTTAAGTTTAGCAGACCAATCCCTGCTCAAGATTAATCCATAGAATTCAGGAATATCAGCAATTAGAATATCAATTCTTTGGACAATCCTAGGATCTGAGGCTAATCTGATAGTAACTGAATTGATTTCTCCTACCACTTGAACTTTAGAGCGATCTAATTGGATGATATGAACTGCTGATTTCTGTGGTTCAATATTCAATTTAGCACAGACAGAAGTAGGCATTATATTGGAGGAAGCTCCAGAATCAATCAAACAATTGTGCAGATTTTTATTATACATCTCATAAGTCAAAAGAAAAGGAGGAGTTTGAGAATTTGACTTTTCCCCAATGAGCACAGTATCAGTAGCATCTACCTTATCTGGTGGCTTACCAGTTCCTCTTTCTGCTTTTGCAACTACACCGCTTGGTAAAGGAGCAATTGGTGTAGCATTTAATTCTTTCAATAGCAACTTTTGCTGGTGTTTTAGTTTTCTGAGTTCATGTAAGGAAATGTTGGCTTTGATCTTTTTCATGTCTTCGACAATGTTGTATTCCATAGGATCTGACACTACTAAAGTTTTCGCTGTTGATGTGAGAGGATTAGAAGAAGATGGCTGATTTTGAGTAGGTAATGGAGAAGTTTTCTTCACAATGGGTTTGTCTTTGGTACTTGGAGTTATAATTTTCTTTTTAGGAACTGTTTGCACTGGTTCTGCTGTAGATTTACTCCTAGTACTTACAGGCATAGCTTCTTCACTATCAGAATTAGGGAGAATAAAATCCCACATTCCATTCAATTCAGCTATTTCTTCATTTTCATCTTCTTGATCTGATACTATAGATGTATCTTCTTCTTCTTCCTCTTCTTCTGATTCTGCATTAGAGATTGCATTAGGAGGTTTAGATTCAACTTGGTTTCTTCTGAAATTTTGGAATGGTTTCTTGGTAGAAGTTTCAGCCACTTGTTTTTTAATTTCAACCATTTCATTTGACATGGTTTTAAGAACTTTTTGTAAACCTTCCATGTCATATGGATCTTTGGCCTTTTTCTTTGAATCATCTCTGAAGCTGACCTTCTTTGATTTCCTTTCTTCAATAGCATTTTTCTTTTCCAGAGAAGTGATACGTTTTTCTACTGCAATAGCTTCTTTCATATTCTCATCCAATGTAGGCTTTGCAACTCTGTCTACGGAAATTGCTATGTTTGAGGGTAAGGCAGTTATGTACCATTCAATTCTAACTTGTTCACTGGGTTGTGAATCTGTATGAATTTTGTTCAAAAGTTTGTTGAATCTAGCATTGAATTCTTTTATAGGTTCCTTGGGTTCTATTTTCAAATTTGAGAGATCATTGAGTAAAGTTGCAATTGATCGGTCATCTCCAAATTTGGTCAAAAAATGATCTGCAAAAATGTCCCAACTCGTTATGGATCCTGATGGTAATGAAAAATACCATGATCCTGCTACTCCCTGAAGAGTATATGGGAATAATATAACTACAACATCTTCGTGTATGACTCCATTCAAATTAATAGCCAGCATAAAGTTATTGATATGTTCTTCAGCTTGAATGTTAAGATCTGGGCTAAACTTTGGAAGCCATTTTCCAGGATTGTCTGGTAAATCATGTAAAGGTGCAGCCATGTTGACTGCTCCTGGAGTAGACCATGGTCTCTGTGCCATTATTGGGATGAATATTGGAGGAATAGTAGAAACTGGTGGTATTTGAATAGAAGTGGTTGGAATAGATGATGTTGAGATTGATGAGGATTGAGGAGAAGATGTTTGTGGAGATGATGATGAAACAACTGTACTTTGTTGAGTTGTGGTTTTGGAAACAGGTGATTGAATATGAGATGATGAACTTGTATCACTTTCTGTTTCCGATTGAATTCTTTTTGTTTTGCCCTTACTAGGTAAAGGAAATTCTTTCGGAGGAATACCAAGTTTTTCACTTTGCAACCTAGTAAGAGGTTTCGAAGGAATAAATTTTGAAGTTACACTACCTTCAGATATTTCAGACTCTTCAAGAGATAATGAGAATCCTTTCAATTTATGAATTAGATCTTGAACTTCAGGAGACTCAGGATGTTGTTTGTCTGAATGTTTTAAGATTTTGGTAGTGGGTGTTTGAATATTTTCTGCAATTTCTTCTCTAGGATTTTGAATTTCAGAAGAAATTGAAGAAGTTAATGAGGGTGTTTTGCTCTCGGAATGGCTTGTGGATAGAGATTTACTTGCCATTCATAGCTCATGCCCTCCTTCTAGCGCCAAAAATGTTGAAGCCTAGAAAATCTCTGCTTCAAACATCGGGGAAAACCACCCGGTCGGGACCTTAAGACAACTCCTTTTCCGTTTGGTATGGTGGCTCCGACTGGATTTAAAGGACCAGTTTCCTTGTAACTAAATGGATTGGATTGGATGGGTGGAAATGAGACTAAATTAACTGAAATAAAACTATCTAATTTAAGCTAAATACTGATAAAGAAATTCTAACACTAACCTGAGTAACTTTATGTGAATACAACTTAAGATTTTTCCAATTCAAAAATAAGCATGAAAATGTATTATTAATTAAATTGAAATGTGCAGAAACAAATAATGATAACTTTGTTTAAGAAATTAAACAGAGTTATATTAGCATATTGTATTCATCAGTGTATATCATTTACATGTAACTATGAAAAATAACGTTTCAATTATACTCAGAAATGATATATAAAAGGAAGCGTTGTGAAAACAAATATACATATAAATGATAGAAATTTTAAAACGAATATCATAAGACAAAAGAGATCAACAGTGAACAGATAGAAATACCTTGTTCATCTTGAAGACTTTCAAATGCAATCTGATACTCTATCCAATAACTCTAATGCAAAATCAAATTCCAAGGTACAGAAATGCAACACTTCAAAGATAATTCCGCATGAAAATCACCAGATGTGATCCTTTTCAAAAAATATATAAGACAATGGAGTACAGAAATGCAATCTCCAAGTCCAAAAATATTAAGATCAGGACCCCTCTCTAAATGCATGAGAGGGGTTTAAATACTACTTAACTAACTCTAAAAATAGTTTATTACAAAAATTAAGGATTCGGTTCAATGACCGTCCTTTTCCTAGGCTAAAATACAGTGAAATTAAAACTAAATCTATCTATCTATGAATTTGATCTTTAAACTTGCAGGCATCTAGCATAGTTTTGAGAAGATGTGGTTGACCGACTTCAGAATTCAACTGTCCTGAAAAGACAGAGTCGGCAAGCGTAGGAGCAATCTTCTCTGTAGCATTGATGATACAATTGAGCGCACTGTGCTGACTATGTGGCTTCACCAAGTACATCCAGTATGAGTCCCAATTCAATATTGTCAGCCCTTGGATGGATTTTGCTCTTTCTTCTGCCTTTTGCCTCCATTCTGTTTGCAGTTGATTTGCCTGTGGGAGATATCCTGGAACAGTTTCTGGGATCAAATTAGCTTTGTGTAAATTTTCATTTACACAATCAGTGAGAGTGTTTGCCGCTATAGCCGCCTCCTTTGCTGCCTTTTCTGCCCTTCTGATTTGTGCATCCCAGTTATTGAACATTATTTCTTTATGGTTTTCATTAACGATGGGTGCACCAGCTTTTCTGCCTTCTTCTATCTTTTTCCATGCCAGATAATCATTGATCTTTTCATTAATCAAATCATAATAATTTCGTAAATCTACGACATGATTTGTGATTTTATCGCTCTCTTGGCACAAAGAATTCCATTGCAAGATTTTTTGGCAGAAAACTTCCTCTTGTTGCAGTAGTTGATTATTCAAAGAGATGGTTTCTGAAATAAATTCTGGAAGCTTAGGATCATCTTTATGCTGATCTTGGATAATCTATATTTGTTTGTCTTTATCAGCCAGGCTTTTTTGATGTCCTATTTGCATTTCTTGAAGTTGTTGTTGTAACTCTTCAAGTTTCAATTGTGCTTCCTTATTGGCCTGTACCTGTTGCAATTGCTGTTGCAGAGATTTTACCTGTTCTTCTTTTTCATTTAATAAAAGTTGTATCTCAACTGCTTTATCAATTGTTGCAGAAGCATAAGCTCCTGTTATTTGAGATAACTTAGTGAGATTATGAGTAGGCTCTGTGGCAGGATCTTTCCACAAAACATCTACTTGTTCTGCTTCAGTAGCAATTGCACTTTCTATTTTTCTCTTTTTTCTCTGTCTCTTCAATACTGCTTTGTATTTTGGGCTGTAGAATAAATCCAGAGGAGGAATGTCCTCTACATTAAGTATAATTTCAGAGGAGGGTGTGATTTGGTATGTTCTCTGTCACTGCGATTGTGCTGCTTGTTCCTGTGTTCAAAACTTTGGTTGTCTGGACAGGGGTCTGTACATTCTGTCCTTCTACATTAATCAATTGGTTAAAGGTTTCCCATTCTTTGTCTAACTCAATGGTGACTGGTTGTTGCTGTACATTGGTTGGAGGAGGATTTGTCTGTTGAGAAGTCAAAATTTGATGTTGAGTAAGTTCTTTAGATTGTGCAGAATCTTTAATCGATTCTTCCATTTTATCTTTCTTTTCTTTAGAATTATTGGAGTGTTAAGAATCTCTGTCAGATTTTGATTTAGAATTACCTGAACTTGAACTGCTGTTAAGACTAACACTAGGAGTTTGCTCCCTTGCGGGCTCTAAGTGTAGATTATCCAAAGGAATAGGAATTAGTCTTCTTTCTCTGTAAAGCTTGAATTCCTGAAATTCCTCTGGAGATAGCTGAGCTTGAGCTGAATTCAAAACTTCTTTGAATGAATTTCTTGCTTGGAACATATCATCAAAAAGATCCTGTTCCCCGGAAAATTCCCTTACTTTGATTGCATTGGTAAAATTCTTAACAATATCATTTGGGTCGAATAACCTTCTCGAAAATTTGAACAGCTGTAGGCATGTAATGTTGCCTATCTCTTGAAATGCATGACCAATATCAAACAGTGAAAATGTTCCACATTTTACCGGAAATTGTGGCCAAATGCCCTTTTTCTTCTCTTTTAAATCTTTTGTTATACCTCCCTGGCCACAGGTCTGATAAGCAATTTCCCGAGCTACAAGTCTATCTGGAACATATAGGGGTAACACATGGGGAGAAGCATAACTTCCAAAAACCCTAATATAGGTGAAAAATTCTTCTCCAAACCATCTCGCGACGGGGAGAACATCAACCTCTGTTTCTGAGGATAACCTTGGGGCATCCTTATTATACAATGTTTTGTACAATGACAGCATTATTCCATGACAAATTTGGTAAAAATGCGGGACAAACTTAGACTCCCATAGTTCTTTATGGTACACATGAATGGGCAAAGGATCGTGGATAGTCCATTTCCATCCCATCACAGGAAATTTAGACACATAGTAGATGGCGTCCATGACATAAGCAGATAAATAAAAAGGCGGATAAACACGCTGGGAAACATTTCGTTTAGACCGGTAGTGAAAAATAGCAGTGGTGAGATTATCAGATAGGATTTTGGCCCAGTCTACAATTGTAGAATTAACAGCCGCATTCAACAAAGGAAGCCATTCGGGTAGGATCATATTTATGTCAGGATTTCCAAAAAGCCTGCATAACATGGTAGTAGTAAAACAATAAGGAGAGGTAAGTGAACCCGTGTTGTACATACCTTGTTTGTTTTTCTTCAATGGTTCACTTCTTTTGGTCCACTCCTTTGTGAATTCTGCCAAATTTGAGTGTTCTTTGGCAAAATCTTCCATAAATTGCTTGTTGAAAGTCGCCTAAGGTTCTGGTAGCTTATACATTAATCTCAGATCTTCTATGGTGAATGACCCGATTAGCTCTTCAGATGGAGTTCTGAATTGTTTGTCTGAAATATCTGTGCTACCCAGCACCCATCTCACCATGTCTGTATATGGGAGAATCCTTGGCCTTGCTGCTATTCTATGCAGAAATGAGCAAGCCAAGTCTCTAAGGGTTGCTTTAGACGTATTCTTTGAACCTGCTGTAGCTGCAACTTTTATCACCACAGGGTTTTCTTCTTCTAACAGATTATACATTCCTTCCCAAGTGGATATACCGGCATCCTTGTTACAGGCGGTGTTTGCATATAGCGAAGCCATTTCTTTATTTTTAGAATTTGAGTTCTTCTCCTTCTTACCCATAGTGTTTAGCGGAAGCTTTGTATAGACGTTTGCTCCTTCGTGCCTGCGTTTTACGAGTAAATGAGAGTAATGGTATAGGAAAGGTGATGAGACTGTTTTAAATGTGAAAGCGGATGAAATATAATATTTTAATTGTGAAACGACTTTCAATCCAAACACAATCTCATTTACCATTAATAATCAATCCAATCATTTAATTTAATCATTAAAGCGCATAACGGATTTGACATATGGGAAGATTGCCTTGGGATAGCGCGCCTACATGAATCTGCGACATTGCGATCTGCGATTTGCTGCGTAATATCGCAATATCGCAATGTCGCAAAATGAAGTCATCGCAGTTATGAAAATAGCGCAAAAGCGGAAATTGCGCAATAGCGCAAAAGCGCATATCGCAAAATCGCAAAAGCGCATATCGCAAAATCGAAAAAGCGCATATCGCAAAATCACAAAAGCGCATATCGAAAAATCGCAAAAGATATTCATTAATCATTTAAATTTTTACTGCAGCTATGATGTCTGCTGATCAATGCGTTCAGGATCTGTAGAATTGGTGTTATGGATGGCTATCTTGATTAAGAGCAATTTTATTATAATCTATAAGCCAAACTTAAGTGTTTCTAAATATTATTTTTAGGGATTTCTATAGGTTTATGATAGAGAAGTTTATTTGAAAAGGAAAACAAATCCTAATTGATTTTTGGATTTTTTAACTAAGAGGTCCTCATTTATTTAGTATTTATTACTAATAGTAAATAAAAGGGGGTTGTTGCTTGTCACAACAATCAAGCATTCACCGAAAGAAACAATATCTCCTAAAAATAAATGAATATCTATCTTTAGTAAATAAAGATTTTTAAAGATAATGAAAAACTATCTTAGGATAATTCAAATAAAATGTAACTATAAAAAATGAAATAAAAATCATTTCATAATTTCTTTCTAATTCCTTAAGCAAATAAAAACATTTTGGGTTATATCAAGCTTTGATTGGTGTTAATAATGAAGTGGATCTTCCAAGTTTTGGTTTTATAATACATCCATTGCCATAGGTATTGCCTCCGTCGTCAAAGAAACGTTCATAGTATCGACAGGTTACTCTTAAAAACCATTAACCATTCATTGTCCCATCCAACTAAAATTATGACTCTTTAAAAGATAAATTCATAAGACCTATTATCTCATGTTTTTGTCTTTTATTTATTTTTTATTTTAAGAGCCATTGTTCCTGCTCGTTAAAATTTCATTAATAACAATGCCATTCACTAGTTATAATTAAACCGAACAAGCCGGCTCGTGATGAGACCCTTGTCTTATATTTATAAGCCATTACCCCGTTTTTGGTATGCAGCATTGGTAATGTCAGCTTTATTACTCCTTATGAATACGGTAAGTCGGCTCGTAATGAGACCTCTTATCTCTTAAAATTTTCGTATAATTTCTTAGAATTACATTCTAAAAAATCACAACTTAAAATGGATGGGGTGAAATAGTTTTATCCCTTAAGAATCAATGGATGACAATTTTTAGAGTTTTTTGAGTTCCAAAAACTTTGAAAAAACATTTACTTTGATGTATAACCTTTCTCTCGCTAATAAACTTATAATGATTTACATTCTTCACAAGTTTTCAAAAGATCATGTAAATGATTGAAATAATCTTTCAAAGTTTAACATCTTATTTTAAACTATTCAAAAATTGTAATCATTACTTTAAAAATTCTTATTTACATAAAATAAATATTTATAATATTTTTTCGAAGAAATTTTCTCAAATAGTGTCAAATAATGAGAGACCCATAAACAACCTTTATTTGCAAAAAAACAAAACAACTGGGAAAACTTGCGTAAAGAACATGTACAGCTTAAGAAGGGGTCACTCTCATGAAAATAATTTCTTCAAGAGAAGCCCACGACAGTAGCATCTTCACTCGTTAGATCTTGGAGTATGAATGTATTTGAGCTTATCTTTCAACGTATCCGAAATGGTCCAAGCCACATTTTCAAACTTGGTATGTTTACCTTTTTCTTCGTGTGTTTTATCCCATTTCAAAACGAGATCACCAATTGAAAAAAATTTTGAGCCGGTAGAACTTGCATCAAAAGAAGATTTTACAAGCCGTTGATGTTTTTCATGAGTAATTTTTTCTTTATCCCTATCTTCTTCTAATTTAAGGATTTGATCATATCTCAATTGAATGGATGAAGAGGGATTTTCTTCAATAAATCGCACTAGGGCTAATGCTATAAGAGTTAAATTTGATGGTATCAAGCTACCTTTCTTTTCCATAAAACCAAACATTGAAAGGTGAAGTCCTTATTGAAGCTTTTTAGTGATACGATCGGCCCCATAACGCAAAGATTAACATATAAAATAATTCTTTGATTTTGATCAACGGTCCTTTTAATGATTTTGATAAGGTTTTTATTAGTGGATTCAGCCAAACCATTACCTTGTGGATAATAATTCTGTCGAATATTTTACCTGCAGCCTCTTTGACCGCAACTAATTAAAATATTTCAAGAGAAGTAAGATGCATTATCAAAGACAAGAGCTTCAGTACACCAAACCTAGTTATGATGAATTGATCTATGAAATCAATAATTGCATCAGAATTGGCTACCTTCAAGGGAATTGCTTCTACCCACTTTGTAAAGTAATCAGCCATGTGAAGGGATATACTGTGTCGTTTGGAAGAATGAGGTAACATCTCACCAATAATGTCAAGCCCCCATTGTTCGAATGGTTGCTCAATAGTTACTAGTTGTAAAGGAAAAGTTGGTTTTGTCTCTAGCCTGCGCTGACAAATTTTACCTCACGTAATCATGCGTATCTTTAAAAAGAGTAGGCCAAGAACAACTAGCCGCAAATTATTTTGGTGAGCCGTGGTATCACCTCCAAAATGACCTCCTGCTTAGTCCATCATGTAATTCCCCAGTAAAACCTTCGCCCCGGCTTTTTCCAAACATCTTAATAAAATTGAATCATAATTTTTTCTCTAACAACACATTATCGATATCTCATATTTAATAAATTTCTTTAACCTTAAAGTAAAAGTGTTTACTCTTATAGCCGAGATTAGAAGGAGTATACCCATTTTTCAAGTAATAGATAAGATCAAAGAGACCGAGATCCGGAATTTGTAACATTTATCCGACTTACTTGAATATCTTGATTTTGAATCTTGATTTTCCGGCATGTTATGAGCTCCGCTAATAATCTCGCAAAAACCTTGTCCTCTAACAATATTAGCTGGTTTAATATCAATATCATATTCTTGCAAGGTTGTTACCCGCTAGCTCTCATTTCTCCTACTTCTTTGAATTAATAATTGCCTCACCGTGCAGAATGGGACGATGATTTTTGTATGTGTTCTCAAGAGAAAAGGTTCGAAATGTTTGATTGATTTAAACATAGCAAAGGCTTGTTTTTCAACATCGGAATAATTAAGCCTTACCTTCCCGTATTTGAGCTAAAGAAAGAAATTGAAGCCGATTTCTTGATCATTGAGTTGGTGTTAAAACGCCGCATAAGATGTTTCAAAGGGCTAAAGTATACAAAGTAAAATCTTTAGAAAAACTGCATTCAATGTCGGTGCATTAATGATCGCTTTCGTTTGATTGAATCAAAAGCTTATTTTTCTTTATGCGCCCATTTGAATATTGAATTCTTTCTTGATCATATTTTTCATAGGTAAAACAATTAAAGAAAATCGGGAATAAATCTTTTAACAAAATTGATCTCAGCTCCAAGAAATGATTGCATGGATTTTTTGTTATGTGGTAAAGAAATATCAGAAATTTCTTTCACTCTATCTCGGGATCAATATATATACCATCCTTTGACACAACAAATCCTACAAGTTTTCCTTCATCTAAAGCAAAGAAAGATTTCTTGGATTTAAGGAGATACCAAACCTTCTACATCTTTCAAATATTTGTTTTAAATCATGTAGATGATTGGCTCTCTTTTTGAAAATACCGTTATGTCATCAAGATAAACAAACAACCGATTTATTGATCGTACCTTTGAATTCTATGTCCGCGGCTCTTTGAAAGTTGCTCCCGCATTTATTAGACCAAAAGGCATTTTTCGATAAGCATAAGTTCCCCATTTTGTTCTCGAAAGTTGTTTTCGTCCGTCATCTCGATGAACTAAAACTTGATTATAACCCGAAAATCCATCAAGAAAAGACATCGCCTGCAATCCGCCTACCTTTTGGAAGTATCCGTTCCATGGTTGGCACGGAAATTGTCTTTAAACATGCCTTGTTGAAATTTCTGAAATCAATACACATTCTTATATCACCATTCTTCTTTTTACGTACCATATTGGAAACCCAATTAGAGTGCCCGAATGAAAAAATGATTTTGGCTTTAAATTTTATTAAGTTCGATTTGATTTGACTTTTTGAGATTTGGATGGATCTTTCTCAACTTCTTTTCGAATCCAGTTTAATAACATGAAGCATTGGAATCTGTATGTTGAATAATCGAAGCATCATATTTTTTTAGATCATCAGAATTCCAAGCAAAACATTTTTATACTTGTTTAGCATTTTAATGAATGCATTCCTTTCTCCGGTGTTAAATTGAGTCCTAAGTTAACGTTTTGAGGTTTACAATCGTAACTAAGATTTACTAATTCAAACTTCAAAGCGTAACTTTGAAGTTTCGTATTGTTGACTTTCTTGAATCCGTCCGTAATGTCATATAAATCCTCCTCGATTTAACAACACATTTTGGAATGGGGTTTTCATTACTTTTTGAAGCACTTGTAAATCATGATCATCTTCGTCAATAATTTGCCTATCATATGATTTCTCTAAAGTCATGAAATTTAGAATATCTTGATCATGATAGAATACTCTCCAATTTGTAACATTATCTCGGACTCCATGGACGAAAAATCAATTCTACGTAAAACCTATCATGACCGCAATCTTCGCCAGGTAGGATTTTAGATGCAACATTAGCTAACAAGTCAGTCGATGTATTCTCGATTCCCAGGAATAGGAGAAATATTGAATGCTAAAAATGAGTGGTGAGGTCTTGTACTAGGTTTGATAGTGTTTAAGATGTCCTCGAAAGGCAATGAATAGTATTCCTAACTTGTTTAATGACAATTTAATCACCAAAAACTTTCAAGTATTTATCATCTAACCCTATAGCTTTATAAAGTCCTTGAACCAAGGCTTCATATTCTGCGGTATTATTAGTACACTCAAATTCTAATCTACATGACAAGATGGTTTTTCCCCATTTGGATCAATTAGGATGCATCCAAATTTTGGCCCATCACTAGATTTCGATCCATCAAAATATAATGACCAAAATAAAGATTTATCTATTGGCTTATCTACAATTACATCAGAAATATTTACAATTTGGAAGAATCGACAGAAAAATTTCTATCCGAGAAACGAAAGTATTTACGTAAAAGGTGATTGAGGAGCTTTGAAATTTCCAAGAAATGATTCAGTTAATAACCTCCAAGAACATTGTTGTTGAATGCTATAGGTTCATTAGGTTGTTCAAATTCGTTGACGTTGTGCATCATATGCTTTTCTCGTTCAATTTTTATTTGATTTGGTTTACCTTTGTAGGAAGCCACATGTGTGAATACCCACAGATATAACCGTTAAGTTTTGCGTACCGCCTCGCTCAAGATTAATCCATAGAATTCGTGAATATCAAAGAATCGAATATCAATTCTTTGGACAATCCTAGGATCCGAGGCTAACTTCTCGATAGTAACTTAATTGATTTCTCCCTACCACTTGGACTTTAGAGCGATCCAACCGAACGATATAACCGCTGATTTCCTTTGGTTCAATATTCAACTTGGCACAGTATTTAAGTAGGCATTATATTGGAGGAAGCTCCTTAATCAATCAAACAATTGTGCGTATTTCTATTGTACATCTCATAAGTCAAAAGAAAAGGGGAGTTTGCGAATTTGACTTTCCTCAATGAGCATGTGATCGCAGCATCTACCTTATCTTTGTGGCTTACCAGCCTTTTGGCTGCTGTAACCACACCGCTTGGTAAAGGAGCAATTGGTGTAGCATTTAATTCTTTCAATAGCAACTTTATTGTGTGTTTCCATTTTTATGGAGTTCATGTAAGGAAATGTTGCCGGATCTTTTTTCATGTCTTCAACAATGTTGTATTCCATAGATCCGATACTGTCAAAGTTTTCGTTGTTGATGCGAGAGGATAAGAAGAAGATGGTTGATTTTGAGTAGGTAATGAGAAGTTTTCTTCACGTTGGGTTTGTCTTTGGTACTTGGAGTTGTAATTTTCTTTTTAGGAACTCTGCTGCAGACCGGTTCCGCCGTAAATTTACTCCTAGTACTTACAGCATGTTCTTCTTCACTATCGTACCCAGGGAGAATAAAATCCCACATTCCATTCAATTCAGCCTATTTCTTCATTTTCATCTTCTTGATCTCGATACTATAGATGTATCTTCTTCTTCTTCCTCTTCTTCTCGATTCTCGTATTGAGATTACATTAGGAGGTTTAGATTCAACTTGGTTTCTTCGAAATTTTTGGAATGGTTTCTTTGGCAGAAGTTTCAATGACTTGTTTTTTAATTTCAACCATTTCATTTGACATGGTTTTAAGAAACTTTCCGTAAACCTTCCATGTCATATGGATCTTTGGCCTTTTTCTTTGAATCATCTCTAAAGCTGAATTTCTTTTTGATTTCCCTTTCTTCAATAGCATTCTTTTCTTTCCAAGAGAAGTAATATGTTTTTCCACCGCAATAGCTTCTTTCATATTCTACCAATGTAGGCTTTGCAACTCGTCTACTAAAATTGCTATGTTTGGAGGGTAAGCAAACTTTTTTTTTATATACCATTCGATTCTCGACTTGCTCACTAGGTTGTGAATCCGTATGAATTTTGTTCAAGAGTTTGTTGAATCTAGCATTGAATTCTTTTTATAGGTTCCTTGGGTTCTATTTTTCAAATTTTAGAGATCATTGATTAAAGTTGCAATTGATCGGTCATCTCCAAATTTGGTCAAAAAATGATCTCGCAAAAATGTCCCAACTCGTTATGGATCCTGATGGTAATGAAAAATACCATGATCCCGCTACTCCCCGAAGAGTATATGGGAATAATCTAACTACAACATCTCTGCTGTGGTATGAATCCATTCAAATGAATAGCCGCATAAATTTATTGATATGTTCTTCAAATTGAATATTAAGATCCGGGCTAAACTTTGGAAGCCATTTTCCAGGATTGTCCGGTAAATCATGGAAAGGTGCAGCCATGTTGATCGCTCTTGAGTAGACCATGGTCTCTGTACATTATTGGGACGATTATTGGAGGAATAGTAGAGACCGGTGGTATTTTAATTGAAGTGGTTGGAATAGGGGATGATGTTGAGATCGATGAGAATTGAGAGAAGATGTTGTGAGATGATGATTGAAGAGATAATGATGAAACAACCGCACTTTGTTGAGTTGTGCTGGAAAAAGGTGATTGAATATGAGATGATGAACTGTATTACTTTCTCGTTTCCGATTGAATTCTTTTTTTTGCCCTTACTAGGTAAAGGAAATTATTTCGGAGGAATATCAAGTTTTTCACTTTGCAACCTAGTAAGAGGTTTCTCAAGGAATAAATTTTGAGCTTACACTACCTTTCAGATATTTCGTACCTTCCAGATAATGAGAATCCTTTCAATTTATGAATTAGATCTTGAACTCAGTAGAGACTCGGATGTTGTTTGGTTCGAATGTTTCTTTGAGATTTTGGTAAGGTGTTTGAATATTTTCTCAATTTTCTCTAGATTTTGAATTTCGTAAAATTGAAGAAGTTAATGAGGGTGTTTTTGCTCTTTTAATGGCCGGATAAATATTTACCTCGCCATTCATAGCTCATGCCCTCCTTCTTCTAGTTAATTAAAAATGTTGAAGCCTAGAAAATTCCTCGCTTCAAACATTGGGAAACCACCCTGCCCGGACCTTAACACAACCTCGTTTGGTATGGTGGCTCTGACCGTATTTATAGCGGGACCCGAAGCCTTCTAACTAAATGGATTGATTGGATGGGGAGGAAATGGGACTAAATTAACCGAAATAAAACTATCTAATTTAAGCTAAATACCGATAAAGAAATTTTTAACACTAAACCTGTAATTATATGTGAATACAATCTAATATTGTTCCAATTCAACAATAACCATGAAAATGTATTATTAATTAAATTGAAATATGCGTAAACAAATAAAGATAACTCATGAAGAAATTAAACGTAGTTATATAAACATACAGACCATTTATTGTATACCATTTACATGTAACTATGAAAAATAACGTTTCAATTATACTCGAAATGATATATAAAAGAAAGCGCTAGAAACCAATATACATATAAATGATAGCAATGTTAAACCGAATATCATAAGACAAAAGAGAGGGATCAACAAAGTGATTGCAGATAGAAATACCTTGTTCATCTTGAAGAGTTTCAAATGCAATGTGATACTCTATCCAATAACTATGATGCAAAACTAAATTCCAAGGTACAGAAATGCAACACTTCAAAGACAATTCCGCATGAAAATCACTCGTGATGATCCTTTTCAAAAATATATAAGACAATGGAGTACAGAATGAAATCTCCAAGTCCAAAATATTATGATCTGACCCCTCTAAATGCATGAGAGGGGTTTAAATACTACTTAACTAACTCTAAAATAGTTTATTACAAAATTAAGGATTCAATTCAATGACCGTCCTTTTCCAGCTACAATACGTTGAAATTAAAAACTAAATCTATTTATCTATTAACTTGATCTTTAAGCTTGTGCATCTAGCATAGTTTTGAGAAGATGCTATTGGACCGACTTCAGAATTCAACTGCCCCGAAAAGACAAAACAGCTCGGCAAGCGTAGAAGCAATCTTCTCTCGTAGCATCGATGATACAATTGAGCGCACCGTGCCGACTATGTGGCTTCACCAAGTACATCCATATAGTCCTAATTCAATTTTGTGTCTGGATGGATTTTGCTCTTTCTTTTGCCTTTTGCCTCCATTCCTCGTTTGGCAACAGCTGATTTGCCCGGTGGGAGACATCCCGGAATGCTTCGTGAATCAAGTTATCTTTGTGTAAATTTTCATTTACACAATCGGGGCAGAGAGTGTTTGCCGCCGTAGCCGCCTCCTCGCTACCTTTTTCTGCCTCTCCGATTTGTGCATCCCAAATATTAAATGGGAAGATTTTTTTATGGTTTTCATTAATGATGGTGCACCGTTTTCCGCCTTCTTGGTCTTTTGGCTATGCCGTATAATCATTGATCTTTTCATTAATCAAATCATAATCATTTCATAACATACGACATGATTTGTGATTTTATCGCTTCCTTCTTTGGCACAAAGAATTCCATTGCAAGATTTTTGCGTAAAACTTCCTTGCTGCGTAGTTGATTGTTCAAAGAGATGGTTTCGAAATGAATTTCGTAGTTTAGGATCATCTTTATGCCGATCTTGATAATATGTATTTGTTTTTCTTTATCGACCGTACTTTTGATGTCTTATTTTTCATTTCTTTGTCATGTTGTAACTCTTCAAGTCTCAATTGTGCTTCTTTATTGGCCCACCGTTGCAATTGCTGTTGCGCAGCTTTTACCTCGTTCTTCTTTTCATCCAAAAAAAGTTGTATCTCAACCGCTTTATCAATTGTTGCGTACATGTTCGTTATTTGAGATAACTTAGTGAGATTATGAGTAGGCTCTGTAAGGTGATCTTTCCACAAAACATCTACTTGTTTTGCTTCGTAGCAATTGTACTTATTTTTTCTCCTTTTCCTTGTCTCTTTACTAATCGCTTTGTATTTTGGGTCATGGAATACATCCAGAGGAGGAATTTCTCTACATTCAAGACAATTTCACAGGAGGGTGTGATTGGTGGCGTCTATTATTGCGCCGTGCCGCTTGTTCCCTCATGCTCAAAAATTTGGTTGTCCGGACAAAGGGTCCGTACATTCGTCCTTTCACATTAATCAATTGATTAAAGGTTTCCCATTCTTTATCTAACTCAATGGTGACCGTTTGCTGGCTGCATACTACTGGAGGAGGATTTGTCCGTCGAGAAGTGAAAATTTTCTATTGAGTAAGATCTTTAGATCAGCGTAATCTTTAATGGATTCTTCCATTTTATCTTCCTTTTCTTTAGACATATTGGACTCGTTCTCGTAATCTCTCAAGATTTTGATTTAGATTTACTCGTACTTGAACTCGCCGTTAAGACTAACACCAGGAGTTTGTTCCCTCGCGGGCTCTAAGCGTAGATTATCCAAAGGAATAGGAATTAGTCTCCTTTCCGTAAAGCTTAAATTCCCGGAATTCCTCTCGAGAAATATGAGCTTGAGCTGAATTCAAAACTTCCTTGAATGAATTTCTTGCTTGGAACATATCATCAAAAGATCCTGCTCCTCGGAAAATTCCCTTACTTTGATTGCATTGGTAAAATTTTTAACAATATCATTTGGGTCAAATAACCTTCTTGAGAATTTGAGTGTACCGTAGGGTACAACGTTGCCTATATCTTGGAAATGCATGACCAATATCAAATTGTGCTGAAAATGTTCCACATTTTATGGGAAATTGTGGCCAAATGCCCTTTTTCTTCTCTTTTAAATATTTTCATATACCCCCGCGCGGTGTCCGATAAGCAATTTTAGCTACAAGTCTATCTAGAACATATAATGGTAAAAAATGGGGAGAAGCATAACTTCCAAAAACCCTAATATAGGTGAACAATTCTTCTCCAAACCATCCGCGACGGGGAGAATATCAACCTCTGCTTCGAGGATAACCTTGGGGCATCCTTATTATACAAATGTCTGCACAATGCGTATTGCTCCATGACAAATTTGGTAAAATGGGGGACAAACTTAGACTCCCATAGTTCTTTATGGTACACATGAATGGGCAAAGGATCGGATAGTCCATTTCCAGCCCATCACAAGGAATTTAGAGACATATGAATATGCCCCATGACATAAGCAAGATAAATAAAAGGCATAAACCCGCCGGGAAACATTTCGTTTAGACCGGTAGTGAAACAGCAAGGCAGTGAGATTAGCGGATAGGATTTGGGCTCAGCCACAATTGTAGAATAGCACCGCATTCAACAAAGGAAGCTATCGAGTAAGATCATATTTATGTTAGGCTTTCCAAAAGCCTGGCATAACATGGCAAAGAAAAGAACAATAAGGAGAGGTAAGTGAACCCGTGTTGTACATACCTTGTTTGTTTTTCTTCAATGGTTCACTTTTGGTCCACTCCGTGCATTCTGCCAAATTTGAGTGTTCTTTGGCAAACTCTTCCCATAAATTGCTTGTTGAAAGTCGCCCGAGGTTCCTGGGTACTATACATTAATCTCGCATCTTCTATGGTGAATGACCCATTGTCTCTTCGTATGGAGTTCTAAATTGTCTATCTAAAATATATGTGCTATCCAAACACCCATCTCACCACATGTCTCCGTATATGAGATACTTGGCCTTGCTGCTATTCTATGCAGAAATGACAGCCAAGTCTCTAAAGGGTTGCTTCCCGCACGTATCTTTGAACCCTGTAGCTGCAACCTTTATCACCACAGGTTTATTCTTCTAACAAGATTATACATTCCTTCCCAAGTGGATATACCGACATCCTTGTTATAGGCGGTGTCCGCGTATAGCTAAGCCATTTCTTTGTTTTCGAATTTGAGATCTCTCCTTCTTACCCATAGTGTTTAGCTAAGCTAGATAGTCGCTGTCTTTCGTGCCCTCGCGTTTATGAATAAATGAGAGTAATGATATAAGAAAGGTGATGAGACTCGTTTTGATTATGAAAGCTTTAAGGAATATATTTTAATCATGGAAACGCCTCAATCTAAACACAATCTCATTTCACATTAATAATCAATCCCAATCATTAATATAATCACTAAAGTGCATAACGGATTTGACATATGAGAAGATTGCCTTGGGATAGCGCGCCTATATGAATCTACGACATTGCGATCTGCGATTTTCTGCGCAATATCGCAATATCGCAATGTCGCAATATTGCAAAATGAAATCATCGCAACATGAAAATAGCACAAAGTGAAATTGCGCAATAGCGCAAAAGCGCATATCGCAAAATCGTAAAAGCTAGTATCCGCAAAAGCACAAAAAAATCGATAAGAGCGCAAAAGATATTCATTAATCATTTCGTTTTCGCTATGCGATCTACGATCAATGCATTTTATATATAATATTTTGTTATGGATGCGCCATCTTGTTTAAAGAGCAATTTTATTATAATCTATCAAAACTTAAGTGTTTTAAAATATTCTTTCTAAGGGATTTCTATAGGTTTATGATAAAGTTTTATTTGAAAAGGAAACAAATCAATTGATTTTTTGGATTTTTTGACTATGGGTCCTCATTTATTTAGTATTATTACTAATAGTAAATAAAAAGGGGGGTTGTTGCCGGTCACAACAACGAACGCCAATAGTGTGGTGTTACAGGCTTCATAGGTAACCATCCGACAATCCATAATCCCAAGAGTCAATCCCTCCATGTGTTGTTGTAGCTCAACAAGAGTCTCGGTCATATCTAAATCCCTGGAAGGACTTCTCTCTCGACATCCCCCCTCCCTATTGGCTCATATGCTCCTTTTCTCACCGACCCACCGGCCTGTCCCGCCCCACATTTATATACATCAAAACTTTAGTTTAGTCTTGGGAAACATAAAAATACAAAAACCGTACAACTTTAGAAAAAATAAAAAAACATGGTTAAAGCATTTCACTAATCGTTAATCTATCGAGCATCATCCGGTAGAATCAAGTCCGGATCTCCTCGAAATCTACGCCTACGTATGCATACCGATATATAGCAATCATCCTGTCGTCTAACCGGGTGAAGAATTAAATAGATAATATGATGGTTGATTTACCAAACATGCCTAGCCATCAATTCAACCCATCTTCCGGATCCATGGATCTCTAGTGTGGCCGTATATGCCCAACAACATGTCGTGGTTGCATTAACGAAATCTTATCTAAGGCGAAGGAAATCAGATCGAGCCATGTTGAAATTATTCTTTGATCCACTATTTTCTTTAGCCGCCTGTTCTACATCCGAAAGAGAACAACTTCATCCAAGTTAGATATTGTTGGTTCTAAACACCTAGGTGCATACCGCATGTATGATCCGTTTTCCACATGTGGTAGCCGAACCGAAAAGATTTGAAATAGTAAAGAGGATGGTTCTCAAATGAAAATCATGTACATCACGGATGTTTATTTTACCATATTTACTTCATTCCATCCCCGGATGGTAGCGCCGTATTATATAATCTCCCACCGTCTCTCCTCCAAGATCGGGACCCCACAAGGGAAATGGGAGAATCCCTCGTCTTGATAATATAAAGGAGAACAATGTCTCACCAATATTGGGAGAACTTTTGTCCCCAATGTGATAATGTCAATACCGGATCCCATGAAAAACTATGAATTCAAATAGTTCCATTTGCTGCCTCATCCTCGACAATATGAATAATTTGAAGAAACCCACAATCTCTTAGGGATCTTACTTTACCCAGATTGTTTATGCAATCATATTCTCGTTCTTCATGTTCTCTTTCTTGCCATGTAATGTTCATTTTGACTTAAATTAATACCCGAAACAAAATCATAAGCTTCATTAGGATCCCTTTCATGAAAAAAAAAAAACTTGGGAAATTTTGGGCACACAAGAAACAAAATGAGACCAGCCCACGTACCCTAGGTCAAGGATAGAGTGTTGCAATGCATCCGGCCTTCAATTTTAGTGCACCGCAACACACCTTTCAAATATCAAGGGGTGCGTTGCCCTCATAGCACGATATAGTTATCCTAAGGCTCGAAACCCTTAAAATTGACCATGAAATGAAATGAAAATGATACTAAAATAAAGGAAGGTTCATCGCTCCAACTTGGATCAAGCGACAAGATAAATATGTAATATTCCTAATTAGCCCAAGATAATAGGAATATGTTTCTTTTTTTTCATTTTCTTGTTGCAAGAATAATATTATAAAGGAGGATAAATTAAACTCCTAAAAGAAAAAATAAATCAATGCCTATGTGAACAAGGCTAAAACTCTGGTCAGCTTTAGAAAAACACACCTTATCAGAAAGGGGATTAAGTCATTTGACTGGTCAACTAGACCAAATCAACAACATTTTCTAGATATTGAACTAACTATATGCACAAATACGCTATTGGAGGCTAATCATGTGAATGCAAATAAATCATTGAGATGGTTTAGGGTTTGAAAAAGATTCCATCTTTATTTAAGGAGGAAGAGGACAACATGAGAAGGCGTTCAGACATATGGCATTAAAAGGATTTTTTCGTTTAGAAATATCTTCAGTCATTTAGCCAAGAATAGTGTTGTTTAGAACTTGAGTGTTCCCGATTGGGAATCCCACCTCTTCCTCGGGAGGTCTCTTGGAGGAGTTTTCCCGTATTTCGACCAATTATTTTCAGTATCGGCCAAGCTATTATTCTAGCTTCAACATATATCTTGTTGAGGGTTTGGTTTTCTTCGTAAGCCGTAGTAGTGGAGGCTAGATCTATCGCATCTAAGCCATTCTAGTGCCTCTTTTCACTAGGAGAATCTTCTATCCCATTGGAAAGAGAGTATTGGATGAGGAGAGCTCATTTCGATATTAGCTTGAGGCCACATCATGCTCTAGGAGCCTACAATGTATTCCATCTTCCGTGTAACTACTTTATTTGCAAGGAGAAAGTTGCAGGTCTTTTGGCACTTCAAGGAGGAGAGATCTCTAGTGTTGGGAATCGTCTCCTTCACTGTGGTGACCCTGATTACGCATCTAATCCATTCCATTTAGATATGATCCGAATATTGATGTATTTTCTTCTAAAACTCGAATCATTCCGGAGATCAACCCAGATGGGGATCCGATAACCACTCCATGTACTACATTTTTCAATAAAAGTCCCAAGGCTTTTTGAAGAGGAGAGACTCTATACAGACACATATGATATAGATCTATATTTTTGTACATATGCATTCGTTTCAGATCTGAAGTGTAACCTTAAAACTTTTTTCATCTAATAAAATAACGCTCTGGCCAAGCTGTATAGTCACATCACAGTGGTTGTTAAACTTTTATTTTTGGAGCATTTCTTCATCTAAAGTTTCTACTTTCTCGTTCTATGATGTATGGGCTTCAATATAATATTTATATGCTGATGTAAATGACATTATTGAGCCTACATATTTTCCTCCTACATTTATTTGGCTGAACTCGTATTATTTTCTAAGCATTTTTGTCACATAGTGCTGCGTACCTTCTTTGGGTAGTTTCCAAGCCAGTAATGGGTGTGGAGATCTATTTAACCCACCTAGTTTGATTTGTTTATGATATCCTCTTGGAATTTCTGGTCTTATATTATCATATAAGGGATCCAAGGCTGATCTTGGTTGATGTAGCATACATTCCTAAAATGTATTTTTCAAGCATGCCTTGCTAAAGGGCCCCAATTTTGGGATACTACAAAGCAGTATCAAAGAATCTATCTTGGCATAGCTTGTGCTTTTCTTAATGAAGATCCAATATGTATTTTTCTATGGAAAGAAAAGCTGGAGAAGGAGGTAGTTACTAAAGACACATAAGACAAGGGTCCAAACCCTTCATCTAGAAGATTGAAAGGGAAACATTTTTCAAAATCTGTTCCAAATCATGCATGATTGGAAAATGAAACTGTGAATGAGGAATGGAAGAAAAGTAGATCTCTTGAAGAGTTTTTCACATGAAGTAATCCCCACTACTTCATATTATGTGTGTGAGCATTCAAACACACAATCCGATCCGCATTGTAGCATGCCTACATTCCTTGCAAGAGAAGAAGAAGAAGGAGAGACACCAAAAGAGGAGACTTCGATGACTATCTCTCGAATATGAATCTCGGCCTCGAAATATTCAAAGAGAATATAAGCTTTCCGGAGTTTTGTCAACTCAAAGAAGAGCAAGACCAAAGCGAACTATGAGAAGAAGAGTGGTGTGACAAGACACCTTGGGTAGAACTTTCCTACCTACTTTTGATTGATCACCCGATAGCTCACCAAGTCTTGGGTAAATAAGCCGGACACATATCTTCAGATACATCAACTTTTTGAAGAATAATCCATAAGAGTAGCAATATCATCTCCAAGGTAAAGCATATGCCTGGTTGTTATTTGAGTCTTCTTCATTGGAAAATGTAAAACATCTCTACTTATGCAAAGTTCACTAGGAAAATAGTGAAAAGGTTTGATTCTATAGCATCTGAAATTTCTTTGGGTAAAAAAACTAAGCCCAAGAAATGTAAAACTCTTGAAGGAGATGGAAAGATCCATGAAGATAAATCCATTTCAAAACATCGTTGAAGGGGTTAAAGATCCGACATGATTTGGCCGAGGGCAAAGGCCTCACTTCGAAGAAGAGCGTTCTTCTCAAGAAGAAGACATGGGTGTTCCTTTTCTCAAGGAGAGATCAAGAGAAAGGATCTTTAAATTGATGAGGCATACTCCATTGATAAGGAGAAGAAAGAAGAATAACTCAAAGGTTCCTCCAAATACTGTGACAATAGGAGGAGATCTCTTTTTATTGAGAGAAAGATGGAGATGAAGTTATTGCTTCCACGAAGAGGTCGGTATATTTTCAAGGAGGCCCCAAGGATACTATACATAGAGAGGATGAGAAACATGTGTCTATGATGATAGAAAAAGAGACAAAACAATGGAGGAAAAGTGTCTCCCAACACTACATCCAAATTCCGGAACACACACTATGATGGATTAGTCCTTTTTCGTCAAGACTCTGACACCAAGGAGATGATGGGTGTTCATGAGTTAACTAAATCTAAAGGGAGCACCTTAGACTATGAGATCTGGTAGAAGGTGGGGTAGATGAAGAATAATATGGGGGAGTTTCTCCAACTTCTCCTTATCACATAATTCCACATAGCAATTAGAGATGGATTTTCGTAGTGGAAATAGTCATATTATGTTCCCACTATTATTCACATGGGAATGATCCATGAGACATCATTATTCTGTATACCACTGGGAGACCACCCATTCCAGATTTGATGAAATATGTTTCATGCATTGGTGCTCCTTTCATAGATCCAAGGAGGGTGGGAGCATTAGAAGACCATGCTTCAACGCCGAGAGTATGGGGAAGTACAAGGAGAGGGAAAAGAATTTTTCCCTTAACACTACCATATTCTCTCATTGCATACTACGCTAAGAAAATATGCTTCAAGAATTAAGGATGACACCATCATGAAGCAAGGAAGGCAATCCTTGAATCATGAGACAAGCTTGTTTGGAGGATCCTCTTCCATAAATGATGAGAGAGGGTGGTCACACATGCATACTTTGGCAAAAGAAAGGAGGAAGTTTTGGATAGATGACTGCCTTCCATGGGAGACTAACTTCCAAGAACTTCCATTTTCTTTTTGAGCATGTGCATGAGCAACGCGGGTAGCAAGGAAGGACTAGCAACCTTCCACCCTTGTACCTTTCTGCATGGGAGATGTGAAGGAGGAGGAAAATGGGAAGCTTGGCTGTATCACACCTTTGACATGGGAGATGTCAAGGAGAAGGAACCTCAATAAGGCGTACATCAGATGAGACACTGCCACTACTGTCATTTTTAAGCAATATTAGATCCCCATTGGAAATCCCAACCGCCGGTGGAATATTCCAAGGATCTTCATACATGCATGATTCTTGATGACTAGTTGCATGAAGAGAGCTATTCAATCCTTGATGGAGTCATCTATAATCATGTTAGGATATTCTTGTCTAGGAGCCCTCCAAGGATAGTTACTACACAGAGGGGGCTTATGAAGAGTTCAATTTCAACAACACCTATTCTATGAAGCTCAACAATATCATTTTGAGGAGCTATTACTGGGAGGGCTTTGAAAGAGAACCATATCGTGTCTGTCAGAGATGCATGGACATCTTAGAGCTCGGGAGTAGCAACATGACTCAAGGAAGAAAGAATCAACGTCTTTTCTCCCCTTGAAGAAGAGAGTAGATCTATGCACCACTCCAGCTGATAGGAGGAGGATTTTTGGTGAAGAGCATGCTCTTAGTACATCCTCAATAATATATTCGATTTCATGCATTCTTACACCATGTTTTGTAAGCCATGAATACAAGGAAGAGAATATATATTTTTAAGCCTCATGGCCAATATTGGGTCCCAAAATTTCTCGAATTGGGCCACTCTTTGGAAGAACAAGGGAGATTTTTCATCATGATGGGTGCTTCCCAAAGGCACCAAATATATCTCACACTTTTAGCTATGGTGATATGGTATGGAAGAAAGTAAGTGGTGGGAAAACCACTTACCACATATTGATTTGATGCAAGCAGATGCTCGCACTAGTTCCACATGTGGGACTATGATCCACCTCCATGTGCACAAATTTTTTATTGTTTGCACATTGTTATGATCCCCTATATTGATTATGTACTTGTTATTTTCATGGGGAGTGTATGGAGGAAGGAAGGAAGGTATGCATGTGCCTCAAGGGATGACTACACTCTCTACTTTTTGTCTTTATATTTCGTAGAGGGCATTGGGCAAACCATGGTTTTTTGATGTGATTCATTGTTTCCTTATGGGAGGAGTTGCCTTTGTATCTCATGAGAACATTGTTGGAACAAGTCATGGATGGATGGTTTGGTGATCACTTATCTTATGAGATAAAGCTTATCCTTTGCTTGTGATACCGATGGAGGAGATGAGCCTTAAATGATCATTTTTATCGCTGCTTGAGGACAAGCAACATTTTGGAGGAGAGATTACATTATTCCTAATTAGCCCAAGCTAATAGGAATATACTGCTTTGTTTTCATTTTCTTGTTGCAAGAATAATATTGTAAAGGAGGATAAATTAAACTCCTAAAACAACAAAATAAATCAATGCACATGTGAAAAAGTGCCAACTGGGTCAGCTTTACAAAAACCCTTATGTGTGAAAGGGATTAAGTCATTTGAATGGGTCAACTAGACCAAATCAACAATGTTGTCTAGATACATTGAACTACCTAGATGCACAACATGGCCTTAGTTGATAATAATCATGAATGCAATGCAATCATTGAGATGGTTTAGGGTTTCAAAGGATTCCATCTTATTTAAGGAGGAGGAGTGACAACATGGAGAAGAAGCTGTTTTTGAGCATATGGTATTGAAAGGATTTGTCTGCTTAGACACTTATTCTCTAGCCGTTTAGCCGAGAATAGTGTTGTTTAGCACTTGGGTGTTCCCGATCGTGAATCCCACCTCTTCCTTGAGAGGCCTCGGAGGAGTCTTGAATTTCTTGAACACTATCAGCATTTGGCCAAGCTATTATCCCAACTAAAAAACGCGGATCCCGTTGAGGGTTTGGTTGTCTTTATAAGATTAAGCAGGTGGTGGCTAGATCTATTCGTATCTAAGTCATTCGGTGCCTCTTTTCATTGGGAGAGTCTTCTATCCTATCAAGAGAGTATTGATGAGAGAACTCATTTTCAAATCTGGCTTGAGGCCACATCATGCTCTATAGCATACAACGTAGTCCATCTTCCAACCCATGCTATTTGTAAGGAGAAAGATGCAAGGTATTTTGGCACTTTAAGAGGAGAGATCTCTATGTTGGGAATCGCCTTCACTATGGTGATACGGACCATCTAATCCATGCTCCATTCATATCTGATCTGAATAATAATGTATTTTCTTCAAAAACTCGAATCATTCTCAGACTGTACCGCATTAGGATCTAAGATCTACTCCATGTACTACATTTTCTCAAAAAACCCCAAGGGTTTTTTGTGAAGAGGAGACTCTAGTGTACATATATTATATAGACTATATTTTTGCACAGATCTTCTCTAGATCTGAATTTTAACCTACAAATATTTTCTTTTCAGCTAATAAAATAACGTTGTCAAGGTTGTATAGTCACATCATATGGTTTCAACCTCTTATTTTTGAGCATTTCTTCATGCAAAGTTTTACCGTTCTATGATGTATGGGACTCAATATTGGTATGTTGATGTAAATGAAATTATTGAGCCTACATATTGGCCTCTTTGCATATATTTAATAACCGATTATTTTCTTCTCGAGCATTTTTGTCACATAGTGTCGTTACCCTTCTTTGGGCGCTTTCCAAGTTTACACTGGTGTGGGAGATCTGTTAACCCACCTAGTTTGATTTTTTTATGATATCTTTGATCCGGGTCTTAGATTATCGACATCTAAGGATCCAAGGATTATCTGGTTTTTGTAGCTTACATTTCTAAAAATCATTTTTCTGTGCATGCTCATGTATCTCCAATTTTTTGATACTACAAAATTGTCCACAAATTGCCTTAATTGACCACCGAATTTCGTGGAAAAAATCGTCAAAGCTCCTAATTTTTCAAATGGTAATCTTTGAATGGTAAAAATGAATGGCAAAACTCTTTAATTAAATAATTTTATTATTTTAAATCATATTTAATGATGTGACTATGGTTTTTATTCATTTTTTCTATGAAACAAGTATTTTTAATATGTTTGATGTTTTTCGAATAGGTTCTTACAATTGATACAAATGGAGATTAGTCGTAAACACTTATTCAAGAATTATTTGACCACAAAGCATACTTTTATCCTTCTTTTTTGATCTTTTATAAAAATGAAAAAGGAATTGAAGCGCAATTTTATCTCTTTTCGAGTTTCGATAACTAGGAAAAAGGAACCCCTAGAGTCTTCTTTACATTTTTTTAGACTTCGATAATGTGCAAATATTTCCGAGCACTTGTATTTTCGAAATTATAAAAGTAAATGAAATAACATATACTCGTGTAAGTTTAATCCTTTTACGGACTAAGATATATTATTTACGAAAAATGAAAACCTTAGTTGAACATGGCTAAGAGGTTTTCTCGTGTATCATTTACACTTTTTCGTAGCCGAGCGACAAATTTACGAAAAACGACTCATGGATTTTTCTTTTGTCGTCTTTTTCAAACTCTCTAAACATGAAAAAGGACCGAGTTTTCCCCGACGTTAGACTCGTTAAAACATAAATAGAGACAAACGTACTTGTCGATCATGGAAAGATCAAGCTTCATTTATCGCTAGACTCATTAAATTATTAAATAGCGATGGATTCACCGAAGGGTCAAATTATCGATCAAGCTTATGTCATCCTCCCCTGCTTGCTAAAAATAAAGAGGTATTAGTCACAATGACGGGAAAATTCTGGGAAAAGAAGTAACACTTTTATGGTAGCACATCGCTCTCGAACATGACACTTTTCACTCCATCATTGTCACTTTTTGCTGGGTAATATTCTTGATGATTCATCATACCTTCACTTCAGCTTTTGAGTCAATGATGCCAACTCATCCTTGTCGCCGATATGTTCTATAGAATTCATCCAAGAAATCCCCATTTTTCGCAATACTCATAAACCTTCATTTTCATGACAAACTCTGTTATCCATGAACATTTCTATATCAAGTCACATTTGTCTCCGAAAAACATTACTCCCATTTCACGATAAATTTTTATTGTCGACATCAGCTCGTCATCTAGGAAGTTTACTTAGAAACATCTTCCAGCACTCGAGGTTTTCTACATCATCGCCAGGTTTCTCGCTTCCAAACCTTTTGACCAAAATATTTTGTTCGCATTCGACATCAAATAATCTATTCACGACTTGCAAATTGTACCGCAAAGACGGAGAACTAGTAACATCAATGATGGCTTTCTTATGTATATTAAATGCACTCATATCATTGCTGGTAAATCGCATGATGTATTCCCATGTTCGACTTCAAATCATATATTAGCACAGTTAGATTTATACCAAATATTGAGGAATTATATAAGAAGACTCGGATCTAGTCTCATCCATCCGCACAACAATTTCGTGATTGTTGTACATCATCTCAGACAATGGATTTACATATAGATTGTCACCGAAGATGGGCCTATATATGTAGGAATGTTTATAACGAGAAACATTACAATGTAGATGAATTTTGAATTATGTACATGTTATGATAGTTTATGTGTCGAGCATGGGTATGCCACCCTCAACAATTTGTAATCAAGATGAAAATATCATGATGTATAATGTACTGCAAGCCTGGCGTGTGTCACCATTCACTTCGCATCCTTCTCATCACATCGTAAAGCATCTCATCCAATACTATTATTATTTTGACTTAAAGCTTTAGGGGGGTAATGTTATAGGTCAAGTTGGGCATCATTTGCCAAAATTTGGTCATAATATACATCATCCCTAGGACCAATGAATAAGGTCTATCATCCCCTTATATTTCAAATATTTATATGACCTAATTGAAGAAATTCCATCTATATCTTCAATTGTGAGATTTCAAAGGTTTGAAGTATATATTATATGACCTAATCACTCACCAACGCTCCTCTACAAGGGACTAACTCTGCTTTAAAAGGCTACTACCCATACAAGAGTGCATTGCGTTGCACTCGACACTCAAGGGTGCATTGGTAACTCGGGGAGTGAAATCACTACGATTCTAGGAATCTCCACATGGATAGTGCCTTCTAGAAGAGTCTATATGTTTACATTTTGAATTGAAGTGTCCAGTCCACCCTCCTCTAAACTTGGAAACATGTCTTTCCTATTATTATAAATCCATTCAATGAGAAACTACCATTAGTTTCTATAAATTGAGCACTCATCTAAGTGCAAGGGAGGAACAATTTTGTGAAAAGTTATGATGTTGGATTCTCATTTGATAAGAGAGTGAAGTACCGATATGTCGAGATGATGTTGCAAGGATGAGCTCGAATGAATTTGGAGTACAGGTTGATGACAAATCAATCCACGGGGTATTAATATTCTCCTCCTACTCTTTAATAAATACATTCTGCTTCATTTTCCCAACATATGTCTATATCTTCAGGAAATGTATTCTTGATGAGTATGTATTTCGTATCTAATTGGTTTGATTTGATTAATATATGTAGATACTTGTATAGTGTAAGCTTTTTGTTGTTATTTCACTTTGTTTGTAGGAATCGATCTTGCGGCTTGATTTGACCGAGAGCAACAACAATGAAAAAAGAAGGAGAGAGAAAAGGACTATATGTGGATCTTTTATTTCTCAGATATCTCGCTGTTTCGTAAAAAAATAGTAGTTATCTTTTCTCATTTTTTTGAGTGAAGGAACACGACACTCGTGGAATTTATTTTATCTATAGATTAAAAATTCCGGTATAATATACATGGTGCGTACGGATTGGGTATGAACCATCGACGGTACTAATAACGTTGTGGTAGTTGCAATGGTCTCGACACCGTTGAAAGATGAGAAAGAAAATACGAGTCATGGTTCCCATGCATGATGAGATGAATTCTTATATGGTGTTGTGTGTCATCGTTGCTGTACTGGTGAAATAATTTCTGTTATGGTTTTTTGTTTGGAGAGAAAGTCTGTTGCTCTTCGCTGGCGTACTAAGGGTACATGCACATTCTTGGACTTGGAATTTGCATTGAATGTAGACGTGATGAAATGCTTTCATCATGGGTAATATCTCTATTTCATGGTTATGGCTCGTGAAAATTTTGCATGGAGTAGCAGCATATCGAGTAGATGGTGTGAGAACCAATACTACTCCCTATGCTCGAAGTGAATTCTTGGAGATGATTGGGTATCGGGGGAATTTTCGCGCTTTTTCTCCATCCCCAAGTCTTTGGTCTTGTAGGTGTGGTTATTTCGTGGATTGCAAATTCAATGCTTTGGCTTACCACTCGTAACCTTGGGAGGTATTCACACCATAACAGGTATTTCGCTGTGTGTCATCGGAATAGTAGCGTGTGATCTTCTTCGATTAGAGAGATGGATCTATGGTACTATGGTCACCATGCGAAGACTTTCACATCTTCTTTATTTCGACATTGATTGACCATGTGGTCATTTCTATCGTACAGAACACATGTCGTTCTTGGGTTGGTTTCATGCCCAACCGGGACGATTGGTCACCTTTGCCTTCCTAGGTTTGGGTGCTGGCGGGGGGAAGGGTACAACATCGGCGATGATGGTTGTCGTGGCAAATCGCATAATACTATTTCTTTGGTTCTCCAC
Source organism: Pinus albicaulis (assembly GCA_034641835.2). Lineage (NCBI taxonomy): Eukaryota > Viridiplantae > Streptophyta > Pinopsida > Pinales > Pinaceae > Pinus > Pinus albicaulis. Next base: position 164,525 of record JAXQQM020087952.1, read on the forward strand.
TCTCGGACTATCAGATGAATTGGGTACCATTTGTGAAGGATCAAACTAGGCGTTGAGTGATCAAATGATTGATGGCGCGTGTCAAATGCGCAGTGGGAAGGGTTTATTCATGGAGTGGCGGTTGGGGATGAGAATATGGCCTCTGTTGGTTTTTCATTTATATGAAGAGGATGGACTCGAAGTTGCCTCATTCTCTTAGGTTTTGAGTCACCAAGTTTATCTAATTGCCCGTTGCTAAAGAAGACAAAGTTATGGCTTGGCACAACAATTAATGTCAACTTGGAAGGTGGGTCGTAGGGACAATGAAAACGGTGTTAGTGAACACACTCAAACACACATATTGGACTACTCGTAGGCCTTCGTAGTACACCTGGTTGACCGGTACCATCTTTGAATAAATCTAGAGTCAAGCCAAGACCAATGAAGTGATCTCGTTCATCATAGAGTGCACACTCCGGGATAGGATCTTGAGGATGATTGCTGTGAGGAGTGTGTCAGTCTGGCGGATCGCTCTCTAACACGTACAATATGGTCCTTGTTGCTTTCATCCTTTTATTTGTGGTGTGTTTCTTTTGACCTGTTCCAGCTGAGTGAAATGTAGGTTTTCGTGATGAAGCATCACATGAAACCAAATATAGATCGAAATAATGGATAGGACAACCACCCACGTGGTCTTTGATTTGACAACCGACACGCATGTCATTGATGCAAAACTAGTTTTCTTTGAGAAAAACCATGGGATTTGATACCAATTTCAAATAACCTTAGGTTGGCACTGCAGACTAAGTGATTAATCTCGTCACGCAATGCACAAACCGGGACCCTAATATCCCTCTATTTGTCGTGTCTCGGGCCATTGAGGTGACCGTATGGTTTACAAGTGTTGGCACACTAGGCTCCTCCCTATATGCCACATGGTTTTAGGTTCTCCCTGTTCATTTACATTGGTGTGATCCGAGGTCCTCTTGAAATATTTCTCTAGGGATTGTAAGGCATCCTTTATCACAAATATCTTCCTGGAAAATGATGAGTGAGAATTGTCACATGTTTCACATGGAGTATGCGTGTAATTATTTCTATTTTGTGGCCTAGTCTTTTCATGGGAATTCGAGTTTGCGGCATTTCTTCTGTGTAGAAGTGGTTTTAACTCTATCTTAACTGACAAATATTAGCGTGATGACTTACGATATTGCACACAAAAGGTTGTAATGCCTAGGTAACTTTGGTGGTTTTGAATTTCTTTCCCTTTTTGTTATTTTTCTTGGTTGCATTAACAGGTGTTGCTGCTGGTGTGTGTTTCATTAACCGTTGTGGCCTCTTGAGGGGCGATCAGGGTTATTCTTATAGAGGTGATTCCTAGACCTCCTAGCATGGCCGATGGGACCAAATACCACATAGTTATTTCAAAATCCATATTTGTAAATGAAATAGCTTCCATGACTTTTTTAACACAAAACATGGTGGGGGCATTAAAATGGGCTTTGAGAAATGGCATAGGGTGGGAATGTCGTGAAAGTTTCTTCACCTCCGTACCACCGGTTTCTATGTCCGTTAGTTTCGCTTTTGATGAGAGAATAATGCACACTAGTTCCCCTGCTTTCCGGGGACTCGCCTCTCATATAATAGGGACTTCAGGAATCACCGTAGAATAGATGATGGTTTAAACTTGCCAAGGCCAAATTCATTATACCGTGTAAGTGGGTATGTAGTTGTGTCTACGGGGACACAGGAACATGACACCAAGGGATGTCATGGGTTTCTTATCGTAGTGGGCCGGTCGATGGTGATGATCCTATCGTCATGGGGAAACATCATTACCATAAAGAAAAAGGATGCGACGACAAGCCATGGCATAAATATAACTCCGCCCAAGGAGTATATTGTAGTATAAAATGTGTTTCTAAGAACTCAATGTTTATAAGAACTCGTATTTCCGACTAGATTTATAGGGAAATTTTGATATAGAATGACGAGGGTTGAAGGGAACCTTTCTATGCTCTAAGAATGATGTCCGATGGTTTTCATTCATGTGATATTAAATTTTTCCAAACTGATTTGGACATGATATATGTGGATTCTCCTTCATTGATGATGCATCAAGCAGAGCAAAGATGTTTTGAACCGAAACCGGTATTTGGAATGTGACCAGAGAAGGGAGCCCGGCTTGCTTTGTCTAGGTCGAAAACCATTAGGCATGAATCAAAAGTTGATCGATTGTGCCTAACATGGAAATTAAGGATTTCGTTGTGTTGGGCAATTTATCATGAAACTTCCAAGGCTAACATAGCAGTCGTGTGATCGTGCTAAATCATCTACTATGATATAGCTATGAGCAGCCTTTAGGGTGATGCCCTATGCACCTCGTTGGTTCCTCGAATTACTTTTTGAAGGGGGCTCTATAGGTATTTTGGATATGGTTGATGATGCAAGAGGGTGCACTTGTACTGTACCCGATGGGTTGGTGTCCAGAGGTGTATCATAGTTCCTATTCCTTGTTTGGAAGAAAAATTTTTGCCAGCCGATGTTGATCTTATGATGGCCTCCTCGTGATATCGTTTTTCGATGGTTGTCGTTATCGGGTGTTAACAACCCTCGTGGGGAAAGGATCCTACATTACAACATGCTATTGACGAGGCCCTTCTCCATGGTGTTACATCAATTTTTGGTCATCTAACTTGTTAGATGGACCACAATAGGTTTATGTAAGACCAATTTTACCCTAAGTAAAATTGCTTTCACTATGAAAATAAATAACATAGTAATACATAATTTATTGCTTCTTTATGGTATAAATAGGAGACCCCATGATGAAATATTGGAATAAATCCATATTTGTTTGATTTTCCTCAAGGAATAATTAGTTAAACAACATTTTAATTAATATTCCCGGTCATATTTAACTCAAATAAATATAAATAATTAGATAAATCATTATTTATCTTATTATTTTCTAGGAATAATTATTTAAACCTTATTTAAATAATATTCCCTGTTAAATTTGACTAATCATTTATAGATAATTGAATAAATCACTATGTATTTAATTATTACTCAACCACACTTAAATAATAATAAATCATTTATTTATTTATTATTTATAAATAATGGATTTGACCAAATTCAAATTCTTTTTCCTCGAACAAATATAACAAATATTCCAGAAATTATGGATCTAGAATTATTAACAACATTTTAATTATGCACCAATATCTATCTAACTCTAATATTTTGTTATAAATAGAAGGGTTTTTCCATTTGCTCACAAACTTTTGTTGCCTAAAAGATCACTTCGGATCTATACTTTTGGTCTCGCTTGATCCTCCATCATTGTCATATTTTTCTACCATTTTTCTTTAGAGCTCCAATTTTTGTCCGGGTTTTCTACACCATCAAGAGAGATAGATCTTAGATCCGAAGTGGCCGAGGACTTACAAGAACCCATCCCATTGAGGGGAACTAGTAACATCTTCTATGTTCCTCTCGTAGATGTCAAAAATTACAAAAATTCTCAAAAATATCTTGTTTAGTCTATTGGATGCATGGAGCAACTTTGCTTTTTATTTATTGCTTAATGTTCATCGTGCTAGATTCAGATTTTGTAGCATCTATGTTAGTCAACTAACTACATCTAAAGTGAATGGTAGACATATTTAAAGTTAGGGTTGTTTGTTATGCACAACAAAATATATTTTTTTGCAATAATTTGTTAATAGAATTCATACTAAAAATTGGCTAATTTTAGAAGGGTTTAACATTACGACCTCTATCGTTTTTCAAAATCCCCTGTGATGACCTCGAAATCGCTTTCCAAAAACCCAGGGTTTCTCTTCGCATTCTTTTTTTTTTTCTTTCTTGATGTTGTTTCTAACCTATAAAACCCTAAAAATGAAGAGCAATTCTCTAACCTTGTTTGTTTCCCGCACCTATCGTGTAGGTGACAGTACCTACCGAAGCCTAGACGACAATTTTTTCTCAGTCCCTAAGCCCCAAGAGTGCCGTGTTGCGTTGCATTTTTGGGCTAAAACCTATGACCCAAACCTCTAGGATGCAAAAAACCCCAAACTTGCGACCTCTCATAAACTGCCTTAAACTCGTATCCAAACTTTTGTGGGAATTTTACAGAATTATATAGGCTTGTCTAGGCCTGCTAGGGGTTTTTTGACCTCCGCTTCCATCCCATTTTGGACTTGTAATTTCTCTTTTTTATTCATTGAAGTGGGAACCTAACCCCCTAGGGCTTCAGTACCCTTCCACCTTTCTAGGAGGAGTTTAGCTGAAGCAAGTCGTCTGAAATTTCAGTGTGTTCTGACATTTTTTTAGATATGATCCCTTACCTTCAGATCCATTTCATATTGGCTATTCATCCATTAAAAACACCCCTTTTCATTTTTTTTGGTCCTCCTCTAGGGTTCCCTCTATTTCCCTCCAAGTTGTAGCCTTTCGCCACCTCATTTGCAACACTTTTTCCTCTGGTTTTTTGTTGTTTTCTGCACCTATTTCTAGAAAATATGACCTTTATATCATTGTCCCTCCCGAATTTAGATCCATTGGCTATTTTGGTGTTTTTTGACTATATTTTTTCCCACCCATAGACTAGTTGTTAAGAGGCCTGCCTCCTTGGGTTTAGATTAATTCATAATTAGCTGTTTATTTTCTGTTATATTCAGTTTACTTTACTGTTATCTACATATTTATTTATAGTTATAAAACACACTTTTTCTTTTTCTCTACAAACGTCTGGGTTTAAAAATTAAAATTAACACACTTAACATACACACCCTAAGTGAAGAAGAGCCTGGTTAACACTGCCAGACAAAGTCCATAACATTGTATTCAATTGAACCTCCACCTTTCTGCCCTTGCTTCGACATTGTAATCATTTGATCCTGCATCTCCTTGCCTTTGTTGGTCTCTCTTCCCTTTGTGATCCATGTTTTTTCTTTCATCGTTGCACCCCAAAGGAATTTATCCTCGAGACTTCTTGGCCTTCATTTGCAGTTTCCGTTAGGAATACTTACTCCTCCGCGTAGGATTTGAGTTATTCCTCCACCGAGTCTGCATTACGACTCCTCTTCTGGTTAATTGGGTTCCCCTTCTGGTTCCATCCCCGATTCTCCCCCTGTCACCTTCACCATGTCTGGTTCAGGACCTAATGCTAGTGGTAGCCCCAGCCCTAATGCTGGGAATACTACTAGTGGGACCGCAACAGGAACTATCCCGACTACTCCCTTTCTCTTGTATATGGCAGGCCTCAATCTTCTCTATTTTAACCAGTTGATCAATGACCCCATATGCCATGACACTAGTTGGCCTGCTATGCCAACCAAGCTCCCTTACGACATCCCCATGTTTGAAGGTCTTGCGAGAGAAGATCCTACAAACCATGTTCGATCTTTCCACATGTGGTGTTCGTCTAACTCCATCACTGATGAATCTGTCCATCTTAGGTTGTTCCAACATACGCTTACTAGAGAAGCTTCTAAGTGGTATGTTGACTAGGCCTCCTCCTCTCATACTAATTTTGCGACTCTTTCCCAGGCTTTTATGTCTTACTTTTAGCTGCCCCTTCGTTATGACACTGGTACCAAAATTTTGACCTCTTTTCGTCAATCGTCTGCGACCTGCCTATCCGATCATGTCCATGAATGGCGGAGAAGAAAGAGTTGATGTCGAGCCCCTACCTTCGAAGACCGTGTCTACATGGACTCGTTCCTTAAATCCCTTTTTCCTATTATCCACAAATATGTCGCATCGCATTTCCCTCAGACTGAAGAAGCTACTCTCCAGATTATGTTAAAATATGACCTGATCTACACACAGTCTGGTTATGCTTATACCGTCTTACCTAATCTCCATAGACCCAGTGGTGCTAACGCACCAGGGGCATCCCATGCCACCTACGGTATCATTGGAGCCCTAGCTCATACACACGCTCATCCTCCCATGGGTTATGGTTTCCCTCAGGGAGGGGCCAACTCCTCTAGCACCTTCCCCCCTCCCGGTAGCATGTATCCAGGATACGACATGCCTCCTCCTTTTGTCCAACCTGTTTACTACAATGTTGCCCAACCTCCTTATTATCTTTATCCACCGCCTGGTGCTCCAACTCCTCCAAAATTAGCACCCCCCGCCTCCCTTGCCTTCTCAACCCCCGCAACAATAGCCACCACCCCCCAGGGGTAGGTGTATTCACATTAGGGCGTGACTAATCCTCCTACTTCCAAAATGAAGAGAAAAGTTACCCAAAATCAATCTGCCCCAGGTAATATAGGACCTAATCCCCAAGGGAATGAACCTAACACTGCTAACTAGCAACAAGGCACTCAGCCCAAGTAGGAGAGGCATGTTCGCATGAATAAGCCTTGTTTTTATTGTGGTGTCTATGGTCATTACACCCATGATTGTCCTCTTTTACCATAGATGCGTCAGATGTGGGAGACTCAAGCAGCATCGCAAATACAACAATCCTCCCCTTCGGTACCTCCAAATGTTTCACCTAGCCAGCCAGCTATGTTTACCAATCCTTTCCCTCAGAAAGGTTTCGTGGCTACCCAACCACCTGAAGGTCAGGTGGCCACTCGACCTCCTCCATCTGGTACCTCCGATTACTAGATTCTCATGATGAAGTATGACCAACCTATTACTATTGACCTCAACCTTCAGACTCGGTCCCGTCAGTACAACAAGCCTCCCACTATGTCTGCCCCTGAGCCCCCTTCTTTAGGTTCTATAAAGCCTCTTTTCAAAACCAATGGTCCTTTACAAATCCCTCAGCCTAAGATATAGGTTCATACCAAGATCCCCAAGAGACCATTACACCTAAACATTGCTTCTGGAAAAGCTACCCATTCATATAGTATAGTAGATGATTTGGAAAAATCCCCTACTGCCATCTCAATGTTGGAACTCCTCCAATCATGCCCTTCACAACAAAAATCTCTACTAACTACCATGGGCACTGTATATCCTTCAGATGATCGATTGATCGTCTTCGATGTTGACCGATCAGAACATCCTCCTCTTCCTACTTCCGTCACCTTCCAAATCCCTACCAAGATCTGGAATGCCAAAATCTCCCGTTGTATCATTGATGAGGGGGCATCCACTTGCGTGATGTCCGCTTTGGTTTGGAAGAAACTCGGATCACTTGATTTGGCCCCTTCCACTATCACCATCCAAGCATGGGATGTCCACTCTTCCCAGACCATTGGATTGTTTTTCAATTTTCCTATCACTCTTGTGGGCAAGACTGTTTGCATTGATGTAGAAGTCATTGATGCCCCCTTAGATTACAACATTCTATTGAGTCCTAGCTACACCTATGGGATGTCTGTTGTACCATATGCGGTTCACAACAATATGTCCTTTCCTCATAATGGAAATATAGTCACCATCAACAAGTTGACATATTACGAACCGAAGTATTAGACCTCCCCTGAGTCCATTAATTCTTCAATGGCCAATAAGAAAATTGTCAAACCTTTGACTAGTGTCTCACTCGCAGTCTACAAAGAATCCTCTTTTCTTGGGTCCTTCCCTGGTCTTCCTCCTCCTGTCTCTGATCCTAGCTCATCGAATGTTTGCATGATGCAATTGTCTAGGGCTTCCCTCAAGCGGCCCGCTTCAGCTAGTCAGCAGCCCCACCCTTCGCAACCTACTCCTAGCAATTCGACTCAGCCTTCAGGACCCCCTCCTCCTAGCCCTTCATCTATAGTTAATATCCATGAGCCTTTTTACCCTCCTGGCACAGTTCCTCCTAGTCTTAACCATCTCGGAGTTGTCCCTCCTTGCCATTACCCCTCCGGTCATATACCATTCCTAGCTCCCCCTCCTGGAGTGTTTTTGGTACCTGTTATGGCTACCTTATCCCTTCCTAACTTGACCATGGGGATCCTAGTCTGGTACATTGATCCCCCAACCGCTACCCTGATTAGTCAGCCCAAACATTATCTTTCTTTGACCCCGGTCCAACCAGTCCCTATGACCCCTCCCTCTACTATTGTGCCTCAGCCACCTCAACAGGAACCTCCTCCTATTATGACAACTTCAGGTAAAGGGGGTAAAGCTCGCAAGAAGGCACCTAAAGAGAAGGCTGCCCTGACTGACCCTGCTCCTTCTCAGCCTCCAAATCATACCCCCCCATGTGCTTTGTGTGATGTTTTCAGTCATGGCACCTATTATTATCCTGAATTGCCTCATATCAAGCCCATGGTTAATGTTGCATTCCCCGAGTCTACGGTCCCTAAAGCCTCTGGTTCTTCCTCGAATGCAGCCAAGAACCCTAAGAATATTCACAGTAACCAACCTTGTGATTTTTGTGATCTCCATGGCCATTATGCCCACCATTGTCCCCACCTCATGCATTACCGCGCCTCTTTGGAGGTAGTTCGAGAGTACGAGATTGAACATAACCAGTCTGCCTCTCCCGTCCTTGTGCAGTATGCTTTGGGTCAGCTTTAGGATCTACCCACTCCCATTGACATTCCCCCTCCTGAGGTAGAGATTATGGAGCCTGCAGCCACCATCCTCTACCTATCATCATTCATGAGATCTATGGTGGAAGCTCCCTCTGAGACTTCCCCTTCTGTTTCGCTCGACCTCCCTTCAGCGATGACCCTGAGCTCAACATCAGTCAATCCCTTATCTACTTGTTCTTCCATCACCCCCCGTGACATTACACATTTGAACCTTTCTTCTCATGACAATGAGTCCGGTAGCTTTGCCGCGTCATGTGGTCTCCCTTCCTCCTGTCACCCCATCTTCTACTATGATGATGACATCATGGAAGCATTTTCCACCGCTGACTTCATCTTTCCCACCCATAAGCGGAATGGCACCACCTGTGTCTATGGTGACTTTTGCAACCTGAGCACAAGATGCCCCTAAGGTAGCTCCCTCACACCACCTACCCATCGGTCAACGGGTGGTAGACATCCTACCTAGAGCACTCCCTCTAGTAGTGTTTGATCAATTTATACTATGCGCTTAGGTTGCTAGCATTGTTCATCATCCTCTCATTTGTTGTCTTGTGGCACCTTTCAGATGGACCCCCCATCCACACGTTATATAGGTTATGCCAATGGTGCAAGTCGCTACTCCCAGAATCTAGCCTCGATAGGTTTGGCCATTTTTACCCCCTTACATTCGCTTGTTCTCTCGAACAGTGTATGCATTGGTACTGCCACCAATAACCAGGCCGAATATGATGTAGTGTGAGGTTTATTAGCCGATACCCTTTCCCATCACATCCTCCACCTTCATGTTCATTTAGATTCCCTTCTTCTTGTCATTCCATTGAATTATGTCTATCATGTGCATAATCCTATCCTTTTTAGAAGATATTTACGAGTGAAGCTTTTGATGCGTGTATTTGAAATTATTACATTCAGTCGTGTACCTAGAGCACAAAATCACTATGTAGATATCATTGCAAACAATATTCTAGATTGGCCCTTAGCACGCACATTTAACACAAGGAAATACCATAAAACCATCAAAATGATGCATATCCATTATATGTATCATATCAAATGTTTTAGAGTCCATTAACTCTCGTACATATGACATGCCCACCGCATGTTAGAAAAACAAAAAATCGGGGACACCACTTGCCCCTACACCTAATCACTATCTGGAGGATCCTGAGCCAATGGATCTGCTCCTGCAGCTCGTAGATCACACATCCCCTGTCCGGCCATTGCCATGCACCGCATGACCCCTCGCCACTCCGAGGGTAGACCAATTCATGGCTTTATGTATTGTTCATCTAAGTCTTTCTAGTCGCGCTCTGAAACACCAGTCAGAAGCCTCTCACATCTACGACGGATGTCCTCCAGGAGGGCCGCTGCATCCTCATTTTGCAGTGCTCTCGATCCACTAGGTCCTACAGCTCCTGATACTGTAGGTCGTCCCATGTACCCGGCCAGTTTTACTGATGCTATATCTAGATACCAAAAGTGAGAGAATCAGTACCATATACAATATTATAAAACTTTAAAATTCACATAAAATATTAGCAACTTGTCACTTACCATTAGGCCCCCATACTCGACCAAGCGACAGTGGCAAGTCTGGGTCCCCACGATAACTCATACCACTATAGGGATAGCCATCTATGTACAATGGCATCTGATCCCAGTGAGAAAAGAACTTGGGTCAGAACACCCGTTTGACTGTCCCACCTCCTCCTCTGCATAGTAGCTGCCCCCACTAGTGCATCCTGGGCTCCCTAGGGCCCCCATCCTGGATCTGTATATGAGGTTGAAGTCTCGGGATCTTCTCAAAGAAGAGCGAGCACAACATCGTGCCATATGCACAGTCATGGTTCACTTGCCGCTTGCATAGCGACAGCTATCGTTTCAACATCGACAACATCATTTGGGTCCACCCACAGTAGGTCCCACTCAACACACTCTCAACAAGCATCATTTGACCCCCAGTGATGTGGTGGAGTGCCTGGTTGCCCAGGATCCGAAACACCGTTGTGGCCACAGCACGGATCTCTAACCTCTCTAGATTCTCGATCGTTATCTGTGTCCCCTTGACATGGAGACATGGTCGAAAATGGTGCTCTACAAACTCCATGATGTTCTGCCCTCGCAGTAACACTGGCTACGTATTCCCTACCATCCCAAGTGGTGGGAGACTGCTGAGAAAATATATATATTGGACCATCAACTCAATCCAGTGCCCCTACACTATAAAGACCTCATGGTCTAGGTCCTAATAACTGGCAATTCGGGCCAACAAGGGCTCCCCAACTCTCTTCAAAGGGTTCTCCATAAGCTTCAAGACCCCAAACTAGGCCAATGCACTACAGACACCATGATCCTCTCGGATCTCCGACCGTAATATGTCCAGGTCTCTCTCTCTCCAGTTGATCTGTAATTCTGCCATATCTACATAGAACCATCATATTTTTCAGTGTACACAAAGTAAATACTGCATTCAAACATAAAAAACTAGCTCTCAGCAAAAAAACAACATAGAAAAACACCTCTCTGTCGGGTCACACTTTTCAGGCAAAATCCTAGGACAGGTCGCAGTTTTCTGCCCAAAACCTGCTACCCAGGTCGCAGTTTTCTACCCAAAACCTGCTACCCAGGTCGCATATATCGCCCCAAAAAGTTTGACCCAACCATGAAGAGGAGAAGGCGTCTGTTCCTAAGCTCTGGGCACCTAATGAGCTTTCAATCCACTGAAATGAAAGAGTACGGTTAGGCCTCTTACCTACAACTGAAAGATCTCGATTCCAATGGTTGGTTTGTCTCCTACGATTGCCACAAGATTTAGGGCCTTCTCTCCTCTCTACATTCACCACAACTACACTTGCAAATGAGTGAATTTGGAGGAAAAATGCCTTATTATAAGAGAAACCCCATATTTTTCTTTCAATATCTACGGCCAAACTGTAGCTCAGTTTGACAAACCGTTTGTACCACTAGAAAGTTCTCACCGAGCTCTAAAATGGGTATTTTTTATTTTTTTATGATTTGATACTTCACCAAGACACATTTTTCCAAGAGGGGTCACTTCACCACTCCTCAAAATCGAATTTCTTCACTTGCAACACTTGTACTAGGGGCACCACTTTGCTTCATACTTTTCCATGCTCGTGTCAAATTTTGTCATGAGTAACCATCTTGTACTCATGTTTTTATGGTCCCCACCAGACCTTTTCTATGTGGCAGCATCATCGAGTCACCCTTGTTTAGAGCATCCGAATTGAGTCATCATCGCATCCATGGATTTTATCCCAAGTCCCTTTGTATATTCTATAGTCCTCCATACTTCATTGCTTGGTTCCTCTCTCGTGTCACCCATTATGGCCTTCAGTCCTACTGTCCCCTGTCCCCTTTGATATTGTGTCAGTTGCTGCCAGTTCATCCATGCCCTTCATGCTTTAATAAGGGAAGTTGTCAGCCCGCTACTCAGTACCCCTCATTCCATAATAATCATCCCTGGTGTTATTTTTTCAATCGCTCTACTATTATCTCTCATGCCTTAGTTGAGAATCCCTTATTGCCTCACCTTTGGCAGACCTCCTTCTGTCGACATCATCTCATTCATTCCAGTAGACAGGTCTAAAGGGCGGTGTACCTTGGTTCCAGCTTCCACTCTTGTTCGGTGCCTCCGATCAAGCAAAGGGAGTCCTTATTTCCCTTTGAATTGATTGTTTCTTAGCTCCAGCTCTTTACGGCATGATCGAGATCCGTATACTTGATGGTTCATTGGTCCAGTAGATTGTACCGGTAATTCCCGGGTGTGTGTGAGATGTTTTAGACCTCATGAGGGGGTGGCCCTTCAGGTAGCCCCCCACATGCTTAGATAACCTCTTCATCACAATGCTCGATGCAGCTCTAGAGATTTGATGGTTTCGGCCTCAGCCTCTTGCATCGTCTTTCATTTTGCATGTATCATTCAGATTTTTAGAGCCCTCTCCTGTTTACATGGCCTCTTTGGTTGTACTTATATCTCATGTACTCAGATATTATTGTATAAGTCCTAGCTGTTATCCTAGGCACAACATGTATGTGGGATCCATTATCATGTTTTTATCTGTCTCATGTTCATGCTAGCATGTACTCTATAGTTCAGTCCCTTGTTTACTAGACGCATTATTCTTTGTACTTTGTCTCGGTGGGCATAGGTATGCCTCCCCTGCCGCCTATAGCACGGGTACTCACTCATAAAAGAGACTTGTCACACCTGTAAGTCTCACCTCCTCAGGGTCTTGTCCTCTAGTGCTTTGATCTACCTTATATTCTCTCTCTCTAACTTCCCCTTCGGTGTCTATTGATTGAGTTCTTACAATGAACTTCGGTCATCTGATTAGCTCCTAACACTCGCACGTTGGGGGGCAATCTATTACACCATTTTTTGGTCATCTAACCTGTTACTATTAGATGGACCAAAGTACACCATGTAAGACCAAGTTTACCCTAAGTAAAATTGCTTTGACTATGAAAAATAACTTAGTAATCCATAATTTATTAAGTTGTTTATGGTCAAAACAAGAAACCCCATGAGGAAATATTGAATAAATCCAATTTTTTTTATTTTCCTCAAGGAATAATTAGTTAAACAAGATTTTAATTAATATTCCTGGTCATATTTAACCCAAAACAGGAAAATTAATTAGATAAATCATTATTTATCTTATTATTTTCTAGGAATAATTATTTAAGCCTTATTTAAATAATATTCCTTGTTAAATTTGACTAAATCATTTATAAATAATTGAATAAATCATTATTTATTTAATTATTACTCAACCACATCCTTAAAATAATAAATAAATCATTTATTTATTTATTATTTACAGATAAAGGGATTTGACCAAATTCAAATTCTTTTTCCCTCCAACAAATATAATAAAATATTCGATAAAAGTTGGATCTAGATTTGGTTAATAAATTTTTAATTATGCACCAATATCTAGACTAACTCAATATTTTGTTATAAATAGAAGGGTTTTTCCATTCACTCACTACCTTTTTTTGCCTAAATATCACTCTAGATCTATACTTTTGGTCTGACTTTGATCCTCCATCATTGTCATATTTTTCTACCATTTTTCTTGTGAGCTCCCTTTGAGTTCTATTTTTGTCTAGGTTTTCGACACCATCAAGAGAGAGAGATTTTCGATCTGAAGTGTTGAGGACTTACAAGAAACCATCCCATTGAGGGGTACTAGTAATGTCTTTATATGTTCCCTTCCTACGTGTCAAAAAATACAAAAATTCTTTTAAAAAAAAAAATTTATTGTCTATTGGATGCATGGAGCAACTCTTGCTTTATTTACTACATAATGTATTTTACTGCATAGATCTAGATTTTGTACAATTATCTTGGTCAACTAACTACAGATCTAAAGAAATTGGAAGCCATCTTTGATATTAGGGCTTTTTGTTATGCATAGCTAAAGTGATTTTTTTTCATACACTTGCGATTAGAATTCATCCTAACATAGAGAGTAGGATAATTGTCTTTTGGACATGCTTTATTAATATCCCTATAATTGACACATACTTGTATAGTTCCTTGTTTTTTTGTAATGGGAACTATATTAGATACCAAATCTATCAATGGAATTGGATAAATAAATCTTGCTCGCAGTAGCTTTTCAAATTCAACTTTAATAGCAGTAGCTTTTTGTGGATGTATTGGACGTAATATTTATCTAATAGGCTTGGCATCTGGGTATATACTAACATGAATTACAATCTTTGGATCGATTCCAGGCATCTCTTCATAAGACCAGGCAAATATTTCTTGGAAATCTTGAAATAGGGCTTTATATGCATTAATATCTTCAATCGTAAAAGAAGCGCCTATATGAATGTGTTCAACAATTCCAGGTTTAACTGATATGTCGATAGGAACAATTGTAGAAATGTTTCCCAAGTTAATCTCAGAATCCGAATTTGTCATTGATATGGGATTCTCTGGTTCCTTGAAATAATTAATCGTAAAAATAGACGAAAAATAATTTTCAAGTCTATCAAGTTTAGGTAAAAATGAAGATCTATGATGTAGATCATCCTAGGGTAATTCATCCAAAGACAAAAATTCTCTAATAAAACTAATAGTTTTATCAGTGTGAAACACATGTTGAAAAGGATCGGAGATTGATGTCAAGGCCGAGCTTGATAGTGAATAAGATTCTTTGGTGATCACATTCATTTGATCAGGAGTAGTTGAAAGAGTGTCAGAAAATTATTGTACTGCCACATATGGCATCTCAAAAGGACTCAAAGGCATCTCGCCATTGAAATAATCCAGTTCTGACTCTGAAGGCACTACCCAAGTGTCATCGAATGGTATAGTTCTTGATGAAATCATATTGATGTTGGAAATAGTACGTAGTATGTTGGGTGGAGGTATGGGGAAAGTTCCCATGAGAGAAGATTCCTTTACCAAACCTACCCCAACATCTTCATATGGGATAGTCAATTTTCCAACATGTTGGATACTGTCTGTAGAAGCAGGGTCGGACGAATAATATGACAAATGATCAATTTTCACAATCTTTCCTTTATGAGGAAACATGATTAACCGAAAGACAGATGAAATGACAGCAGTCATGGCATAAGACCAACTATGACCTAAAATAAGGTTTTAATCCAAAAGGGCGTCAAAAACTTCCACTTCTAGATTAAAAATTTTTCCTTCTACTTTTATAGGTAGATCCTGGAGTATTCTGTAGAGATGGAATCCTCTTCCAACAAAGAATTTAATGATTGTTGGAGATTGGTTGAGTGTTGGAGAACCAAGATTTTTCCAACAATTTAACAACATTATGCACATGGATGCCCCCTCATTAATTACAGTACAAAAAAATTGTCTGTTTTTTACTAATATTGGAATCTGAAAAGCCATCTGATGCGGGAGTCTTGGTGTAAAGTTTTCTAGACAAAAGACCATGAGGTTAGAATATTGAGGATCTATAGCTCCGATAGCTAATAAAAGTAATTTATGTTGTGTTGGACATTACTGTAGCACTTCTAAGGTCGACATTACTGAAGGGGATATTGCCAAGTCTTCAACAATGTTGTAGTTCTGAGAAGCTCTCGCATGTGGATTGAAAACTGATTTTCGAAGTACACCTTTAGCAAGCACTTTAATCACTAGATCAGGATTAGGTTACTCAATATAAAGTGGATCAGAAACCGAAGGAGATAAAACTGGTTTTGGATTAGAATTTTCTATCTCTTTACTAGTTACAGGATTTTTACTTCCATAGTATTGCGATCGCGTCACAACCATAACCTCAAACATCACTAAAATATATGCCGATGAATTTGAAGAATATCCTATAATTTTTCTATCTTGAGTAGGAAAAGGATCCTTCAAGACAACAGGTGTGGGTGAACCTTTGAAAAATTTAGAGACCTCGGACTGATGCAGGCACTCTTTGGTAAAGTGATCCTCATCACCAATAAGACAAGGATAATGAGGTTTACGCTTATCATCAGATGGTTCATTCTTTCTAGTTTTCCCTTTAGGAGACAAAGTTTGTTTGTTTTTATTCTTTCCTTTATTCTTATTATTGGTTTTAGATTTAGCTGTAGAATAATCTAAAACATGAATGTCGACGGAATTTTCAAGGGAAGAACCTCCTTTCAGTGAATCTAGTTAAGTTATGATAGGAGAAGTAGTTTTGGAAGACTTATTCTTACTCTTATTAGTGCTAACTAAACCAATGACATTGTCTGCAGCATGAGACCCTGGAGGAGTTGTA
Source organism: Pinus albicaulis (assembly GCA_034641835.2). Classification (NCBI taxonomy): domain Eukaryota; kingdom Viridiplantae; phylum Streptophyta; class Pinopsida; order Pinales; family Pinaceae; genus Pinus; species Pinus albicaulis. The sequence goes on from JAXQQM020087952.1 coordinate 180,768, forward strand.
GTTATTTTACCAGGACGTGGTAAGTCAAGAATTTTTTCGTATTAAGTACCAGACTGTGTATATACAAGGTCTAATAAATGAGCTTGAGAAATGACTTGTTCTTCCGTAACAACCACTCCCTTAGCCACATCTTCAGTGATCTTTGGAAGTAATGATTTAATAAACCATTATGCCAAAATCTGATCCATAATAAAAAATTTCACTAAACGTCTTCTACGTCTCCATTCATGTATATGATTTGATATGTACGTAGACGTAGATTGTTTTAATGAATTCAAGAGTTCTGTGCCATTTTCGTATCAGATTGGCAACTAAAAGTGTGTTAAGAAAGTCGTTGCTAATGCGTTGAAATTGTTGAATGAGCCATGTGGTAGTTCCATATACCATTTTGCAGCTAAACCTATTAGTGTTCTCTGAAACAGTCTTAATCAAATTCAATCATCAACCAAAGAGTTGGATGCACACCAGAGGTGGTAAGTCATGACATGGTTTGAGGGGTCCTCTCCTGATTTACCTTCGAAATTAGGAATATCACTGGGCAACTTATTCGGCATTCGCAACCAATACAGAAGATAATAAATCAGATCATTCATTAAGTACGAAAAATTGGGTAAATCCAAAGTTGCTATGAATGGCAATCGATGGTTAGGGTCCTGCTAAGAAAATTGATAACCTTGCGGAACTATACCAGTACCAGGAAGAGGATATCTAAGATATCCTGGAATATACTATGCATTTGGGATTGGAATGCCTCCTAGATAACTAGGATTGGCCAGACCATACTGAGGTTGAGCTGGTATATGATATGTGTAACCAGGGTATGGTTGATGTTGCTATACTAGATTTGGTGCTACAGGTCCATATTGATACTGCCCTTGATATGGTTGATAAAAAAAATGAGGTTGGCTTGTTACAATTGTGATTGTACTAGGTTGTCCTACAGGCATCTGAACAGTAGTCTGAACTGTGGGTCCAGGTTTTTGTGCAATGACTGGAGGGATTTGTTGTGATACTTGAGGGGCTATAGAAATTTTAGGGATAGGTGTGGTAGGTTGAACATAATTTGCTGCAGTAGTTTGAGGTTGAGTTCTAGGTGTACTCAGACCAGACTACTAAATAGTACTAGGTGCAGATACCTGTGGTATAACTTGAACCATAGGTTGGACATGTTTCTAGATTTGATTGTAACCAATTGACTAACCAGGTTGATTATAAGGTACTTGCATGTTAGGTTGCAAATTCTGTTGATTTGGTGTCGGATTCCACACCATGATTACTCTAGGATATGGAGCTTCCATTAAAGGTTGTGCTACATAAGATAGATGATAATCAAGTTGATAATATGGAACATATGTTTGATAGTTGGCTAGATAATTCCCACTAAGAGATTGACCTCCTTGAAAAAATTGTTGTTCTTGATAGAACTGTGGCCCTAAAGAAGGCTGTTGTCCTTGGAAAGATTATTGCCCTAGCATAGAGTGTTGTCCTTAAATAGGTTGTGAACCCTGAATAGAGTACAACCCTTGAGGTTTGTATTGTCCTTGAGGTATGTACTGGCCTTGAGGTATGTACTATCATTGAGGTGTGTACTATCCTTGAGGTTGCCCCCTAGGCGGTAAAATAATACCTTGAGGATGCCCCCCAGGTAGTAAGTTAATACTTTGAGGTTCAGGGTTAGGAATGTTTCTAGACATCATGTAAATTTGTTCCGCATTCAAATTTTCATTATGTGATTCATTTGGACCAGGTGATTGTATAAGTTTTTCGGGAGAAGGAGCTGCTCCTAAGAAAGTACCAGAAAGTGACTAGTATACCATATGAATAGATGGACCACTGTACAAATATGACTCTAGAGATGCAGAAAACATGGATGAATCATCAAAAATGTTGAATTAAGGTCTGTAATTACATCTTGGCATGGTGTAAAAAGGAATTCAATGTGGCAAATAGTTTAGACCAGAAATGTGTAGAATGTTCGTTAACTAAGAATACCAAGGATATTGTTTGAAAGGGCTTATCAGTATTTTTGTTAATTTATCTCTTATCAGTCATTTATTTATCAATATGAAACCTGTACCATATCATTCATTAATATATTTATAAATAAATTGTCAATTTTTTAGGAAAAAAATAAATCTCAAGAAACTAGTGTGCCTTTCATGATGTACGCACTGATGTTAGTGCGTGGGGGTATTATAAACGTGCCGCACAAATAGTATAATAGACCATATGGTATGTGGGGGTATTATAAACACACTGCACAAATAGTGTAATAGACCATACCGTGCTATCCTCGTAACATAGAGCACCGGTGCCCTATTTTAGATATGGCGCACTGATTTAAAAAATATTGTTTTTAATTTTTTTTATTACACAGTACTGGTGCAATGTGTTGTATAATTTAGTGCACTGGTGCACTCGGTTATGTAGGGCACACCGATAAAAAAAATCCATTTTTTTCAAAAATTCATGCAAGGATTGACATGGATTGGGATCCGACTATGCAAGTTGTCCCGTGCGTTGGATGTCAATCTAAAATGAAAAGCCCTAATTCTGAAATCACAGAAATAGGGAGAAGAAAGGGAAGAAACAAAAAAAATGAAGGGTTTAGGGTAAAAATCGATAAAACTGCAGAAAAATTAAAAAAAATAATCAAATTTAATCACGAGATCGTTGTAAATTCTATGCTATAGGGTTTGAATCACCAGAGGTTTGGATTCTAATTATCTAAATACTTATGTTCGAACGTATTTCGCTTCTTCATAGTGCTCTCGTGCTCTCTTGCTCCACGTATGTCTCCTGCAAATGTATCGCTAAAAATTTTAGCAAAAATAGTGAAATAATGAAAAGTGTTTAGTATTTAAAGAATTGTTTTATGAAATTAGATTTTTGAAAATATTTTTCTGCCCATTTTTCAATTTGCCGCTTTTTTTTCACTAAAATAAAATAGAGTTGCACTTTTTTTATTTGCGTTTATTTATCACCAGTGCATCACCTAATAGCACCGCACTGGTGCATCCATTGGTAGCACGACACCGATGTGTAGTAACTAAAACACACCGGTGCGTAGTAACTAGAATGCACTAGTGCAATTATCTATACATTAGCACCAATTTGTGGTTGAGGCACCAAAATTACTTTTACGTGTTTACGCCAAAATTAAACATGTTGGAATTGTAAATTTTGCTATGAAAATATTTGGGCCATTTATTTTCAAAACTACACCTCTTCTTCTTTCAAAAAAAAAAACTTCAACCTTTCCATAACCTACAACAAGAAAAGGTGCCCCATGATCTGCTTGCTCATTTGTAAGTTCCTCCTCCATCTTGGCATCCAATTTCCTCTTTTCTCATTTTTGATTTCTTTCTTGATCTTAACAAAATTTATACAATCTCTATTTTACGAGAAACTGACCTTGAATGTTTTGGGAGCAATGAAAACGAGTCCTTCATTTTGCATTTGTTAGCATAAGAAGACTGATTTTTGACTAGAAGATGCAGTTATTACATATGGAGGCAATGGTTTCCTGTATAAAATGTGTATAGGGTTGAGTAGAGGAAAGACATTGCAAAATGGGCTATTACATTAGCTTTTCCAATGAGAAACTAGTTTGTAGGTGGAAATATGGTAGCTGCAGGTACATATTCTTTTCTTCTCATAGAAATGGTCATTGGATTTCCATTTATAATACAAGAAGACTTTTTACTGGTTTCATCCAGAGAGAGCATCATTTTAAATAACAAATGGAACCAGGGAATTGTTAAGCGTATCTCGTTCGCATTTTGTTCGCCATTTCATTCTTTGATAAGTTCTAATTCACCTATACTTTCAAAAATTTGGATTTTTGGGTACCTTCCATGTGATATTCTTTGTTATCCATAGGACCATAGCGCAGACAAGTTAGAGATGCCATTCAGGTTTAATTGAAAGCCGAAGATGTGATTTTATGCGACGTCATCTTTGCCGATAAATGTTTATGTAAGCGAAGCGAAGCTCAAACAATAGTCCCAGCTGATTTTAAATGCATTATGGAGAATATTTCCCTTCATGGGACCTACCAGCCCGATCAAAAACTTCAATTGATCTTTCTTTTTTGTCCTTAAGGGAATGAGAATCCTTCCCTTCATGGTGCCTCTTAGCTTTATCGAGTGCCTCGATTGATATTTCTCTACTGTCCAATATTTCCCTGCCATCTTTGTAAGAATGAGAATCGTTACCTTCATGTGATCTCTTAGCCCATTCAAGAGACTCAATTTATCTCTCTCATGTACGTCTCAGACGTTTCATAAACCTTTTCTCCTTTTGTACTTTGTCGAGCTCTGTAGCTGTCTGCATCCCTGTAAACGTCTTTGTTCGTCTTTCTGTTTGAATCACTCATTTTCTCTTCTATAAAATTCTTAGCCAAAATTCTAACTCTCGTCTTTTCAAACCCTCATCTCCTCAGAAAAATTCTTGCCCGCAATTCGAACCCTCCGCTGCTTTGGTGCGCGGGGTTTTACAGGCACACCGGTGCAGTTCGTAAGATCGCAGTTTATGTTTTGGCGAGGTGTTTTATGATGCACCGGTGCGGAAGAGTTGTGAAGCACCGGTGCATCTTAGTACTAAGACGCACCGATGCGGGTTATGATCATGAGTGCACCGAACGAAAAACTAGGAATCTCGGCTAGAAATGGCGTACTATATAAAGTTATTTTTTTTGGGTATGTAAGATCATAATAAAATAATGATAATTCTAAAGTACATGAATTTATTTGCATTATTTTCTAAACTTTATTATGTTACAAAAATTCATATTATTCAAGATTTATTATTTTACAATTATTTACAAATTTACAAATTCAAAAATTTTAATAAAATCATTTCACATTAATACAATTAAAATTTTACAAATATTTTACATAAAATTACAATTACAATTAGAATTGGAATTACAATTACAATTTTACAATTTCACATACAGTTACGATTAGAATTACAATTACAATTTTAGAATTTTACAAACAATTACAATTAAAATTAAAATTTTACAATTACAATCATTTCACAATAACACAATTGAAATTTTACAAATATTTTACATACAATTACAATTACAAATACAATTACAATTTTAGAATTTTACATACAATTAGAATTAGAGCTACAATTTTAAAAAATTTCATATATACAATTACAATTACAATCATTTCACAATAAATTAAATATTACAATTACAATTAAAAGTTTACATTAAATATTTTACATATAATTACAGTTAAAATTACAAATACAATTTTTCAATTTTACATACAATTAAAATTTCAATTTCAATTACAATCACGACATAATATTTAATAAATATCATGGTCATTTAATATTAAATTAATTATTAAATGTTACGATCATGATAACCATCGTACAAACATCATATTCGACTAAAAAACGCATTCAAATTCGCTAACATCATCGTGATGATGATCATCTAACAAAACACAATTAGCATTATATAACATCATCACAACACAAACATCATATATAAATCTCATGTCAAATAACTCATGCTATCACATACACATCTATTTGCAAGTTGCACATTAAATGAACATATCAGCTAATATGACCTAACAATATACACATCATGATGATCACCAACATGTAAATTAAGTACAATTGCAACATGAACATAAAATACATGGACCATATATATATATATATCTATATATATATATATATATAATGTTAAAATATACAACTGTAATATAAATTTCATGGATCAACTAGTGGTACAACATCAATAGTAGTACCAGTCGAGGCTTGCTCAGTCAATGGTGTAGCCTCGACGGTCGATGGTCTAGCCTGCTCATGATCATGATTACTGCTGGATGTTCTAGGCTGCTGACTGGACGTGGTCGATGGTCCAACCTCATCTCCATGATTACTGCTGCTATATGCTAGTGGAGGTTGCTCATCCGGCGCGTCGCAAGGTGAACTATAATGAGATGATGAGTCGTTGTTCGCTGACTGTCGATCACGTGTTGTGTCTCGACCACCCCTATAATGTGCAACGGTCCTCCTTAGCTGCATAACTAAGGTCATCGCTCCTACAACATGCCGCGTCTGCCTGTACATTTCACACGGAATGCCTTTCCACATCTATAATAGCCTACCATCGGCATATATGTCTTTTATATGAGCAGACCTGATGCCCACCTCAACAATCAATGCAGTGATTTGGTCGCCCAACTCCATCCTGTATCTAGTATCAATTCGACCGCACCTAGCAAAAGGTGGTACCAGCGCACCAACGGAGCAGGTCTCTCTGCACCGACCTCTTGATGATCCTCAGCATCTGGCATGCCCTGATCATCATCAGGATCCACACCTGGATCATCTAGTGGTGCTGACATGTCCTTGCCATGAAAAGACTCAATTTCTGCAAAATATATACAAGTACACAACAATAACTAGACAATTTCATTACACAATTTAATAAAAACAGGTTAAAGAACATATTAGAATAAATCTAAATAAAACAGTAATATTACCTCTATCATCTGGCAGCTCATCAGTTGTCAAGAGGATGTTGGGAAACCCTCACCAATCCAATCCAGCATAAGGACATGGGACCATAATGAAGGGATGCAACTCGTCAACATTGGCTAGCAGCTCCAGTGCATCATGTGATATCCTCTCTGGAAACATAGTCTCACTCCCCTTGGGCATCATCGATCCCCACATGTGCATTCTTTCCTCGAACATCGGCCTATGAGGCTGCTAAACAAAAGTAGGCCTCATCTCTGGAAACCTCTCAAAAAATAAACAAAAAATATCTGAAGCAAAAGGGAAGTTGACCCTCCCTTATGCATGAGCATGACTCTATCTAAGGTTGTACATAACTGCCACAAAAAAATGGCAGACCACCTCACAAGTCATGGCTCTTGTATTAAAGAATCGACGTAATATAGAAACGAGCAACTAATGTGTTACTCATCATTGGTGTTGTGTGAAATGGCCGAAAGGAGAACTGAGAGGCACTGCACCTCCTCACTACCAAATGCACCAATATGTAACTGACCTCCAGCAACCCGAAAATCTGAAGGAGACAGTACATATGCTCCAATGCATCTCTGGGAGTACACTAACTATCTCCCTCCTACATAGCCAGCTGGAACCTCTGGGAATGAGGGAAAATCCAGCCCTCTCCTCGATAGCCCTGTAATGAAATATATATCCTCTTCAGTGGGCATGTACCACTGGTTAGGACCAACCTGGAAATCCTGTCGGTGGGCATTCCACCTGCGAATAAGATATCTCAAAAACGTACCAGAGCTCTTTAGGGAAGTAGCCTCCTCGTATAACTTGAGGAGGCCTACCTTCCTTAGGAGCCCTTGGGTAGCTGCCGTAATAGGGCAAGGGTACGCATCTCTCTCCCTCTCTCGTGCCTCCCACAGGTGAACCATGTCATACTTCTCCGCCTATTGTTGTTTTTGTTCCCCCTATTCTCTCTGAATGATTGACATATTAAATAAATTTTTTTTTATTAAATGAGACATGTATTTAGGAATATACATATATAATTTTTTTTTTATAAAAAAAAAAAAGTTGGTGCGCCACAAAAAACAGTCGTGCACTGGTTCCAGTGCATCTTTTGTTTGTATTATTATTTTCAAACCCTTTCTTAGTATTTTTTGATGATATACTAATCCACAATACGTCTTGGAAGGATCATGTTCAACATGTTGACAAGGAGCTCAAACTATTGGAGAAGAAACAATTATATGCAAAAACCTTGAAATGTTTCTTTGGAGTACAAGAGGTGGAATATCTGGGTCATATTGTATCTCATGAGGGTTTTAAGGTAGACCCTAACAAAATTAAAGCCATTAAGGAATGGAAATTCCCCACAACCATAGAGGATTTTTTAGGATTTCTTGGGTTAACAAGGTATCATCGCAAGTTTGTTAAGAATTATGGGAGAATATCAGCACCTCTAACAACATTATTGAAGAAATATTCATTTTCACGGACTCCTGAAGCAATTAAGGCCTTTGAACATCTTAAAGAGGCAATGTGCTTAGCACTGATCTTAGCTATGCCAAAATTCACAAAAAATTTTATTGTGGAATGTGATGCCTCAGGAAATTGAATTGGTGTTGTTTTAATGCAAGAAGGAAGACCCATTACTTTTTAAAGTCATCCATTCAAAAGAAATTATTTGCAGAAAGCTATTTATGAGAAGGAAATGTTGACAATACTACATGCACTAAAGAAATGGAAGTATCTCGTCAAGTGAAAGAACTTACCCACTGAAGATTCTACATGGGAGGATGAGAATCTTATACAGAAGCATCCAGAGCTACTCAAGCGTTGAGGAAAACACTTTTTTGAAGGAGAGGAGCATGTTAGGTCCCTATATTACTATTTTAGTCCCTTATTGTTGTTAGCGTAGCCCCCTTATTGTTATTTTTGTACCCCTGTAACCCCCATATTGGTATTATTGTGCCCTTACATTATTAATGTTAAGTTGGCTAGGAATATATTGTTAACCCATGGACTACTATATATATAAAGGAGGTTTTGTCATTTGTATAATCCAAGAATTGTTCATTTATGTAATGTAAAGAAGGTTTCCCCCTTGAAGTGGCTGATTTCTAAGGCATTGATCTCTCTTTTCTTCTGTTATTGGAGTTGGTTTCATAACATTTTTATATATTTATCCTATCTAACTTGTACATATTTTAACACAAACCTCACAAGAAAAAAGGTGATTCCACTCTCCATGTGTATGGGCCAATTTGGCTCATGGATGAGATTTTACTTTTTAGTGAGCCTCTCATCTTGATAGGAAAACAAGAGTCCTTTGGAGGCCCCATAAATTCCCCTTAATGATGTAGTGGCTTGTGACTAAGGAATTTACCTTGTACTTAAAGATAACACGGGGGAATTTAAGGTGGCATGCCCCATATATCTCTCAAATGTAATTTCCTATGGATCTACATGACTATTTAAGAAAAAACTGTGGAGATATATGCAAAATTGAAAAAGTGCATTTGTGTGGATTGATTAATGTTCCTTTAGTGACAAGCTATCCTTTTCTTATAAGTTCCTAATTTTTTGACCTTTTAGAACCTTTAATTTTGGAGATATTTGACATATTTAGGCCCTTAATTGACATCTTTGAGTGTACAGTTTTTAATTCATAACATTAGCCTTTTTTATCACAAGGAATTGATTGGATCACAATTTTCCTCATTTTCATACATCTCTCTCTCTCTCTCTCTCTCTCTCTCTCTCTCTCTCTCTCTCTCTCAAATAGTGATTTTGCAATTAACTTACATATTGAGGTCATTCCTTTACCCATTCATACCATTCAATTCCTTCTAGAAAAGTCCCTTATCTGACTCTCTTGAAATCTTAGATATTTCTAGGAATCCCATTTCCATTCTTCATTATCTTGCTAATACACTCTTGAATAGCATTAAATTTAATCTAACTTGCTAATTCAATTGTCATACTCTTAAATTAATTTTGTTTTGTTTCTTTAACATTTAAACAAAGATCTCTTGTTTGTATTTTGCCTCCAACCTTGAAATATTATTCTTAGGATAAGATCCATTCACATTTACTCCCTCTTATCATTTGGTCCTTGATCATCAATTTCATTCACTCTGACATTCCACTTGTTTGGAATATTTTCTTATTCTATGGGTCTAACTTGGGGCTTAATCCCTTGATTAGGTCCATAGTTAGTTAAAATGATTATGTTAGTCATCAGTAATTTTTGTTGATATCAAAAGATGACTAAATTCAGATCCTATATTTCTAGAAACAACATTTGAGAAATATTGTGAGTTCTAGAAATCTCACTGCCTTCAACATCTTAAGATAAAATATTTTCACTATCTTCTCCTCTCTCTGCCTCCTAAAAAATTCAACTCCACTGCTACAAAGGAGACTTCATTATTGGGCCTATTTACCTCATTTCAATCACCTCACCCTCATTCATAAACCTCTTCCTCTAAAAATCCCACTTCTCCCTTATCTCAAAACCCTCATCAGTTAGCTTCATTTCATAATTCTTCCTTTAAAACATATTAAACAATGTAAAAACCCTCTTTTTACATTGTTTAAAACCAAATTTTATCTTATCGGGTCCTTTAAATTATACATAAAACATGCTCTTTGTATAAATCGGGCCTTAAGCCCCTCTCTACTTAAACCCTGGCCCCCTTTGACTGCATAAGACCTCATCCTCCACTTATTCCTTAGCCCCTTCCTCGTTTTTACAAAACTTCGCCCCTTCTGTTTTATTAAAACCCCCAAAACCTTATTATACATACCCCTTAACCTTTGAAATACTAAAAGGTGTGCCTGCTTTCCCTCACCCCACCTTTCATCTCACTGATCCATCTCCACCATTGATCACGATCTGTTCCCCCGATCCAACGGCTGTCACATCCCCCACCTTTCCTCGCATTGATATAACCCTGCACTACCCGACAAAGGTCTCCATGACACCTCACCCCAGGCTGCACCTTCCACTACCTCTTGGCTCCATTCACATTGCGCCACCAATCCTCGGGCTCCACCCTCCAAACTTGTTCGTCACTTCCCCAGACCATTCCGCACCGTTGATCTCCGAACCCGAGTTCTAACAACCCAAGACGCATATAGCGTAAAAGTCATGATAGGTTTAAAACTCTTCAAACTGCGCAAAATGGGCAGTTTTCGCTCTTCCACGTGACAGTTTCTCTATGGTATCATATCCATTTCGCCCCAAACTGCTTACCGCCCCCAATCCGCATGATAAACCACCCCGGTTTATCAAAATCACTTCTTCACCTCCGTGCAAAAATTCAATTTCCCCGCCTCCATTTGAATTTTCGCCTAGTTTTTCCTTCGGAACCCCTCCCTTTGCATTACCTCCTCCTCTGCAAGTAGCCCCCGATCGTTCAGAACCCCAAAAAATGCAGTTATAATCCCCCCACTGCATATTTTAGACTAATGGTTTTTGTTTTGTGCAGGTTTTATGTCGGGAATGCGCGTAAATGCATTCCGATAGTCCGGGAATGATGGATAAAACCTCGGGTGATGATCCGAAGGGTTTCAAATGAATTTGAAGGGCCAGAGGAAAATTTTTAAACCTTGACACCAATGAATCATGATCCTTGGTGGTCATACAACCCTCCCGGCACGAAGAAAGAGCCTCACTTGCACAAGAAAACAAGCACAGTCCTAAAGGGATAATCCTTAAATTAATGAACAAACAGAGATAAAAGAAAATCAGAGAATAAATACAGTGAGACAGATTATGAAGGTTGAATCAAGGTTCAGAAACCTAAAATAGAGTTTAATGTTAAAAACAGAGACAGATTAACCCAAAGACAGCTTCGAATGACTCAACAGAGAAGAAATTGCTTACCCAAAGACAAATCTACCACCTACAGCATGATTTATTTCAATAAAGGCATCAGGAAGTTATTACACAGTTACAGATATTTTGAGAGCAACTCAGTAGTTATTACAAAGTTATTACAAAGCCTTAAAAGTCAAATATTTCACCTAAATCAACTCAGACGCTATTATTTTCAGAGTAACTCTTTCAAATATTTTTGCCTTGGGCCTTGCATGGTCTCAAAGGTCAAAAATCACGAACTCTATAATAAATAACACTTAAACCCTAGTTTTAGTTCCACCTCCTCATTTGTATATAAATATTTCATATGATCCTCATTATTAATGTTGCTTGTTGAGCTAAATTTGATGATTGAAGATTTGTTGAGCTAGTTGAGGAATACTAGGCTGGATGGAGAAAGCTTTGAGCAGTAGAGACCTATTGTACTAGAGTATGTAACTAGTTTGAACATCAATAATACAAGCACGTTCACAGTATCCTTGATCTATGTTAATGGTGAATTTTTCCTTCTATGTTATGGTTTTTCCTAACGTTTTACATTTTTTCCATATTCTCTGATAAAGAAAAAAAATTGTAGAGTAGGATTTGCTATTGTAGCACCCTATTTCTGTCTACACTCTTTATCTTTATGTTTTCTTCTACAAGGTCTGAATGGAGGATTCTTAACTTCCGTCCAGTTACATCTAGCTTTTTATCTTAGAAATGATCCAATATATTGAAACCAGCGAAATTTATGGTGAGCCCATGTCGCTTGAGTAAGACTTCAGATATTTTTTTTAAAACTATCTTTAAAGTGTGCTTAGTAAAGTCTAAACTAGGGAAGTCTATGGTATGCCCTATCCTCTAGTCTTCCTCAAAAAATTTCTTTAAAGATCATTAGAGAGTTAGTGAAAAGAAGATTATATTATTTTTGTTTGATCTTAGGCTGCTCTCATTGTTCTCTTACATGTTTTCTTTATCTGAAAGTAGTTCTTGAATTACTGGATTGTTTTCTTAGAGGTTTTCTTATTAAAGGCTTGTCCAAAGAAGTCTATGGTATGCCCTGTCCTTTGGCTTACTTCAAATAGTTACCTTAAAAGGATTTTCTTGTCTAAGTAGAGCTAGAAGATTCTTAACTGACTATAGCTTTGCTACCTTCACAACTCATTATTGTTTCATATCACAACCTAATATAAAGAGATCCATCTAATATAGTTAGCTTGCCTTATGAAAACCCTTATAGAGTTGTTGAACAATTAAACTTTTGTGAATCCATAGCCTAATGGATTGATGTTTTCTCATATCCTATCTTTTCAGCTGAAACATTCTCTCAATCAAATCTAACCCTTGATCTTTCAAGTGACCTTTCAACCAACAAAAACCAACAAGTTCTCAAAGCTTCATAACTATCCTAATATCATAAACAAAAGCATAAAGATATATCATTTAAAGACACTAATATAGAGAGATACCTCTCGGAATCCAGGAAGGCTAGATCCTAAGATTACAAAGTGATTCTAATGTGGCCCCTTGCAATATTTTTTCTTTCCAATCCTGCAAGTCACAGGGACCCAACATAGTGGCAACCATACTAGGGAACACTGAGTAATAGATAACTTCAAGAACTCAGAAAAACTTCATTTTAAAACTAAAAATAAATCAATTGTTAGTCAAGAATGGTCCCTAATTTCTGATGGTGGACAACAATCAATCCTTAAACAAGTAAAAATCCTCCACCTAGTGACTCCACTGGTTTTCAGTAGGCCTGCTGACCCCACTGGTTTTCCATAAGACTCCACTAGGATGCTTATTTTATCATTAAAACATCACAAAACCCAGTTAAGAAAACTTTTTGTGGATTAAGATTTTCTTTATACAAGATTGGTTTTCCCTTTTGAAGACTGCCATACTTTGCCAACCTTTCTTATCCTTGAGTCTAAATCCTAGCTTCTAAAAGAATCTATACTAGATCCCATCCTGACCCAAATACTCCTGCAATAGTTGACAATTTTGAAAGCACCCTTAGGAATTCTCCTAGATCTGAAAACCCAATTGTTGGTAGACCAATCCACAGAGCAAGTTTTGTCCCTAAAAACCTTACAACGTTGCAAAATACCCAAGTTGACTTACCCAATATAAGAAACCTATCCAGAACCAAGTCAAAAAGTGGTATAGACTAGATAAACCTTGGGTCTATAAGCTCACAGTAAATTAATAGTAGGGAAGCCTCCCCTTCCACTCCTCTTGATTTCCATTTCATCCAAAAATTTGGCTTCTCTCATCCTAAATCTGCTCAAAATCACTTAGCTGGTCCAAGTACTTTTGCTACACCCAACAATGCATCCACTGTTAAAACCACTCCACTTCATCATCTACCTCTGCCTGTTAACCCTCCATTGTTTCCACAAGCCCATATCATGGCAACATGGTATGTTCCCTTAGTCCTTCCTTTACCTTTAGTTTTACTACCACAGGATTATCAATCCAAGATTCCTTTATATGATGCTAGTAGTTCTACTACTTCTCAACAACATGTGGAAAAAATGAATGACTACTTTAACAGACAAGAAATAGATGATGAAACTATTAAACTTAGAATGTTTGCTTAAATCATAGGGGGAGAAGTAAGAAAATGGTTAAAAGGCTTAACCCCTAACAGCATAAATGATCTCCCTAATTTTAATCAATTATTCTTAAACAAATGGGAAGTAAAGAAGAACCCTCTCCAAATTTTGTTAGAATATGAAAACATTAAGAGAAATGTTGGAGAAGGTGTACAAGGGTATTACACTAGATTTAATAGTGTGTAAAATGCCCTTCTTGTACATATGAAACCTCCACAAGGTCTAGCTCTAATGAAATTTCCTGATGGATTTGACCCAGAAATGGCTTACCAATTAAGAGAGAGAGAACCCCTCACCGTAGAATATATGTGGAGGGGAGCAGTAAGTGTAGAGGAAAATCTGATTGCTAAAAGAGCTAGGATGAAAAATGAGAAAAGAGTCACAAATAGGGAAGAAGTTGTACCCTCCACATCTGACAGCAAGCTTGATAACTTAGTCAAAACCATGGAAAGGATGATGGAGAGGATGAATTTTAATGAGAGAAATTATCCTAGAGAAAACTAAATAGCTCCTCAAAATAGAAATCAAACTCAAAATCAAAACCAGAAATTCAGAAGAAACCCTCCTCAAATTAGATAAAGAGGTCCTGATCAGCAAATTAGACCTCCCTTTCAAGAAAATTATGTAGATGAGGATGAAGGGATAATATAAGAAGTAGAGGAAAACCATATAAACTTAATGGGAGTAAACAATGAGGATATTGTCTTCCTCACTGAAGAAGAAAAAGGCATATTTACACCTTATGAAGAAGAGAGCCTAGAATCTAATGACTACAAACAAGGCTTTGAAAATTCTATAATGGAAGTACACAGACAATATGACCTGAGGAGTAAAAATAATCAAGACTCCCCCAAAAAGAAAACCTTTATAATTTATGCTAAAAACTATCCTGAAAACATTACTAAAAATACAACAGAAAACAATAACATAGTGACTGAAAGTTCTGATAAAAACAAAGGAAAAAATAGCCAACCTTGTGATAAACAATCTAGAAACCCAAGCAGCACTAGCACCTCAGCTAATGCTCCTAGTAAAACATTTTTTAACTACTGTAGATAACAAAAACTAGCAAGCTGAAATTGCTAAGAAAACAATGACTAAAAAGGCTGACTTAAACATTCCTAAAACCCAGATGCCTTTTAGTATAGAGAGTGAAATTGCCAAAATCAAAATCTCTATTCCTCTCACTGAACTAGTCACTCAGGATGTATACAAAACTCAACTTTTAAGAGCTTTAAACATAAGAGAAAACATTGTTCTGTCAATTTAAATGATGACAAACCTGAGCTTCTGTTTGGACCAGAAGTAGAAGGGAAATTTCAAGAAGGAGGTGTGCCTCCATTTTATGTCAGTCTAAACATCCATGATAAAAAATTTCACAATGACATGCTTGACTCAGGGGCCTCCCACAACCTTATGCCTAAAGTAGTGATGGAAAGATTAGGCCTTGAGGTAACTAGGCCATACAAAGATTTATATTCTTTTGATTCTAGCAGAGTTAAATTTCTGGGCTTAATAAAAGATCTATGTGTCAACTTAGCACAAATACTAGCCAAAAGCCTAGTGATGGATATAGTAGTGGCTGATATACCTCCTAAATATGGCATGCTCCTTTCAAGATCATGGGGTGCTAAACTCCAAGGCACCCTATAGATGGATATGACTTATGCCAATATCCTTGTCTTTAGTCAACCAAGAAGGCCATATAGGGAAACACACATGAAATACATGGTTAGTAGTCAAGAAAAACCTGATAATTACCCTCTTTAATCTATTCACACAGACCTTAACTCATTCATTCTTTACAATGATGAAAATCCTAATGAGCAAGGAATGGAAGATAAGAAAAAAATAATAGAAAAAGAGGAAAGGAAGGAGGAGCATCCAAAACAGTTTGCTAAATCAGAACATTACAGAAAACATAAAAAAGATCATAGGCAACAAACCAACCATCAACATAAGGTTGACCATGAGAACCAAATAGAAAACACTCCACACAGTGAAGACCTGTGGGAACAAAGTAAAAATGGACATAGAGCAGATCCTGAAGAACAACATGGTGACAACCATAGAAAACAAAATGAAGAGGACATAAATGATTTTAATGACAAATTTGAAATTGGACCTCTTTGGAGTATGAGTTTTGATGGGTCTTGTAGCAAGATTGGTGCAGGAGCAGGTATATGGGTGCATAACACAGAAAAAAATCATGCTGAAGGCCACTCATACAAACTAAAATTTCAATGCACTAATAACATAGATGAGTATGAAGCACTCCTCTTAGGACTACATTTATTAAAGAAACTAGGAGCCAAGAAGATAACTGTCCATGGAGACTCAGAACTGATTATTAGGCAAATGAATGGAGAATACACTACCAAGCATCTAAGACTAAGAGCTTATAGGGATGATGCCATTGACCTTTCGAAAACCTTTGCAGAATATGAGCTCACCTTTGTCCCTAGGAACCAAAATATCCTCAACAATGGTCTAGCATTTGCTGCTAGTACTTGTGAAAAACCTTATCAAAGAAAAAAATACACTGTCAAAGTCAAATATAGACCATTAGTTCCAGATAATGTAAAATAAGATAATGTAAAATACTGGCAAGTTTTTGAAGGAGATAAACACATAGAAGATTTCCTGCAGTCCAGAAATGAGTTTGAAATGCAAAATTCAGACTCAGAGTATGAAGAAGACTGCCCTACCGAGGAACAATCTTGTAAAGAAGAACCTCATGACACTGCTGATATAAATCTGTTAACCAAGGAACATAAATATAAAATAGAGATATGCAATGATTTAGAAAGTGAAGAATTTGAGGTGCTGCAGTCTAAAACTGATAACTTGCCAAAAGGACTAGTGCCTCTAGAAAAAATGTTTGACTTAATGATATTGCTAAAAATTCAAAGATGGAACCCACTGAAACTAAAATATAGGAATGCAATATAGGTAGTGAAGAAAAGCCTAAGATGATTAAATTATCCAAAACACTTCCATCTCACATAAAACTGAAATATCTTGAGCTTTTTAGAGAATTTTCTGATGTTTTTTCTTGGAGTTATGAAGACTTAAAATCATATGATACAGAGATAATTCAACATAAGATACCCCTCAAAGAAAACCATAAACCTTTTAGACAAAAATTGTGCAGAATAAACCCTGTGCAATTACCCCTGGTTGAGAAGGAAATTAAGAAAATGTATGATGGATACTCAGAGTGGGTATCCAATATTGTATCTGCGAGGAAGAAAATAGGAGAAATAAGGCTTTGCATAGACTTTAGAAATTTAAACAAATCCTCCTTAAAATACAACTACCCCTTGCCCAAAATGGATCACATCTTACAAAGGGTAGTGGGTTCTAAAATAATTTCTTTGCTAGATGGATTTTCAGGATACAACCAAGTGCAGGTGTACCCTGATGATCAACTTAAGACAGCTTTCACTACACCTTGGGGCACTTTCATGTATGTGAAAATGTCTTTTGGTTTAATAAATGTAGGTGCCACCTTTCAAAGAGCCATGGATATTGCTTTCTCAGAAGAAATAGGTTACTTCATTATGATTTATCTTGATTACATCACAGTCTATTCCAAAATAGATGAAGAACACCTAATACACTTAAGAAAAGTCTTTGAAAAATAAAGAAAGTATGGTTTATCCTTAAACCCCAAGAAAACTCTATTTGGCCTCCAAGAAGGTTAACTCCTAGGCCATATCATATCTGAAAAGGGGATAATGTTGGGAAAAATACTGAGAGGGGGGGCGGGGGGTGAATCAGTATTTAGGGCATACTCAAAAATTTTCATTTTTCCATTCACTAAAACCCATACGCTACTTTGATGAAGCCAACTAGCGTATACACGCGGATATCCTTCATAAAACTCGCGTATGAACAGAGATCTAATTATGCAGATAATTCTTAACTTATTTCTTTGAAACATTCATTCATCTGATGTTAAGTTAACAGTAATCATGTGCAGTAATAATAGAATAAACCATCACACATAAGCATCACACATGAACACCAGGATTTTAGGTGGAAACCCAAGTCGGGAGAAAACCACCGTTGCCGTTGTCTCAGCCTTCAATATTTTATTATAAAGAAAACATATTACAACTTATGTATCAAAAGCGTACTCACACCAAGATACAGCACCCACCTTACAACATATCACTTTCCTAGAAGGGGAGCTACGTACCCCCTCGCTCTCGTTTACCAAACTTTCCGGAAGGGAGCGGCGACTCCCCTCGCTCTCGCTATCAAATGCCTTTCTCCCCGGAAGGAGCTACAACTCGACCGAAGGTTACAATCTCGCACTTATGACCACGTCATCAATTTTCACACCGGATCCAATAGCTTCAATAGAACACAACTTGCAGGCCACTTTTCATCATATTTTCAGACTGGACCCACTCCACACATTTAAGCTCAATCATACATCATTAACAGATAGAAGTAACACAGCAGAACAGATCAGACATTTCATACTTCATTTTTCAGCAAACCCTAGTTTTTCATACGCGCTTTCCTTTCACTGATCCAGCATATATATGTGCTTCCATGCATATAAACCCCCGTATACTTCTGCACATATTTCAGAACTGATTTCACAACCCATACGCGCTTTCGCTTAATCAAACCCGCGTATATACACGCTTCCTCTGTTACAAAATTGCGTATATATCTTCAGACATTTTAGGGCAGCGTAGTTCTTCAGAACAGATGTATAACTCAGATTTTATCCTTCACTTCAGAAACATGTTCGCCTCATCTCAAATCTAAACATTCCATAAACAAATCTAGAAAATACAAATACATTTCAGATCTAGAGATCCCTCTTCATCATTTTCTTCATAGATGCATCATAGATTCAGATCTATCATCAAACTGTTACCCATTCAATACAGATATACTTTAGAGAGAAGTATTCATTAAAACCCAGACATCTTGCCCACCCCTTTCACAATGATTTTCTTCTCCTAATATAGATTTAGCCTTTGACAATACCATGAGCCAAAACCACACCACTTCCTATGGTATTCCTGGACGGGATCAATTAGATAATCCGTAACTCAATACAATGGGTCAATACCATGGTAATGCCCCTTGGTTTTATCAATTTAGAGCGCTATTAGGCATACGCGACTTGGCACGTTCTTTTCCGCATAGATACGCTACTTAGCCTTAACAAACCCGCGTATGCTTTGTAACATACCCTGTTCATCATTATTCTTGCACATACTGGAGATTATTTCTTCTGCAACTTCTATACATCAGATTTACATCATTAACAAGTTCATCAAGTCAGTTTCCATCAAGTACAACTTCATCAAGTAGGTTCCATCAAAGCCAACAATCTCCTCCTTAACTCATCAAGTAGATTTCCATCAAGGACAACAACTGTATCAAGTATGTTTCCATATTCATCAATTAGTTTGCCATCAACTTTATCAAGTAGGTTGCCATCAAGGACAACACATTGCATCATATTGCCAAAAATATCCCCCTTTATACTTGATGGCAACCATGATGGTGTTTGATCATCATACCAGGTAGATACATTGATTATAACCATTATACAATAACCATGTTACTCTCCCCTTATTCAAACACCATGTTACTCTCCCCCTTTGACATCAAGGGCAAAGGGCGGATCAAAACTAACACAAGGTTTTTCTCCTCATGTAAAAAGACGAGCGCTGTAGATCTGATGTATACTGAAGTTACCATGCTCCCCCTAAGTTCATGCTGAAATTTTAATCATATTTTTCAATGAAGTACATGACTCATCCTATCACCAAGGACTCATACTTACATCAAAGATCCAACCAAGTGGATTTACAAATATGACTCAAGTGCCCAACCAAGTGGGTTACATAATTTGACTCATCTACCCAACCAAGTGGGTGTAAAAATTTGATCAAGTCCTTACATGACTGAATATTACAATTCATTAACTTAAAAATATGGATTTTTATAACCAATACCAAAAGACCTCAAGAGAGAGATCATATTTCAGAACCATCATAATGCCAACAATTCATTATACTCAGCAAGGCTAATGCTCCCCCTGAAATTGTGCATCCAAGCATCCTTTCCATATGAACAAGGCTCCTCCTTAGCTTGTGCAACCTGAACACTTTCAACAGCAAGTCATCAGCAACAATCTCTGCATGATCTGTCCTTATCTCTGAATCATAAGACTTCCATCTCATCCATGTGTGACAGCAAAAATTACTCTTCAAAAAGAAAACAGGGCTCATCCATAATCTCATCATAAGAAACCATGTATCATTTCATTAGCATGATTATAACCAGATAAAATGACAACAGTGCAAATAATACAATCATTAGTAGTCAGACTGATGCTCCCCTTGAACCTGTGCTCCTAATCTTTAGCTTGTCATACTATTTTCTTGTCATAAATTCATACACGCTATCTCCACTGGAACTCGCGTGTATACGTGGATTTAGTTCACAGAACCCGCGTATGGAAAGTGAAACATTGAAAACTTCACATTCCTTCATCTCCCCCTGAGTTTGTACCACCTGTTCACATCAGATGCTCTGTCAGAAATAAACATAACCAGAATAACCAAAACCATCATGGGAATCAACATACATTGCTCCCCCTGTGATGATACATTACTAATCCCCATAATGTATCTCACATCACTCCTGCAGTCATTAAAAGAAGTACGCTTTAGAAGCGGATGACTGCAGTAGGGTCAATATTCCCTACGTTTCTGACCGATCCTCCTTATTTTTCCAACTTTGCTTGAACTTTCGAAATGTGTGTTGGAAATCATCCAATTTCTCATATCTGTTCATCCTGCATTCTTTTTCCACATGTCCATACTTGTTACAAGCATAACATCTCATGTGACTAGAGAAGTAAGCATAAGGATCATAGTGTGTTTTTCTATTCTTCCTTCTATTACAATCAGCTGCTTTATGACCATACTTGCTACATGAAAAAAAATATCCCTTGAAGCAACCAGAGTACCTTTCTGTGAAGAATCAGTTTGTTTGTGACTGAAACAATTTGCTTCTGCAATTGGCTGCAACATGTCCATAATTATGACATTTAAAGCATTCAACATTATTGATACTTCTATAGTTAGGAGCGAAATATTTCTTTTGAGAATTCATAATTGTTGGTTGCCCTTTTGTCTTTTTCATCACTTCAGGTTTTGCATTGATATCCTTTGCATCTTTAGCACTCTCTTGTGAACTAGATTCGCCTTTAACAGTTTCATGAAAACCAAGACCAAATTTAACAGAGGGAGACCTTTGACTACTAAGAATATTTTCCAGAATCTTAGTACTATCTTGAAATCTCAAGAGCTTATCCTTTTCTTCTAACTTCCCTTTCAAAATATTTACCTCATCCTCCAATCTTTGACATTGCTTCTTCATGCTTTCTTCGACCTTTCTTCCTTCTTCTACTTGATCATTCAATTTTAAAATCTCTTCTTTCAACCCATTTTCTTGTGCTTCAAAAGTTTGTGAAAGTTCTTCATTCTTCTTATTTGATGCTTCAAGATCTGCTTTCAGAGAGATGAGTTCTTCATTCTTCTTATTTGATTTTTTCGGATCTTCTTTGAGAGAGATTATTTCTGCTTCAAGTTCTTTATTCTTCTTATTTGATTTCTTCAGGTCTTCTTTAAGGGAGACGATTTCTGCTTCAAGTCTTTTTTCTTCAAATGATTGTAGAAGTTCCTTATTCTTATTATTTGATGCTTCGAGATCTGTTTTCAGAGAGATGATTTCTGCTTCAAGTCCTTTACTTCGATCGGATACATTATCGTGCATCCTTTTCAGTCTAGAGATCAAATCTTTGTAGGCGGATTCCCTCTCATTAAATATTCTTTTTTGATCTTTGATAACTTCTTCTAGGTCCATAGTATTACTTTCACTATCTTCACCATTGCTTGCACAAAGAAGAATATCACAAGAACAAAAATCACTACCTGTTTCATCTTCTTCATTTTCTGTTGCACCTGTTTTCTGAGATATCTCCTTTTGAGTAGCCTTCTTCTTTTGCTTCCTTCCCATGGTGACGGATCTCCTTCAAGCGATCAAGCTCCTGCAGAAGGACTTGCTCTGATACCAATTGTTGGGAAAAATACTGAGAGGGGGGGGGGGTGAATCAGTATTTAGGGCATACTCAAAACTTTTCATTTTTCCATTCACTAAAACCCATACGCTACTTTGATGAAGCCAACTAGCATATACACGCGGATATCCTTCATAAAACTCGTGTATGAACAGAGATCTAATTATGTAGATAATTATTAACTTAGTTCTTTGAAACATTCATTCATCTGATGTTAAGTTAACAGTAAGCATGTGCAGTAATAATAGAATAAACCATCACACATAAGCATCACACATGAACACCAGGATTTTAGGTGGAAACCAAGTTTTATAGAAACCACCGGGCGTCGTTGTCCTCACCTTTCAATATTTTATTATAAAGAAAACATCTACAACTTACACGCAAGCAGACTATATTCAAAGACGCAGCACCACCCGCGCTTGTTTACCAGCCTTCTCCGGAAGGGAGCCACGACCGCTTCGCTATCAGCTCGGAAGGGGAGCTACGACCCTCGCTCTCGCTACCAAATTTCTCCGCGAGCTAAAACCCCCCCGATCAAGGCTACAATCCTCAAACACTTATGTGACCATGTTTCATCAATTTTCACATCGGATTCAATAGCTTGAAGGTATACAACTGTTATGCCACTTTTCATCATATTTTCAGACTGGACCTAATTTCAGGCATTTAGCTCAACTGTTACAAATGTAATTAACAAGATAGCAAGAATAATGTGGCCGCATCGTACATCTCATACTTCATTCTTCAGAAAACCCTAGTTTTTCATACGCGCTTTTCTTTCACTGATCCAGCGTATATACACGCTTCCATGCATATAAACCCGCGTATACTTCTGCACATATTTCAGAACTGATTTCACAACCCATACGCGCTTTCGCTTAATCAAACCCGCGTATATACGCGCTTCCTCTGTTACAAACTTGCGTATATATCTTCAGACATTTTAGGGCAGCGCAGTTCTTCAGAATAGATGTATAACTCAGATTTTATCCTTCACTTCAGAAACATGTTCGCCTCATCTCAGATCTAAACATTCCATAAACAGATCTAGAAAATACAAATACATTTTAGATCTAGAGATCCCTCTTCTTCATTTTCTTCATAGATGCATCATAGATTCAGATCTATCATCAAACTGTTACCCATTCAATACAGATATACTTCAGAGAGAAGTATTCATTAAAACCCAGACATCTTGCCCACCCCTTGCACAATGATTTTCTTCTCCTTATATAGATTTAGCCTTTGACAATACCATGAGCCAAAACCACACCACTTCCGATGGTATTCCTGGACGGGATCAATTAGATAATCCAGTGCTCAATACAATGGGTCAATACCATGGTAATGCCCCCTGGTTTTATCAATCTAGAGTGCTATTAGGCATACGCAACTTGGCACGTTCTTTTCCGCGTACATACGCTACTTAGCCTTAACAAACCCGCGTATGCTTTGTAACATACCCTGTTCATCATTATTCTTGCACATAGTGGAGATTCTTTCTTCTGCAACTTCTATACATCAGATTTACATCATTAACAAGTTCATCAAGTCAGTTTCCATCAAGTACAACTTCATCAAGTAGGTTCCATCAAAGCCAACAATCTCCTCCTTAACTCATCAAGTAGATTTCCATCAAGGACAACAACTGTATCAAGTATGTTTCCATCTTCATCAATTAGGTTGCCATCAAATTTATCAAGTAGGTTGCCATCAAGGACAACACATTGCATCATGTTGCCAACAGATAAAGATAGATCCAAAAAGGATTGAAGGAATATTGCAAATCAACCATCCTAGAAATATCATAGAACTGCAATCCTTCATTGGAAATCTCAATTTCTTAAGAAGGTTCATACCCAACCTATCTGAACTGCTTAGAAATATTACAAACATGCTAAAAAGGGAAAAAGGAGTTAAATGGACCTTAGAAGTAATGCAATCCTTCGAACTGATAAAATAAGCACTCACCAAAACACCAGTTCTAATCAGCCATGACTTCACCAAAGACTTCTTCATATTTTCCTTTGCATCAGAACATACAGTTGTTGTTGTCCTATTACAGAAGAACATAAAGGGGCAAGAGAAGACTATTGCATTTTTTAGCAAGGAATTAAGAGATGCACCTCTGAAATACAATATAATGGAAAAATAGGCCTTTGCCTTAATCAAGGCATTGAAATATTTCAGAGTTTACCTTTTACACTCACACATTGTAGCATTTGTGCCTCACTCGGTGGTAAAAGACATCTTAACACAAGATCCTGATGGAAAAAGGGGCAAGTGGATTGCTATTATATTGGAATATGATTTAGAAATCAAACCCACTAAGCTCATCAAAGGCCATGGACTTGCAAAACTCATGGCTAAAACCAATTTTGAAGCAATGGATATAAACATGATAGATACATTAGATGAACAGGAGGAGTTGGCAGTTCCACTCATTGAAGATTCTTTTATGAATTCATCTTGGTATGCTAATATTTTATATGTGCTTCTTAATCTTAATGTCCCTCCTGGTTTGTCTAAAACAAAGGCAATATTTTTAAAGTTGAAAGCTTTAAATTACTGCATTTTAGATAAAGTTTATATTGGAAAAACGCTAGTGGATTATTTCTTAAATGTTTTCCTGAGAATGGTGCAGATAAGATCAAGCATGAGTTTCATGAAGGAGAATGTGGAGGCCACCTCTATTGGAAAACTATTGTTAATAAAATCCTTAGAGCTAGTTATTATTGGCCCACCCTATTTCAAGGTATCCATAAAATGGTAATTTCCTACCATAAGTGTCAAATATTTGAAGGCAAGAGAAAAGTTCTACCCTTACCTCTGCATCCTATCACTGTTGAAGCTCCTTTTCAACAGTGGGGCCTAGACTTCAATGGGTAAATCCATCCTGTCTCATTCGCCCAACACAAATTAATCCTCATAGAAACTTATTACTTCACAAAATGGATAGAGGCCATCCTTTTAGGAATGCCACAGACTTAGTCATCATTAAATTCCTTGAAAATCATATCTTGTCCAAATTTGGTTGTCCTAGAAAGATTATCACTGACAATGTTGCTTCCTTTAGATCCAAAAAATATGGTGGATTTCTGCCACAGATATCATATTACATTGGGCCATTCTACAACTTATTACCCTCAAGGTAATGGGTTGGCAGAATCCTCAAACAAAATTTTGGTGAACATCATCAAGAAGTTGCTAGAAGAAAATAAAAAATTATGGCATAGCAAGCTAGTACATGCACTATGGGCAGACAGATTAACAAATAGAAAATCAATTGGGATGTCTCCTTATCAACTTTTATATGGGACAGATGAAATATTTCCAACCAGTTTAGGAGTGCCAACCATGAATTTGATCCAAGAAGTACAATAAGAAGAATATCACATAATAAGAAGGATAAATCAGACTGTACAGTTGCAGCAAACTATAGAGGAAGTTTATAACAGAACAAAACAAGTGCAATAAAACATCAAGAAGTTGTTTGATAAGATAACTAAGGAAAATGATTTTAACATTGGTGAAAAAGTGCTAAAATGGGACTCTAGGAGAGAAGATAAGGGAAAACATGGAAATTTTGAAAATTTGTGGAAAGGCTCTTACCTCATTCATTCTGCCAGAGGTAACAATGCATTCTTCCTTCAAGAGATGGATGGAACATAAATTTTTGGAGGTCCTGTCGATGGCAAGATGCTCAAACATTATTTTTGTTGAAAACATATTAGTTTAAAGCTTTGACCATTGTAAATAACATTTCTTGAAGAAAATATTAGAAACAGGAATGCAAAAACAAAGAAAAAGAAGAAAAGAGGGAAGATAAAAAGAACAGGTACAACCCCATACCAAAAAAGAGTATTTTCAAAAAGTGAGCAAGTCTAAATGCCACTAATTTAGAAAAATAAAGTCTTTTTCAGTCATACAGCCTAATCATGACTGAATAAGTTTTAAATTTCTGCTGATAGGATAGTGAATGAAGATTTGACAAACTGTGTAAACTTGGCTTATCAGTAGATTAGATTAGGAAAGAAGATGATGGTTCTAAATGATCAAAATCTGAACCAAAGAAAGAGGGAGGTATGCATAACACGTTTCATATGACATCCCTCAAGTTTTTGTTTTAAATTTTCTGCAAATAAATTCTATGTGCAACTTGTACATAATGCCATAGCTCATAACCAATCAGACTGTCTAACCCTGATTATTGGTTATGTTTTCAATTTTTTGTTTTAGATTAGAGAATGAAAATCTGTAAACTATTTAAACTTGACAGATAGTTAGACTAGGTAGAGAAATAAATGAGTTCATCAGCTTAATCTGAACTCTTGGATGATATAAGTATAGAAGTAGATAGTTTCATGTTTTCAAAAAAAGAAAAATTGATGTTAAGGGTTTGCAAGTCTAAATGCACCCACTGAAGAAACAAATGCTAGGAAAGTATGATGGGTAGGTAGAATTTGAGTTGAAATGCTAAAGATCATAGTTTCAAAGTAACAGATTAAAAGAAATGGAGGTCTGTCAATGTGAAAAATCAAGCCACTGGTCTACTTCTTCCAAAGTTTTGATCTCTGAGGTTCTTGACACCTCCTAAAGGAGATGCCCTCCCCAATTGGAGCCACTGTTATTCATCAGTAAATTTTGTTGATATCAAAAGATGACTAAATTCAGATCCTATATTTCTAGAAACAACATTTGAGAAATATTGTGAGTTCTAGAAATCTCACTGCCTTCATCATATTAAGATAAAATATTTTCACTATCTTCTCCTCTCTCTGCCTCCTAAAAAATTCTACCCCACTACTACAAAGAAGAATTCATTATTGGGCCTATTTACCTCATTTTAATCACCTCACCCTCATTCATAAACCTCTTTCTCTAAAAAACCCACTTTTCCCTTCTCTCAAAACCCTCATCAGTTCCCTTCATTTCATCATTCTTCCTTTAAAACATATTAAACAATGTAAAAACCCTCTTTTTACATTGTTTAAAACCAAATTTTATCCTATCAGGTCCTTTAAATTATACATAAAACCCTTTTTATGTATAAAACCTTCTCCTTTTATAAATCAGGCCTTAAGCCCCTCTCTGCTTAAACCCAGGCCCCCTTCGACTGCATAAGACCTCGTCCTCTGCTTATTCCTTAGCCCCTTCCTCGTTTTTATAAAACTCTGCCTCTTCTGTTTTATTAAAACCCCCAAAACCTTATTATACATACCCCTTAACCTTTGAAATATTAAAAGGCGGACCTGCTTTCCCTCACCCAACCTTTCATTTCACCGAGCCATCTCCACCATTGATCAGGATATGTTCCCCCGATCCAACAATTGTCGCATCCTCCACCTTGCCCCGCATTGATATAACCCCGCGCTACCCAAAAAAGGTCTCCACGTCACCTCACCCTAGGCCCCACCTTCCACTACCTCTTGGTTCCATTCACATTGGGCCACCTGTCCCCGGGCTCCACCCTCCAAACTTGTTCGCCGCTTCCCCAGACCATTCCGCATCATTGATCTCTGAACCCGAGATCTAACAGCCCTAGACGCATATCGCGTAAAAAGTCGTGATAGGTTTAAAATTATTCAACCTGCGCGAAATGGGCGATTTTTGCCCTACCACATGGCAATTTCTCTATGGTATCGCGTCCATTTCACCCCAAACAGCTTACTTCCCCCAATCCGTGCTATAAACCACCCCAGTTTATCAAAACCGCTTCTTCACCTCTGCGTCAAAATTCAATTTCCCTGCCTCCATTTGAATTCCCACCTGGTTCAGCGTTCGAAACCCTTCCCTTTGCATTATCTCCTCCTCTGCAAGTATCCCCGACGATTTAGAACCCAAAAAAACGCAATTATAAGCCCCCCACCATAGTTTTTAGACTAATGGTTTGTGTTCTATGCAGGTTTGATGTTGGGACTACGAATAAATGCATTCCTACGGTCTGGGAATGATGGATAAAGCCCCTAGTGACGATCTGAAGGGTTTCAAACGAATTTAAAGGGCTAGAGGCAAAGGTTTAAACCTTGACACCAACGAATCATGATCCTTTGTGGTCATACAACCCTCCTGCCATGAAGAAATATCCTCACCTGCACAAGAAAACAAACATAGTCAGAAGAACAACAAAGAGAAGGATCATGAAAGGTTAAAGGAATAATCCTTAAATTAATGAACAAATAGAGATAAAGCACAATCAGAAAATAAAGACAATGAGACAAATTATGAAGGTTGAATCAAGGTTCAAATGCATAAAATAGAGTTTAATGTTAAAAATAGAGATAGATTAACCCAAAGACAACTTCGAATGACTCAATAGAGAAGAAATTGCTTACCCAAAGATAAATCTACCACCTACAGCATGATTTCTTTCAATAAAGGCATCAGGCAGTTATTACATAGTCAGAGATATTTTGAGAACAGCTCAATAGTTATTACAAAGTTATTACAAAGCCTTGAAAGTCAAATATTTCACCTAAATCAACTCAGAAGTTATTATTTTCAGAGTAACTCTTTCAGATAATTTTTCCTTGGGCCTTGCATGGTCTCAAAGGTCAAAAATCACTAACTCTGTAATAAATAACACTTAAACCCTATTTTTAGTTCCACCTCCTCATTTTTATATAAATATTGCATATGAGCCTCATTATTAATGTTGGTTGCTGAGCTAAATTTGAGGATTTAAGAGTTGCTGAGCTAGTTGAGGAATACTAGGCTGGATGGACAAAACTTTGAGTAGTAGAGACCTATTGTACTGGAGTATGTAACTGGTTTGAACATCAATAATACAAGCACATTCACAAGATCCTTGATCTATGTTAATGGTGAAGTTTTCCTCCTCTGTTATGGTTTTTTCCTAATGTTTTACATTCTGTCCATATTCTCTGATAAAGAACAGAAAATTTAGAGTAGGATTTGTTGTTGTAGCACCCTATTTCTGTATGCACTCTTTGTCTTTATATTTTCTTCTGCAAGGTCTGAATGGAGGATTCTTAACTACCCTCCAATTACATCTATATTGTTATCTTAGAAATGATTCGATAGAGTGAAACCAGGGAAATTTATGGTGAGCCATGTCCCTTGAGTAAGACTTGAGATATTGTTTTCAAGATTGTCTTTGAAGTGTGCTTAGTAGAGTCTAAACCAGGGAAGTCTATGGTATGCCCTGTCATCTGGACTGCCTCAAATATTTTCTTTCAATATCCTTAGAGAGTTAGTCAAAATCATATTAGATTATTTTTGTTTGATCTTAGGCTCCTCTCACTGTTCTCTTACATGTTTTCTTTATCTAAAAGTAGTTCTTAAATTACTGGATTGTTATCTTAGGGGTTTGATTATTAAATATTTCTCCAAAGAAGTATATGGTATGCCACGTCATTTGTTGTGCTTCAAACAATTACCTTAAAAGGCTTTTCTTGTCTAAAGTAGAGCTAGAAGATTCTTAACTGACTATAGCTTTTCTACCTTCACAACTCATTCTTGTTTCATATCACAATCTAATATAAAGATATCCATCTAATATAGTTATCTTGCCCTATGAAAACCCTTGTAGAGTTTTTGAACAATTAAACCCTTTTATGACTCCATAGCCCAATGGAATAATGTTTTCTCATAGCCTATCTTTTCAGCTGAAGCATTCTCTTAATCAAATCTAACCCTTGATCTATCAAGTGACCTTTCAACCAACCAAAACCAACAAGTTCTCAGAGCTTCATAACTAGCCTAATAACATAAACAAAAGCATAAATATATATCATTTAAGGACACTCATATAGAGATATCCCTCTCCGAATCCAGGAAGGCTAGATCTTAGGATTCCAAAGTGGTTCTGATGTGGCCCCTTGTAGTATTTGTTCTTGCCAATATTGCAAATCACAGGGATCCAATAGATTCATTAAAGGTCCTTAATGGAAAAAAGTGCATATGGGATTTTATATTTATAGGGCTAAGTGATTCCAAACTTCCCTAACGTATTCAAATCACAAGGCACTATGTATATTGCAATTTTTCTTATCATACTACGATCATTTTTCATAGCTAGAAAAACAAAACTCATTTTTTATATGGAAATATCATGGTATGAACTCCTAAATTCATGATATGAAATCAAATACATTAATTTTTCCTTATCATGCATTTGTCTCTCTCTAATAGTGAGTTTTATATTAACTTACACCTTAAGGTTGTTTCTTTTCCTATTTATACCATTCAATTTCCTTTTGAAAAATATTTAATCCAACTCTATTGAACTCTTGGATCTCTCTAAGACTCCCCTTTACATGCTACATTATCTTGTCCATACAAACTTGAATTTTCATTAAATATTAATCTAGTATCTTGATTCAATTATGAGGTTCTTATATTTCTTGTATTTGTTTGTCTAACATTCTGAATAAGGATACCTTTTTTTTAGTTTGGCTCCCAAATTTTTGGTTTTTTATTCCATCTTAGGCCATCTTCAAAATATTGTCGTTATCATATATTGGCAGATGTAACCCAAAAAATATTTCCCTAGATCAGTATTTGATATTAAATCCACAATTATTCTATAGGAATTTGTCCCTTTTGTTTTCATTCTCTCTTCCCCTCTCCTAGGGTTTCTTGATTTCCCCCCTAATACTAAGTGGCGACTCCACCCTCTCTTTCCTATGTGTTGGTGTTGTTTGTACTAGGTTTCTCCTCCATCCATAAAACCCCAAAGGAGAAATAATTTGAGCCTATCTTAGACATGTTTCGGTTCAAATGATTTTCCCCATGTATTTCTTATTCTACACCCATTCCCAAAATCTTGTCTCATTCATGCATGTTTTTTGAATTTTGGCAAACCAGTTGTAGAATTATTCATTGGTAAGACATAGTGGAATTGTCATGATCATTGTCATGTGTTTATGACCATTGGGTAGACAATTTTATGATTAAATCCTCTTTACATGACCCATATTTAATTTTTGGCCTCGCCTTTTAGAATTATTTTCCCCCATTGGAAATATTTTCTCCATCAAAATGACTAGATGGAAGTAACATTCAACTTGATATGCATTAATGTATACATGAAATTTTACCACTTTACACTACCATCACCTCTATTGTACTTATATTTATTATTACATAACCATGGTATGGTAACCTAACCTTCAAGATATTATATAAATTCTCACACTTCATTTATTTTGAGATTGTATCCCTTCGCTCTTACAAACGTGATTTCCTCATTTTGACTTTCTCAAATCTTTTTCTAGAAAATCATGATGTATTTTTTCCATGAATTCGTCTCCTAACATCATAGGTTAAGGGAAATATATTAGTATGGCCATTCATCCTCTTACAACATGGTGTTACTTTTTCAAATACACTTCAAATCATTCCAGATCACTTGGGCTAAATTATAATGTTTAATCTTAATAACATAAGTAATGAAACTCAAAATATAAGAGCAAAGGCCCAATTTCTCAAATTCACCCAGAACTAAGTTTTATTTAAAACTACTCTAACTCAACATTATTGCACTCCATGTGCTCTACTATATATGCATACTATGGCATACCTAGTCCTTCGAAGAGCATGCGACTATGTGAAACATGTGAAAAGAGAAATTTCATAATCTGTTTATGTTTAGTCAATCCATATTGGATATTGGTTGACCAAAACTAATTTCATTCAACTAAATAGATGAATTTGTGAGCCCTTAAACTTCTGGGAGTTATTACATTCACATAAGAAAAATGCTTCTAACTAAACTCCAAAACTCACATATTGATAAATGTTTCTTACTCCAATTTAAAAGAATCGAAATTGATAGTCATGTTAATTAAGTATCTCTGAAACTAAAGTGGCCATGTCACCATTCTTACATTTATATTGTCTTTCCACTATGTCATTGAACCTCTGCATTTCCATTACCATTATCATAACAAAAAAAATTATGTTCTTGGTCTCTTTGTTCTCTTTTATGTATACATTTTTAATATATTTTTGAAAAATTAATTATAAATTTAACCATTAATAAGAAATAATAAAACTATTGATAGTTGATATACAAATTGGCATGTAAATCCTCTTACACAACCTAAAAATCTAATTATAAAAAAATGATTAACAAGGATTCTTCACATTTCCTCAATCCTTGTAAGTTTTATAGGCTTACTTGCTTAGAGGAGAGGTTGCTTGGAAAAATAGAATATATTTTTTCTAATATTTTCAAAATGAAAAAACAAATCAACTCTGATAAACTCAAGTTCCATTACACACAAACACTTTACTAGCGCTACATCATAACCCTTGGACACATCTCTCGATATTGTTAATAAACATAAAATTACAAATCTAAACTCGAGTTCCATTACACATAAACACTTTATTAGCGCTACGTCATAAGCCTTGGACACATCTCTCAATATTGTTAATAAACATAAAATTACAAATCTACTCTGGGAGGTTTCTTTTCTATCTATTACGCTTTTTACCTAGGACAGTGACAAAGGGCATAAGCTAGTATGTTAGCTAGTGTAGTGGTGGATTTGATGCACGGGTGTACGAAATTGCACTAGTTTAAGGGGTGCGGTCTACCCCTATAAAATATTGGTAACAAGAAGAAAGTGGTGGAGCTCAAAATCATATAATATAGAGGGGAAAATATGCGAATTTATGCTCAAAGTAAACTAAAACTAAAACACAAATATACAGAAGCTATTGAAGAGAGTCAAAACGATAATAATGCAAACGATGGCTCAAGGCCTCTTCTTATTAAACGTTTGATATGGAGAATAAGTTTTACCCACTTGCCAAAGGGCCCATAAACAATGGTTCTAGGTCCCGATGCAAGGATGTTGTTTTCCAAGCTTTGCCTCTAATGTAGTCTCCCTCTCTCTCCACTGTGATGGACTAGGATTGTTGGGTGGCCAACAATCGAGTCCCCTCTATCTCCAGCTCCGGGTCACACACTATTGGTATTGCTTGGGAAATTCTGGCCAGCATAAAAATGTGATCACCCATTATTCATCTCTTGGTGGCTCTATATAGGGGATTTCAAATCCTCCTTCCCTCCCTTGGTACATGATGGATGGTGACCCAAGGGAGAGGTATGATTCCATTGTGTGCTCCAAATATTCCTTTGTGTGCTCACATAGTGTCTAAGGATGTGCTAGTGGTTGTCCCTAGGCAACTTCATATAAGGTGTAACTATCATTTGCTTTGAGTGGTCCCAGAAAGTGACATTTTTCCATTTCCAGGAATGCGCACTTATCAGGAAAAAAGGTGCATAGAAGGCGCTCTTCTTGAAGGATTAAGCACACAATTTAGCATTTAAGACTAGTTGAAATCTGATTTTCTCAAAACCTTAGATATTTTAAATATTTCTTGATTCAATAATGTGTTCCTACCCTATAAATACTTAGGCTTGACATTAATTAATATCATATTTTACTGTACGATTTTCCAGTGTTAACAGTTGCCCCCTAATGTGTGAGGTATAGGAAGGACTGTATAGCCAAAATAAATTATAGTTTCTTTTATGTATCGTGCGTAGAGAGAGAGAGGCCTACGTGAATCTTGGAATTGACAATAGCTTGCACCATTTTCGAGATGACCATGGCCTAAGGGACCCCTGCAAGCAAACAAAATATACAACATATATACAAAATTTCAACAAGGTGGGCATGTCCCATGCTCATTGTGCTATGGCTAGTTAAAAAAAATTGATAGATACATGTGTTGTCTGCGTCATTGTTGTGGTAGTGATGCTGGTGGTTGTTGACGATGATTGTTGATGCCCTCAGGAGTGGTGTTTCTTTGAGGATAGGTGTAACGTGGTACCCATATGCATAACCTTGGTATGGCATATAACTGTGCAATGTATGCATATGTACTGGTTGGGACCTTCCCATGTAAGCATTGTTGACAGAGACACTTATGGAGGCATGGGTCTTCGACGGATCTGATCAAAGTGCAATAGTTGTAAGGTACGATACCAATCTTGACATGAAAGCTTTTGTCGTAGTCGAATGTCAGGAGGATCAATGACATCTGTGTACAATGATGTCTCCCACAGTGCCACCCGAGGATAACCCTTTGCATGGGGAGGGTTAATCCAAGGTACCGCTTCCTTTTTGGAAAAGAGGTTCTGAGGTCGACAAAAAGGAAGCCTTAACCAAACCATGGGTTGTCGACCTGAGGGGTCGGGGACCTAGATGTGATGGGTTTAACATATGCATGTTGGTGAGAGGTGACTGAAAATGGATGATGGGGATTCGGTGGCCCGAGGTCAGAGTATACTTTAGCAGCTTGGTAGCAGTCATTGTTATTTCTGAAGGGAAAATCCCTGGAGTCGATAGGACTTCCAGGGTGCGTGTGAACCGACTATGAATTTCGTGATGGTGCATGCATCAGGGTGAAATAATCTGACCAAGGGGAATGAGGGACTGCTTCCATGGGGGAAAAGATGAAAATATGAGGCAAAGCACGGCGTACTTGCCGCCTTGTACACAAGTATTTCTATAATTTTTTTCGACAAGCAAACAAGTTGAATGTTTTTGAGCTTCTTCAATGAATTCATTTCCGTAAAACACATCATCCTTGTAGTTCCTTGTGCCTTTGGTCTCTTTGATAAAACTTCTCCGTCGATTCCTTTTCATTATAAAGCCTCTCTGCTTTCAGAAGAAATTCCCCAAAAGGCCTCCTTTTCCTCTTATCTCATTCTCTAAAACCTCTATTTTTCCTTAATTTCCTCTCCTTTCCCCATTAACCCTCTAAATCATACCCAAATCTCTTTTTAAATTCTACCTTTACCTTTGTTTGGCCAAATTCACCTTTTTTCTTACTGTTATCTTCCTTTCCATATCTTGAAAATTATTAAAAGGGCTTCTCCGAAACCTACTTTCCAACTTACAATAGCTCTAGCTCTTTTCACTAGCCTTTAACCACTTCCCCACGTGACCCACCAGACCACATTTAAGTCCCGGCGCTATTGCAACTTGTACTGCTTAGTAGGTACCTTTGTAATACTGAAAACTCTCGATGTGATCGGTTTTGGTCTATAGGACTCTTTACACGATCCCCATCATGATTCATCGTTTAGATTTGACGCCTAGCGTTTAATCGCAACTCATTTAACAGAAATCACAAAGTCTCTGCCGTGCCACCCTCCCCCTTTCAAGATTGCGATCTCCCGATCGTACTGGCCACCATCCTTCCTTTCAGATACGACGACCCTCGTCGCTTCAACCTCCAATTGCATTTCCTCAACCGCCTACCGCCCATGTGATTGTGATCTCGTATTGAATCTAAGTTGTTCATTCGATGTATCCACCCGATCAGCGGCGAATCACCATGCCCGTCGGCCTCCTCGCCCTCTCGATCAGATTCCACCGTCGATCTCCTTGTTGATCCACCTACGACGTATAATCGCATCGTCGCTCAATCGCAAGCACGATTTCCAATCGCTACCACTCTTCGCCTTTTGCAATTGCAATTCTTATCCAAACTCATTCGTCCATTGGGATCCAAGATCGACGGCTCACGCCGTGATCGCACCCTCCATCGTATCACCTGATCTTCCCGGAAGAGTTCACCATTCACCTCACCATCGATCTCCTCCCGAGATCCGATGGTCCAACGTTAACGCCTCGCCACGACCGGGTCCTACACGAGCTCGTTTCATTTTGCCTACACTTTTGTACATGTCAAACCCTTACTTTTGCGTTGCATCAAGGCTTTTTTCTCTCGCCTAATTGTGTCATTAACACTCTCCATCCATCGTATCCCCACTGCTGATCTTCGTTCTGTTTTCCCACGATTTATTAGCCTTGCGCCCTTTTTCACCAAACTTTCATCGTTCTCTTTTCTCCACCATTTCACAGTTGATTTCCATTGGTTTTCACCGCGTACATCATCTCCGCCCACCATTCCCCGACCCCTCCGTATTTCCGACTACCTACCCTAGTTTTTTGACAAGTTTATTTCTTATTATGCAGGGCTACAGAGAGGCCATTATAGCCGCCAAGTGAAGTGTATGATGGATTTTGAAGGGATTTATGCCCATATTTGAAGATTAGTTGAATTATAATCTTGTGTTCAAAGAATCAAGGCGTAGTTTGAAGACTTACACGCAAAGGGTCATATCTCAAGGTTAATATCGGGGCCGTGAACGCACCAGGAAGGACATTTATCTACGTATCTTCGCATCTCTCGAGCCTCCTGGAACGGTTAATTACACCTACGAAGCTATTTAAGATGGTTTACTATCACATGGGAGGTATGAGTGGCCTCAGCACCTTCCATCCAACACCAATTCTAGAAGGTTACAGCCGCAGGGCTCACAACTACAAAGGACCCCAAAGAAACATCCTAGGTCAATATTGGCTCGACAGTAGTCTCCCAGACATACCACAGAGTACTTTCACAAATGTATACGTACAAACGGCCAAGAAGAGCAAGGTTAGAACTCTTTCTCCACCGTTCTTTAATGAGGTCCATTTAATGAATATCATCTACTCCTATTATTCTTGCTTCTCTCATAAGAATTTCTAGAACATATTGTAATGGTTGTTGTTCTGCCAGGGTCGGTTATCGTTAGACATCTATTTGGACCGTTAGAACAATGAGGAGATTATAAGAGAAAGGCAGGTAGTAGGTCAAGAGGAAAATTTCCGGACCGTATTAGCCATTGAGCTCGTAGTGGTTGTGTAACTTGGTTTTGCATCAATTAACTAAGCATATTTTTGGATCTCGGTTCATTACTATTGGTGATGTTTTCCAACACTGCTTATTATATTTTCATGTTGCTCATTGGTTCCGCTAGCTTGGTACTGTAAATATAACATAGGATTTACCTTGTTAGGTACCCTATGTTTTGCCTCCTGTTTTTTAATGTTTTCTCACAAAATATTCAAGAGTAACCACCAATTTAACTAGTGCAGGGTTCCACATGCCTAGTTGATGTGAAGGAATTAGAGGTTTTCTGCCGAATATTCTCAATGTGCTGTGCTACTGAAGGTTCAAAGTCCTTTCCCATCTACGACTCGGCTCGTTAAACTTATCTCTTTTTTTCCCTTGGAGCATGCCAAAGTCGTACCTAGTTAAATGACTTCCGGTCCAATTCATAAGCCGCCCTTTCGTGTCCCCCCCCATTGAGAGCTACCTTTGAGCATGTCCAAGTTGGTGTCCGGGAGTTAAATGACCTCTCGACCTCGATCTAGAGACAGAACCCAAGTTGTTTTCCTTCTTTCACTTTTCAATCCTTAATGTTCCATCCCACCATCTATCTAAAAGACTTTAGTGTAGATGACTTGCCTCGAAAGCTTTAACAGTCACAAAGTACCCTCTCTATGACCTACAGCTCAATGATGGCACTTTCTTGGCATGTCCCTTTGTCGAAATATCCGTCGCTTTTGTTCTTTCTTCCATTACTTTTCTCGGGGCCTATGATCCATGACCAAGTCAAGAACTGAATCAACCAAATCATTTTAAACCCCCTTTGTGCTTCAATTCAGTCGAATACCTCATCTTGAGCTTTCAAAGATATACTGTCATTCTTTGTCTTATCGGGAGAGATCCCTCTCCGAGTCTAGGAGGGCGGGATCCTAGGCCCCAAAGTGGTTTGATGTTGTCTTATCTTTTGGGTATTTCCAAGTCTCCACAAAACATAGAACCTTCAACATAATGGCGTACTCCAATCGGGGAGGAGACCACTTTTCCTTTAGATTGGCATTCATTGCCTATGGTGATAAGAAAACTACTCAAATGTCAAACTATTCACTCAGTGACCCCACACTCCATGACTTCAAAACTCCACTAGAGGAAGAAACTCGAAATATGCATGACCCTGAAGGACAGAACACATGAAGGATTTCCAGCCAGTAATTCATTGTTTTTAATCACTACTGTTATGTCCTACTTTGCCTAATCAAGGTACAAAGATGAGACCCAATGTATATAGGAAGATCCTAAGCCCTCACCAAACCATGACAAGACCCATACCTCGTGAAGAACCTAGTGGCCCAGGCTCACAAGACATTCCCACTCCCCCGAAGAAACTTTGCCGTGCCCATGAGCCCATTAATATACCACCCACACCTACAAAGGTCATATAAAGACATAAGACTTAAATACCTCTACCAAACTCTTCCTTCAGTATCCTATGGAACTGCACCGCCCTTTTTGATGGAGAAAATAAAGGGACCACTGGTCGAAGAATATGTTCAAAACCTTTGAGGTTTTACTTGAATTGTGAAGTGAAATAGAAGAAGATGATAAAAAAGAACATAATGTTTGCCTTTTGGCTACAAGGAAATGTTAAGATTTGGTTCAAAGGCCTTCAAGAGAGAAGAATTTCACACCATCAATTTTCCAAGTTTCTACAAGGAAGCCCTGAAGAGTGCTCTCCTATCCTAAAGAGTATCAAAATTTTAGCACATAAAAATGGTAAGAAAGTACAAGAATTAAAGCAGTTCAATAAGTATATCATGCAATACCTTTCCGACATAAAACCACTCTCTAGGATGGTCCCTAGTGGATTATCCGAGTTTCGGACTCTAGGTGGAATTTAATACATGGAAAGAGAGCTCTTGAGCCTCAAGAAGAAATGCAGAATATAGAAATTATTATTTAACACAACATAAAGTGCAGAGTGAAAGATTAAAGCAATAAAGAAAGACCGAAATACAAATAAGGCGTATCTTCGAAAAAATGTCAGAAAGATCGATAGAGACTCGCTAAACATTTCGACGACACAGAAGAGGAAGAATATGATAACGAAACTGCACGATGATTGGCACCGTCTTTGTCCTCGAAGAAAGACAACAAATCAGATCATTGGGTAACACGTGTTGTTAGCCAAGTACATGATGAACAAGAGTTCGAACTTAAAATAACCTGGCAGACTATTTTGAAGAAAACTTGTCGTAGAGTCCTCGAAGACTTGATGGTGACAAATGCTTATAATTATGATTCCTCTCGATGTTGACCGTTCGTTGATGACTTTTTTCCAAAGGGAAACCTAGGCTTGCAAGAAATACCACTGTGGAGATTCATGAGGAATATCGACGACCGATCAACTTCGAAGAAAGGGATGAGCTGTGTGGTGCTATCCATGATACTAATGAAGAAAGTGTTGGTGCGATGATAGTTACATAAAGATTCATTGAATATTCTCTCCGTTTTATATCCGAACATCATTATAATTTCAATTAAAAGGATGGAAGCTGCACATTTTTCAACACAGAGACAAGGAGAAAGAAGATGAAGAAAGTCTTTGAGTGGGAATGAATATTCTAGGCTTTCTCCCAAGGGATTGAGGTAATCAAAGCAACCCCCACTCAAGAATATGTTAATTTTCGCGTAGTTCAATATGTTTCCACAGTAACTGTACTCTTTGGGCGTTACTAGAGGATAGCACCGTCGAATATACGATTTCTAGCTCAAAGCCGCAGTGAATATGAGCAAGATATTTTTTCCTACAGACATCTTTGTCTGGATCTAGAGGAAGAAGAGGCATTCTCAAGTTGATTTCTATCTACCAAATACCCAAATCAGGGAAGAGAGTGAGTGTGATTAAGAAGGCTCTCATCACAGGCGTGCTGATTGAAGCCATCAAGCGCACAGCCCACTGTCATGGCGTTCCAGAAGAAGAAAGTTCATATCATACGGATTGATCCTTGCAAGGGCACACATGGAGGCCCCACTGCCTGTGTTGTCTCCGCAGGTGGTCACCCAAATCGGTTCATCATTTAGATCAGATGGCCCGCTAATCACAATCCTCGTTTTCAATCGCAATCGCAAAGTCTCGCTGTACACCACCTCCGTTTCCCTTCCTCGCGATTGTGACCTCTCGTATCACCGCGCCTGGCCCATTCCTTCCAGATCCGACGGCCCTTGATTTCCGCTCCAATCGCAACGATTTCCCAATTGTCGCCACTTGCTGCCCCATGCGATTGCGATCTCATTGAATTCAAGCCTCTATCCGATGTAGATCCGAACGGCCCAACGCTAATCACTCTACACTGTCGCTGTCCTCGCTTTCCGACAGATCACCGATTCACGACACCCACCCACTAATGTGACAATCGCACGGTCGTCTAATCGTGTTGGCTTCATCGCTACCATCGCTCTTCGTTACTGTAATTTTCAATTCAACTATCCGTCCATTGATTCGAAGATCGACGGCTCACGCTGATCGCGCTCCATCGTATTTCTTCACCATCTCCTGTGTTCTCACCATTTATCTCCGTCGTCGATCTTCCGAGACCGACGTCCACCCGACCGGCCACCACGACCGGGTCCCACACGAGCTCGTTTATTTTCATTTCCACACCTTTTGCACCGAAAGCAACCCTTATACTTTTGCATATTGCATCAAGGCCTTTTCTCCGCCTTTTCACTGTGGTTAACCCTCTCCATCTATTGATTCCACTGCTGATCTTCGTCCTGCTCGATCGGACTCGTCTGCGGCCCTTTCACCAAATCAACTGCTTCTCTTTCCACCATTCTACAAACATTTCTATTGGTTTTCCGCCCTCCGTACATATCATCTTCTGGCGACCATTCCTTCCAAGCCCCCGCAGATTTCTTTGGCCATCGTACTGGGTTTTGTGACAATTTTATTTTCATTGTTGTGGTCAATAAGAGAGGTTGTCAGCCTCGGCCAAGTGAAGTTAAAAGAAAGTGATTGGATTTCAAGAATATCAAGGCGCATTTTAAGAATTAAGCACGCAAAGGGTCACATTCTACATGAATATCAAACGAACGATTCTCCGTGAAGGACATTTATCTACATTGGCTCCTCATATCTCCTTTGAGCTCGAAACGTTAATTAATTTATTACGTGCTTACGAAGACGGCCGTACTTACGTTTATGGAGGTATGAGCGTTCGAGACCCTTCCATCCGCCTACCACCCCGAAGGCAGCGCAGGGCTCTTGCTACGAAAGGACCCAAAGAACATCCGAGGTCAATATTGCCTCGACAATAGTCTCCCAGACATACTATAGAGTACTTACGCGATGCGTGCACAAATGCACAAGGGTAGTGGCATGAACTCTTTTCTCCATTGTTGTAATGGGCCTTGGGAGAGATTAGCAAGAGTAGTTGTTATGTAGTAAAAATGAGGAAAGTCCTGGACCGTATTAATGCATTGAGCTTTAGAGGCAGGGACCTGTTTTTCATCAATTAACTTTGCCATATTTCTTTGGATCCCGTCTATTATTATTGGTTATGTTTTCTAACACCGTTTATTATATTTTCGCGTCGTTCATTGGTCCGTTGCTTGCATTTACAAATATAGTATGATTTACCCTCAGGTGTACCCTATGAGCCGTTCTCCTTGCCTTTAATGTTTTCTCTCATTGCAGGGTGTTATCTAAGAGTAATTCAATTTAACTAGTGTAGTGTTCCATGTCAAGAAGTTGATGTATGAATTAGAGGTTTGCCGTCAATATTTCAATGGTGTGTCAAAGCATCGAAGGTTAAAAGTCCTTTCTTCGATTCATGTACCCTAGCTTCCGTTAAACTTATTCTCGTTTTCTCGTACATGCTAAAGCTAACCTAGAGTTAAATGACCCCTCTCGGGGTCCCATCTATAAGTCGCTTCGGTTCCTCCAACAGAGCCGCTCGAGTATGTCTGCTATGTCCGGAGTTAATGACTCTAACTCGATCTAGAGATAGAAATTGTGTTGTTTTTCTTCTTTCACTTCTTCAATCTCATTGTTCTGCATCCCACCATCTATCTAAAATATCCTTTAGCGTGTATGAATTTCCCTTCGGTGCCCTCGACTAGTCACAATTAATTTTCCTTTCATGACTCTACATAGCCATCGGATGGCACTTTTGGCTTGTCCCTTTGTCGAAACATTCTGCTTTTTTTTGTTCCTTTCTTCTGTCATTTTTGGGCCTATGATCTTGTTGACCAACCCAATAACCAACCAACCAAATCATTTTAAACCCTTCCAGGTTTACAATTAGCCCACACCTCATCTTGAGCTTTCAAAGATACACTTTTTCATTGGAGAGATCCCTCTTCCCAGTCTGTGGAGGCTAGATCCTAGGCCCCAAAGTGGTTTTATGTTGTCTTATCTTTTGGTATTGCCAAATCGTCAAAACACAGAACCCTGAAGCAGACACTTAACAAAAGAATAAAATAAT
The DNA here is from genome assembly GCA_034641835.2 of Pinus albicaulis. NCBI lineage: Eukaryota > Viridiplantae > Streptophyta > Pinopsida > Pinales > Pinaceae > Pinus > Pinus albicaulis. The sequence continues at coordinate 223,023 of JAXQQM020087952.1, forward strand.
GAGGTTTGGTTTGTACAAAAACAAGAGATGTGTACCCAAAACATGAAAAGGTTCACTCACTAAAGGTGCAGGGATGGTGTTTTTCTAGGGGTGTGGGTCCTATTGGTTGGTCTCATGTGCGGGTTGATGAAACAGATGAAAAGTGTCGAGATGGGATTATGTTGACTTATGTATGGTGGGTCAAATGCGATGCGCAAAAGTGAGTGTGCGTTCAATCTTTTCAACAACTGTCATCCGTGCTGGGGTTTTGAGCTGAATGTGGTAAACTTGACCTTATGCATGATGAATGGATGGGTACCCAGGTGCTTCCTCAATCGAATGGTATGGGCTATGCATCACTTAAAGCATGATATATGGTCTGATTGGGTGAAAAGCACCATGGAAGGGAAGCTTCATCACCAACATGAACATTTATCATGGAGGGTGAGGTGATGATAAACGCAATGGTTATGAGGACCCTATTGTTTATTTCCGATGGAGAAACGAGGCTGTGGATATGAAAATTTTTTGTAGGACCCTACTGCTGCCGAGGGTAGAATGATACCTACTCCAGGCTTCCCAAGAGATGGTGTTGTAAAAAGGTTTGTGGGCCTTTCCTATAAAAACAACTACCTCAAGTGATATAATATTCTTTTCATCAAACATTATTGAAAGGCATGAGCTTTAAAAAAAGGAAGAAGTGAGGGTATACCGCTAAGACCGAAATTTATTTTTTTTGGGAGGCAGCAATGGTGACATTGCACTTATGTTCTCGGCTGTTTATTTGTTCCTAGCTTTGATTTTAGTTGTGGTTGCCTTACCAAGATCATGTGAGTTGTCGCTAATACCGCATTCAGGATCTCTCGCTTCATGTATCACCCATTTACCAGGGGATTTTAGGTCAAAGACCCAACCAAGCCGGGCTCCATAACAGATGTGCTCGATAAATCGTGATGAGGCCTGGTGTTCCCCCGACCTCGGTTATGGCGGTGGTTGGGGAGGAGGAGGGACAAATGGTTGTTTTTCAGTGAGTTTTTGTTTTCCCGCATGTACAGATGACACGAGGTCCATTCGGCGTACTGGGGCGGTGGGACCCCACAAGATCGCTCATCACGTGTAAGGCATCCCCATATCATGGTATCTCCGGAAAATGGTGCGTACAGTCGTGTTTCCAGCAGAGCGCATGCGTGATTGGTTCGTAGCGGTTTTCCCTTACCTTTGGTGGTAGGTTCCTTTTTACGGAATGCGCTGGTGTTCTGCCCGGGAGCCGAGGAGTGGTTTTTAACCGTCCAACTCTAGACATATGGGTAGGGTGGTTCATAACATCGCACATGGCGACCGGTGATTCTTTGAATGGCGTGGGGTTACCATATTATTTCTTTGTTTGCGGTTTTCGCTATGATAACTAGTTTGCACGGGAACTTTTCTTGCGGGGCCGTTCAAACTGCTTGCAGGTTGGGGCTCCCGGGACCGAGGGGGGCTTTTTAACCCCATGCAAGGGGCAGGGCAGGTGGCCCCTGCTCTGTGATGTAATGAGGAACCAAACGTGAATGCACAACGATATTTTTGGTAACACCACACATGCAACCGCTAGGGAGATGAACAACTGGGGGGTAGACAGAAAGTGCTTGGGAGGTGGTGAGACAGAGAGGCCATTGTGGAAAATGCCTCAATGTCGTTACTACTTGATTTCATGTCCTCAATAACCTCGGTGCTTGATGTGGACATCATGCATGTGGTTTTTCATGGCACCTGGGATGGCGTTCCTCAGGATACGGGAGGACTCTAGAATGACCCTAGGGATGGACGATGGCTTGTAATTGCTAGCTATGTTCTGGTACTACGAAATACCATCTACAGCTGCTTACATTTACATAGGGCAGAATTACATCCGTATTGGTTAGGGACACTTTTTGCTCGTGTCATTTGTCTACAAGAATGATGTGACCCTCGGGGAACACTGGTAACGCAAGACGAAGGAGGCTATGGCGATATGTATGGCACACAATTCCCCGGCTCGGTGAGCATATTGTAACCCGTTAGCATCCAAGACTTCAATGTCTATGTGGAACGTCTTGCCGCCCAAAACAACCGGGACATTTTGGCAGAGGCCCACGGGTTGAGGGACGACCATCGTAGTAATCGAAGTGTTACGTGACCAAGGGTTTTAGCCCGAAGAGAACCCGATCGCGCCAAATGACATGATGCATTTCGATGTACCTCGCTAATGACACATTGGTGAATAGTGAGACTGACCGGGACACCGGTATCCGGAAGGTGACCATGAAGGAAGTTTAGGGGGAGGCTTTGTCTAAGTCAAAAGCCATCATGAACGATTGTGAGGGTTGATAGTGCTCATGGAAAGTAAGGCTTTCCATTGCTTTTGGCATGACCTATAAACATTTAACATGGACATAGCAATGGGTGATTGAGATAAATCATCCACGAGCACATAATTATGGGCCGCTGGGAGTAGTTATCGTCAGCTTATTAGGTCCTTTGCCATGTTTGGCAATGGTCTCACAGACCTTGAAATGGCTGCTGTGCGCCCATGACACCAGCATTAGCCTTTGTCGTAGTGGGAGTCTCGGGTGTGTCGTAACTATGATTCTGTACTTGGAAAAACATCTTTCCCCGCCTGCGTGCAGACTTATGGTTGTTTTTCCCAGAATCGTTCAGGTTTTACAAGGCCGACCGTCCTCGTGGGGGAAATGTTATTACACAATGAAGAAAGCTGTCGGGAAGATCCTCCTTGTCCCCCGTTACTCTGTGTGTTTTTTTATCTCGGGAGATTGGGACAGTTGGTGAGTATAGTGCTCGTACTCACCACATATCGAACAAGAATGGTTTGTTCATATAGGTGGCCTTTTTGCCTTGTCGTCGTTACCGCGTTCCTAGTTTTGATTCCTCGCTAGAGTTACCCCCACCAGACCGCGTGGGCACTGCCACGTCGCATCTGTGGTTCCCTTTTTTGGCTTGTTTTTTTTATTTTTTTTCAACTACGGCTAGGAGGATTGTTCTCTCGGTTATATTGGTGTGGTTGATTTTGGGATGATCGTACAAAGTCTACCTATGCATTTGTATTGTACAGGTGTGTCATGTGTTCGGACCGAGCATAAAATTGTCCCTTGTTTGGCACTGCCAGTCAGTGAGCTCTTCCGTTAGTGTTTCTTTCGGCGTACTAGGCCTCTTGGGCCTAGTGATAGGGTCCTTCCTTGTGATATGCTCATGTCCTACTAGTCAAATCTTTGTTGAGGCATATGATGACTTTGAATCCTAGGTCGAGACATGTTCTAGAATTATGTGCATAACCGGGATTTTGACCATCGTCGCTAGGTAACCTTGCCATCGTACTCCAATTGATCCGTCTTCAAAGTTCGACGCACCGGAAATCCTGATAAGTTTGTAGGCATGGGGCGTTAGGAAGGATATTTTAAATGTATCATGACCATACATAACCGCTCAAGATTCCGGGCTTTATCGATTGCATACTTTCTTGATGTGGGGTATTGTTGTGCCACATCTTTGAAATATCTCTAGTTACGTATTTTTCAAGAATAAATCTAAGAGGACCATCAAGCAAGTTTAGCTTTACATAACCACGACGCCTACCTCCATTAATGAAGATGGTGAGAGATAAGGGATTGTGGGGGCTTTTTCAAAATGAGTCGTAACCATTCCCAAATCATGGTGAATAGGTAACTGAAATAAGTGAGGAACGTAGCAAGAGAGGTGCGAAAGGGTTCCATGTGAAGCAAGAGGTTTCTCCACGTACTACTTCGCGGTTACTCCTTTATAAGAGTGCGTTGAAATAGTCAATCGAATAGTGTCATCGATGATACTATTTCGATGAGCACCACAGAAAAAAGGTCATATGATTACTCAGGTATTCTATTAAGCTGCCCTTCGAACTTTGGTATATCCCATGAGCTGGTGTGAAGGGAGGCCATGAAGGATCGGTGATGGGGTTATCGGTGGTCAATAACCGGGTGATTCAACACACCAAGAAAGGTGACTGTGAGGTTGAAGCACAGGAAGTGTGGTTATTGCCCAAGTTTTTGGTTAGAATGAGGGTTTGTTCGTTACGTATCCCGATGTGTGTTCAGCTGGCTTCGCGATCGGGATGTTGTGGTTCCGTGATTTGGGCGTACTGGCATACCAAATGACAAGGCAAATACCGCAACCACTTGGAATCCTAGGATCTATCCTCCAGATTCGCAGAGCCGACATTCTATAGTGTTAGAACGATATGTTTTGCTACTAAGACATGATACTAGGCTAATAAGTGGCCACATGGGATTTGTTTGTTTTTATCGGGGATCATTAATCGAGAAGGTCATGAAGTGGAAGGAGGAAATAAATTGAAGGATATTTCATACGAGAAGATAGGTCAAGGAAAGTGTTAATCCATTGGGATATGGAGTGATAAAAGGGTTTACTTGAACAAAAAATATTCAAGGGTTTCCATAGGGAAAGTCACTATATCAAAAGATCTCTTTAAGTCGAGTTTGCATATAAAACATTAAGAAATGATGTAGAAGCAAAGTCAATAACCAATTAAGAATCTATTAACTTCACCACAAGAACTTTTCTTCAAAGTAACTATTTTGGGAGCAAGCCAAAGGACAGAAAACCATAGAATTCCTTGGGAAATACTCCTACTAAAGACAACTTGGGTAAGACAACAACCAAATAACCAGTCACACTACTTTCCTAAAGGAGAAAACTTATAAGCAACAAAGGAAAGCCTAAGATCAAGTAAGGAATTCTTAACTCATTCTTTCTAAGACACTAAGGGAAATCTTTAAAATAGTTGCTTAAGACTAAAAGGATAGGGAAGCAACTACAAATTTCTTTACTAGGACTCCTACTTAGCATGTAGTGAAAATATCATTCAAGAACAACATTCGTAAGTTCTACTTCAAAGAAGACATGGGCTCACCAACATTTCGATCGATTATACCTTATTGTTTCATTCCTCAAACACACATTTAGAAGAAAACATAAAGACAAAGCTTATCTGTGTAATTAGGCACTTTTAGAAGTAAATCTTGCACTATATTTCCCCATTTTTATCGTAGAATATAAAAAGTGAAAAAAACATAAGAAGCAACAATTACGTAAGAAAACATCACCAACAATATAGACTATGATTCAAAGGAAATCTTATTGCTTATTTGATGTCCAAGACTAGTTACATACCTTAGTCCAATAGCTTTTTTAACTCAATACTTTCTTCCCAACCTGCTTAATACAACTACCTTAAACTCTACTCTAATAAGAACAAACAATCAACAAATTTCCAACAACTTTACAAATGAATCTTCAATGAGTACCTTGTTGGGAAAAAAATTCGAGAGGGGTAGATAGTCTTAAAGACATACTCAAATATTTTAACTTTTGTGCTCTAAAACCCATACGCTACTTTAATTTATCGAGACTCGCGTATATACGCAGATACCACATACAAAACTCGCATATATGCGAGAGATCTTAATATACGGTGGTCTATTCTTGATCCTTGCGGCCTGTTCATCAGAGATGTTTATATATGCTGAACATGTGCGGTAATAATAGAGTAAGTCATCACACATAAGAATCACACATGAACACCGAGTTTTGGGTGGAAACCCAAGTCGGAGAAAACCACCGTACTTGGTTGTCTCGGCCTTCAATATTTTATTATAGAGAAAACATCTTACAATGTGTTGGCGCGACCTCCCTACGACACGCGGGCTGCTCGCTCGTTTCCTGAGCATCTCAGGAGAGAGCTACGACCCACTCTGATTTACGACCTCTCCACGGAAGGGAGCTACGACCCCTTGCTCTCGTTTACAGAGAAGCCTCTCCTAGAAGGGAGCCTAGGCTGATATACGTTTACCCCGTACCTCACCTGAAGGCTACAACCCCACGGCCAGAGAGCTTCTAACCCTCGACACCACCATGGACCACGTTTCATCAATTTTCACCTTGGATCCAAAGCTTCCTTTAGAACAAAACTTCTGGCCCACATTTCATCTTATTTTGATGATTCCTCACACAGTGCAGCTCAATCATGCATCAGTGGCTTATCCAATTCGGACAACCCGGAAGCACATGAATACATCATTGATAGATAGCGATGACACGGCGAACGGACTCGGAGATTTCATGCCCAATACTTTGTCTGAAAACCCCCTAAATCTTCCTCCCCGCGCACCAGCACTGCGATCCTAACGATATATACGCATCCTTTTACCATACAAACCCGCATATATATGTACAAATTACATAGCCCAATTTTTCATATAAAACTTATCTTAAATAGCTTCGCGTATACGTGCTTACTGCGGCGAACTAGCGTATAGTTCTTTAGACATTTAGGTCATTTAAATTCTTGAATAGATACATCACTCAGATTTTACCCTTTACTTCGGACGGATGTTCGCCTCATCTCGAGGTCTAATCATTCCATAAACGGAATCTAGCGAGATACAAATACATTCCGGATCTAGATTCCCTTCTTCATCATTTCTTCATTAGTGCATCATACCTCGGATCTTTCATTCAGCCGTAACCCTTTCCATTGAGATATGCTTCGAGAGAGAAGTATTCATTCAAGCTCGGACTTCTTACACACATTTGCACAATGAATTTCTTCTCCTTATATGAGTTTACCCTTTATCAATACCATGAGCCAAAACCACATTACTTTCGATGGTATTCACAGACGAGGTCATAGACGATCCATTCTCATGCAATGGGTCAATACCATGGTGGTTACCACAGTTTTACATATTTAGAGCGCTTTTCCATACATGACTTGGCACGTTATTTCCGCGTGCATACGCTACTTTTTCTAGACAAATCCGCGTATGCCTTGAGACTACTCTTTTCATGCATGTTCGCACATGCGACATTCCTTCCATCATTACATGCAACCCTCATTGTATACATCACAGATTCAATCTATTTAACAAGTTCATCAAGACATATTCCATGAGACAACTTTGTCCAAGTAGGTTTCCTCCATCTTCATCAAGTGGGTTGCCATCAAGGACAACACTCGGCATCATATTCGCAACAAGAAATCTCCCCCTTTGGACTTGGTGGCAACCACGATGGTGTTTGATCACCACGACGGATAGATACAATAAGAATACAATGACACCATGTCACTCAGCCCTTCGTCCTATCTTATTCAAACACCATATGCTCTCCCCTTTGACATCAAGGGCAAAGGCGGAACCAAAACCAACACAAGGTTTTTTCTCCTCTTGTAGAAGACGTTAACGGAATCGATGTCTGCCCAGGAAGTGACCATGCTTCCACGAGTTCATCTTGAACCTACAAACATATTTTTCAATGAATTACATGACTCTATGACCTTCCTATCACCAGTAGCTCATGCCCATCAAGATCCATCAGTGGATTTACATATGAGACTCAAATACCCAACCAAGTGGGTTTACACATCTCAACTCAACTACCCAACAGCAAGTGAGTTTACAAATTTGACTCGACTACCCAACCAAGTGGGTTTACAAATTTTGACAAGTCCTTACATGTTGAATATTACAATTTTACATCATGGGTCTCAACAAGACTTTTTGTATCAAATTACAAGTATGACTTTTTATGACCAATACCGAAGAGACCTCAAGAGAGAGAATCATATTTCAGAATCACCATAATGCCAACAATGCATTATACTCGGCAAGACTAATGCTCCCCACGAGCGGCCATCCGTGCATCCTTTCTATATGACAAAAGCTCCTTTGCTTGTGCATCACGAATACTTTCAACGGCAAATCATCAAGGCATCTTCACCCAAAATCGAGAGAATGAAACGGAAATATAGGCCGAAACATCACGAGAGAAACCATACGGTATCGAGATGCAAACGGTACCACGGCTTGTCTTTGAAAAAATGTCGACCCGGAGAAAAATTGTCGACGGCCACACATACGCAATTTTCTATGTATGAACTCGCGTATATACGCGGTTGTGTTTAAGAAATCCGCGTATCCAATTCCATCTTCTGCATTTTAACCATATACGATCTTCGTGAGGCGGAGAGGCAGGTTTTCGGCTTCTTTTACGAGATATTTGAATGCTTCCACGGAATATATGAGAACGGATAGATGGGGACAATGTAGTTGTGTCTTCAAGTGTCATCCAATTTGTAGCATAAGCACATTAGTAACCAAGCCTTCAAACTCTTTGCGGCATCAACATATTCTTCCCAAGAGGAATCATCTTGTACGAGAACAACTATAATAAACAATGCGTGTCAGAAATCATCCATGTGATACGATATCAACAGATCTTCAAGATTTATCATGATCATGATGTAACATGTAAATTAAAAGAGGAACTCAACCGACTAACAAACTCTACATGATTTATTCTTATCTAAGATCTGAGCTTCCATCTTATCCATGTGTGAAAGCAAAGAATACTCTTTAGCAAAAAAGCAAAAACGGGCTCATCCACAATCTCATCATAAGAAACTATGTATCATTTCATTAGCATGATTATAAATCTGCATAAAATGACAACAAAGGGCAACAATACAATCAGGTAGTCAGACTGATGCCCTCAACTCGTGCTCCCAATCTTTAGCTTGTCATACTATTTTCTTGTCATAAATTCATACACGCTATCTCCATCGAAATTTGTATACGTGACTTAGCTCATGTTAACCCGCGTATGGAAAGTGAAACATTGAAAACTTCTGCATTCCTTCATCTCTCCAGTTTGTACCACCGTTCACACCGTACGTTCCGCGAAAATAAACAGCAACTTAACAATTCAAAACCATCATGGGAATCAACATACATTGCGTGATGACATTACTAATCCCCATAATGTATCCTTCACATCACTCCCTTGAAATTAATAAAAGAAGTACGTTTAGAAGCGTGATGACCCAGAGGGGTCAATATTCCCTACGTTTCTCACCCATCCTCCTTATTTTTCCACTTTGCTTGAACTTTTCGAAATGTGTTGGAACGTCCACCCTTCATATTCCGTTCATCTCGTATTCTTTTTTTCCACATGTCCGTTAATTTGTTACAAGCACAATATCTCGTGACTAGAGAAGTAATATGCAAGCATCATAGTGTGTTTTTTCTTTATTCTTCCTTCTAATAACTTAAAATCGCTTTATGACCATACTTGCTACATGAAAAAAAATATCCTCAAGCAAATTCGTAGTACCTTCTGAAGAATCAGCTTGTTCAGGATCACACTTGTTTCTCATAGTTCCGCTTAACATGTCCATAATTATGACATTTAAAGGCATTCAACATTATTGATACTTCTATAGTTAGGATGGTAAATATTTCTTTTGAGAATTCATAATTGTTGGCTGTCTTCTTTGTTCTTTTCATCACTTCAGGTTTTGCATTGATATCCTTTGCATCTTTAGCACTCTCTTTTGGTGTGAACTAGATTCGCCTTTAACAATAAAGCCATGGGAAACCAAGATCAATTTAACAGAGGGAGACCTTTGACTACCAAGAATATTTTCCGTAATCTTAGTACTATCTTGAAATCTCAAGAGCTTATCCTTTTTCTTCAACTTCCCTTTCAAAATATTTACCTATCCTCCAATTCCCATATTGCTTCTTCATGCTTTCTTCTACCTTTCTTCCTTCTTTCTACTTGATCATTCAATTTTTAAAAATCTCTTTCAACCCATTTCTTTTGTGCTTTTCCAAAAGTTTGTGAAAGTTCTTCATTCTTCTTTATTTGATGTTTCAAGATCTCTGCTTTAGAGATGAGTTCTTCATTCTTCTTATTTGATTTTTTCGTATCTTCTTTTAGAGAGATTATCAGCTTCAAGTTCTTTATTCTTCTTATTTGATTTTCTTCTTCTGTGTCTTTAAGGGAGATTTACTTCTATTTCAAGTCTCTTCAAATGATTGTAGAAGTTCCTTATTCTTATTATTTGATGCTTTAAGATCCCATTAAAGAGATGATTTTCCATTGGGAAAACCTTACTTTAATTTGACATATTTTATCGTGCATCCTTTTCTGCAATTAGAGATCAAATTCTTTAAAGGATTCTCATTAAATATTCTTTTGATCTTTTGATAATCTCTTCTAGGTCCATTACTTTCACTATTCTCACTATTGCTTGTACAAAGAAGAATATCAAGAACAAAAACTTACCACCGTTTTCCATCTTCTTCTATTTCTTCGTTGCACTGCTTCTAGACATTCCTTTTGAGTAGCTTCTTCTTTTTGCTTCTTCCATGGTGACGTATCTTCTCTTGGCGACGGTTTCGGCAGCATGACTTGCTCGATACCAATTGTTGGGAAAACACCGCAGAGGGGTGAATCAAAGATTAGGACGAAACTTTTTCATTTTTTCCATTCACTAAAACCCATACGTCACTTTCTTTTTGATGAAGCCAACTAGCACATACACGCGGATATCCTTCATAAACTCGTGTATGAACAAGAGATTCAATTATAGATAATTATTAACTTAGTTTCTTGAACATTCATTCATCCGATGTTAAGTTAACAATAGTTACGCAGAATAATAGAACAAACCATCGTTGCATAAGCATCACACATGAACACTGTGATTTTAGGTGGAAACCAAGTTTTATAGAAACCACCGGGCGTCGTTGTCCTCACCTTTCAATATTTTATTATAAAGAAAACATCTACAACTTACACGCAAGCAGACTATATTCAAAGACGCAGCACCCACCGCGCTTGTTTACCAGCCTTCTCCGGAAGGGAGCCACGACCGCTTCGCTATCAGCTCGGAAGGGGAGCTACGACCCTCGCTCTCGCTACCAAATTTCTCCGCGAGCTAAAACGATCAAGGCTACAATCCTCAAAGACTTATGTGACCATGTTTCATCAATTTTTCACATCGGATTCAATAGCTTGAAGGTATACAACTGTTATGCCACTTTTCATCATATTTTTCAGACTGGACCTAATTTCACACATTTAGCTCAACTGTTACACATCATTAACAAGATAGCAAGAATAATGTGGCCGCATCGTACATCTCATACTTCATTCTTCGCAAAACCCTAGTTTTTCACGCGCTTTTTTCATCGATTCAAACAGATATACACGTTCCATGCATATAAACTCGCATACCGGCATATTTTTAAATCGATTTTCACAACCCATACGCGTCGTTTTTTAATCAAACTCGGCGATACACGCGCTTCCTCCGTTACAAACCTTTTGCGATATATCTTCGTACATTTTAGGCGGTGCCAGCTTCTTCGTACAGATGTATAACTCGTATTTTATCCTTCACTTCGGTAAACATGTTCGCCCATCTCGTATCTAAATATCTCCATAAACGTATCTAGAAAATACAAATACATTTTTAGATCTAGAGATCCCTCTTCTTCATTTTCTTCATAGATGTAATTTCATAGATTCAGATCTATCATCAAACCGTTACTCATTCAATACGTATATACTTCGTAGAGAAGTATTCATTAAAACCCGTACATCTTGCCCACCCTCGTACAATGATTTTCTCCTTATATAGATTTAGCTCGACAATACCATGAGCCAAAACCACACCACTTCCGATGGTATTCTGGGATTTCGGATCAATTAGATAATCCGTTCAATACACGGTCATCACTATGGTAATGCCCTCTGTTTTATCAATCTAGAGTGCTATTAGGCACACGCAACTTCACATCGTTTCGCTCGTACATACGCTACTTAGCTTAACAAACCCGCGTATGCTTTGTAACATACCCCCGTTCATCATTATTCTTGCACATAGTGGAGATTCTTTTCCGTAACTTCTATACACCGCATTTACATCATTAACAAGTTCATCGGTTTTCGCTTCATCACACAACTTCATCAAGTAGGTTGCCATCATCTTCTACTGTCAGTAAGGTTGCCATCAGGACAACACTCGGCATCATATTGCCAACATAATTATAGGTGAATGAGGAGGAGAAGTGAATGAAGTGTGGTTCTTAATGCATCATTTAAGACAGACAGATGTGTACCGCATGTTTCCATTTCGCTCAATGAATGCTATATATTAACTTGTGTAAACCACTGTCTAAATCGCTTTTGTTTGACTTTTGAGGCATATTCAGGTATGTGTCATAACAAACTCTAACGTGTGTTCTTTTTAAAGATGTTTTCGACTCGTAGATCATTAGGCTTCTCAGATGTTGAAGTGAAAGATTGGCTTTGAGGATTTTCGACATACTTTCACAATAACTATCATTTAACGAGCTGAAATGTCTTCGTATTTGTAGTAAATCGCCGCAGTTTTTGTCTTGTAGGTATGCGTGACTGCAGTAAGGCCAAACATTTTGACTAAATTAATCGCTTTGCTGCTCGATGTAGCTACGAGGCCTTTATGTTCTGTTGATATGTCCTTTAATCATCTTCACTTATCTTTGAACTCCAGTGTTAAGCTTTTGGATCCTTGGGTTTGATCAGTAACCTTTAACCTCTATCTTGAAAACTTCGATACTCTTCACTGTTTCTTCATTTAATTCTTCACTACTTTATCGACGTATACTTTTTCACAATCGGAGGGTTTGACTTCATAGTCAATATCATGATTTATTGACTAAATATTCTAAATTTAACCCTTCATCTCCTTTCTCATAATTGAATAGGCCATAGATCTGTCACCGAGGCTCTATGCCACCTTTAGTGATCGTGGGATGCTTTTGAATAGCTCAAACCACCATAAAACTCGACAGAAAACCAATAAATTTGTTAAAACAAAACTCACGACAGGCTTGAGGACTCAAGCATTGTTACAGAGTGTCCCCGGGATTAGTGGAAGACAGCAGAGAAGGTGGAATGTAGGCAGAAGGTTTAAAATTTTCTATCAAGCGTGAAGAACGGAAAAGTAGTATCGAAATACGGCAACAGTTACGTGAGGTGAAGGTGTGATGCGTTTGGGACCCGATCGAACGTGACATGGTCCAAATGGACAATGCGTGTCCATTAAAAACCACCCATTTCACGTGGATATTGGTAATATGTCGGAGAAAATGAGCGAATATGAACGTACAACACGTCGCATTCGAGAGCTCCGTATCTATCGCATGGAGAATGGAGGCGAAAAATGAGTTGCATCGGTGGGGATCGTGTCAACATCAGACGATTTCACTGGCTATGTAGCGCGGGAGGTTCGGGGCTGCACGGGTGAAAGCAGTAGGCGTTTACCGTCGTGATCAAGATGATCATCGGTGGAGGATGTATCATCACGGAACCATAAGGGCATGAATGGTGGAGAGGAGGTGAAATCCATGCAGAACGGTACGTACTGATCCGATCAAGAGGATCGATGGTTGAGATCATACTTGGGAATGGCGAAATGATGAACGAAGTGAAGAACAAACGAAACTAGGCGAAATCACACGACCGTTGGATCTTGGGGAGCCAGATCAACGAGTCCAAAATACATCGGCGGGGGAGGCTTTGGGTAAGTCGGGATGATTAGAAGGAACAATAGCGGTGCGATGTGAGCGGCAGGACCGTTAGATCAGTGAGACTGACTCGCTCGAGATCCCTCATCGGCGTGAGGGAAAACCATCGTGTGAGGAAATAGTAAAGAAACAAAAGGAGAAAGGGGTGGAGCGAAGTGCGATAGCACGAAAGGGGTTGTAAAGGATCACACGGTGGTCGTACGCCTGTGGTCCCGGTGCTACATGGGATAGGAGGCGGGCTAGAACTTAAGCCCAGCAGCTGGCTCAAGTCCTAGCTAACATGAAAAAATTTGATTTTTAAGGTCGAATGTGTTTTTTTAGGCTTTAGGTTTCAATGGTAAAATAAGGTTTTAAACCAAGTAAAAGATTTACAATGTTTTTAAAGTGTGATTTTCAAGGGAAATGAGGTATAAGAAAGGGAAAGGAAACTAGGAGGGAAATGATGAGGAAGAGGTTTTTGAAACAAAATTTTTATCAACAAGCTTCCTTGAGGATTTTGATAATAGGGATCAAAGAGGTGGATTTTTTGAAGGATATGAATACAGACTTCATGAACTCACATATTTGCCCAAATTTGTTTCTGAAGGCCAGAAGACCGTTTTAGCCATCTGTTAGCCAAAATTATGATGCACACAATGCCCCTCCACTTGGGGACACAAATTTCTCCGGAGGTGTTTAAGAACCTCAAAGATTTATCCTCTGGAACGAGACCGTTTCTTTACATTTTAAAACCTTTTTCTTCTTCGATTTGCTACACGGAAATATGATCATCATTACATCATAACAAATCAATTTCTTCCGTACAACTACCTACACATGTCTACTTTCCTACTATTTTTTCTTCGTAAGGTACTTTGGACTTGCAAACCTTTTTGCCACTTCAACATCTTATTCTTCATTGAAAGTAGGAAATTAAATCAAATTTACCCTATAACCTATGACTCAAGATTAAAGAATGAATCAAAAATTTCTACCATCCATTACCCATCAGATCAAATTGTCGATGAAATATCTGGTACTTAAGTATTCTAAAATGTAAATTAAACAAAAACAAACCAGATTAAACTCATTTGATTTGTTGTAATACTATGGCATAAAAAAAGTCAAGATAGATCTTTATTTGTAGAAAAAGTAAAACAAACTTTGGAAGGCTTAAGATTCCAAAGGGTTTGAGAGTCCTTCTTTCTTTTTTATGTTTTGATTTCTTTGATCTCTTTGAGCTGCCTTTCTTTCTTTTTTCTAGTTCAAGTTTTCTGCAGAAGAACTATTCTTTTTCTTTGGCCTGTGTTTTGATCAACAGAGCCATACTTTCCTTGTGCTTTCTCATGGTTCAAAGCCTTCAACTTATTTGAACCATTCTCTCTATCCTAATCTATTCCATCGATAAAGCTATGGTGATTTAAATTGATGGAAAATCTGATCCACTAACCTACTGCCAGTAAATTGAAATCTATCTAGCCATGATTAGGCTATATGACCAAATAAAGTAAAGGTTTCTTTTGGGTAGTGGCATTAAAACTTGTGAACTTTCACTCTTTATTTTTTGTTAGCCCAAATAATTTTCTTTATTTTACATTCTCTTCTTTTTTCTTTTTCTATTGTTTTTGTATAATTTTTTCTTCAAAGATAACTAAATGATCACAGCCTAGCTTTTTTATCGTACATTCCCACTCATACCCTAATCTAACTTAAACTTACTATTTTATGACAACAGTTAAAGGCAGCATCCAGCTATAATAAATGTACAGTAGAAAATACTAACGTTGCCCCAGATAACCACAGTACTTTGAATGTGGTATCTCAAAACTGCGCCAATACTAGTGTGACCACTCTCATGTGTCCGGCTCTCAAGGATCACTGCCAGAACTTGAGCTAATCAGGCCTCTTATACTTCCGCCACAAGATCAAAAACATGATGAAATTCCTTTTCTTTAGGTTTTCCATGACCAAATGTTATCTCGTATCCCAAACATCGCCTTTGGAAATTTTCGAAATAAAATTTGAAAGCATGGGCTTCTTCACTCAAGCTAAAAGGTAATACAATTTTACCCTCTTAGGGAGAGAGGTTTTCCAAGAATTTTTTGGGACTTTGGCAAGTATGTTACCTAATTTGAGAATCCAAAAGCTTCAATGTAAGTTTCCAATTTTTTAACCACTACTTCAGTAAAAATTTCTTACTTAGGATTAAATTGGGTGACCTCAATAAACAAATATAACTTATGAGATCATCATCAAGTCGTATTTTTTGATAATTGATTCAAACTTCATCATAGAAAAAGGTCTCATTAAGAGACCCGACATTTTTTTCAACTGCCCACAGTGTTGTCATCGTATTTTACAACCTCCGTCCGGAGTCCTTCACTGGCCAAGGGGGCTTCTTTGTTCATCAAGGTTGTGGAGCTAGGTGACGATTTCAAAATTTTTAAGATGATTTGTTGTCCACCATCAAAGAATTGAATAACAATCTAAGGAGGTTTTTGTACTTAGGTCTTAAGGATGTATACATAACCACTCGTAACCACCATGAGTCACTATTATGTTGTGGGTCTCCGCATTTGCGATTACATACCAAATGACAAGGAACATCGAACCACTTTTGGAACTTAGGATTCAGGCCCTCCTAGATTCAAGAGAGGATATTTTTATAGGTGTTAGAATGATATTCTTTTTTGCTGCTTGGAGATATGAGTTATTAGCTAGTTATGGCTAATAAGTGGATTTGTTTGTTTTTGGTTGGGGACTGGCTAACCTATAGCGCCGTGGTATGCATGAGGCAATAAATTGAAGGATATTTCAGCAAGGAAGATAAAGTCAAGGAAAAGCGAACCATTGAGTTATGAGCTACAGAAAGGTTTACTGCACAACAACTATTCATGGGTTTTAATAGGGCAATATCTATATCAAAATATTTCTTTAAGATGATTTTGTATGAAATATTAAGAAATGATGAAAGTTAAATGTGTTAATAAACTAATTAAGAATTCATTAACTTACCACAAGCACAAAGTTTTTCAAAGTAATTGTTTTGGGAGCACAAGTCAAAGGATAGGGAAACTAAGTAGAATTTTAAAATATTTCACTAAATTCAACTTTAAAAAGACAAGCAACCAGAATCCGAACAAACTAATTTTAGAAACAGAAATATATAAGTAAACAATGCGAGCAAACCAAGATCAAGAAAGGACTTTAACCTATCCTTGCCTTTACATAGTTTTAAGGGAAATTTTCAAAACAACCAAGATCCGGATTTATGCAGAATGAAGCATTAAAACATATAACTACAAATAATAAGAGATGCAATGAAATAACACTTCATTTCATTAATATCAAAGAACTGCATTTTTCACAAAGACAGAATGAAATAAAATTAGCTAGGCACTTGTAGCTATCTCTAGAAGAGATGGCAGCCACACAGCACTGACTGTTACAATGAGGCTTGAGGGCCTATTTATTATTGAGAAATAATGGATAACTCTAAACATCCAAAAACCTAATTCCCAGAGATGAAGCGCCAAAACTATACTATTATTGGGTAAATTGGGTGTTTCAACTTCCTGGTGACGTAACTTTGGCATACTATCTCCGTTTGACGCACATGGTACATCATTAGAAAGATCTATCCGAGGAATAAAAATTTCACCGTGAATATCCATTAACTAAATGATTACGAGAGGCGCAATGCCCGAAAACATCAATAAGTTAGGGCCTCAGAAAACGGCTTCTTAAGTTCGTGACCCAAAAATCGCTAAAAATAGTAAGTTGCACGAAACTGAAAAAATTCAAAAGAGGGCAATGGTGGGGCCCCAAGTGGAACAGGTGTGCTACCAATATCTACCTCGACCGCCTTAAGACCAAACAAGGGACAAAATAACCATATTTTATTAGGACCTACTTAGCATGTAGAAAAGATCATTCAAGAACAACATCTTCAAGTTCTACCAAAAGACATGGGCTCACTAAATATTTCTTGATTGGCTATACCTATTGATTCATTCTCAAACACATATTTAGAAGAACACATAAAGATAAATTCACTACTTTAATTAGGTACCTTTAATAAATCCCAATCTATATTTCTCATTTTCTTATCGCAGAATATGAACAAAGAAAAACATATAACAACAATTACAGAAGAAATCATCATCAATAATATAAATCGAGGATGTGTGAATATGCTTGTCTATTTGATGTCCAAGATGTTTTACATACTTGAGTCCAATAGCTTTATAAAATTAAATACTTTCTCTCGCCTACTATATTACAACTACTCAAAAACTTCCCACTTAATAACAACAAACAACACCCTTTCAACAATTCTTTAAATGAATATTTAATGAGGCTTAGTAGGTGAATGAGGAGGAGAAGTGAAAGAAGTGGTTCTTAATGATCAATATGACAGAATAGATGTGTACTGATGTTTCATTTCGCTCAATGAATGCTATATATTAACTTGGTATCACTGTTAAGTTGTTTGACTTTGAGGCATATTTGGGAGGTCATAACAAATCCAATGTGTGTTTTTTGGAGATGTTTCGACTCCAGACTAGGATTCTCAGATGTTATTGAAAGATTGGCTTTATATTTTGTTACCACAACAATTGATTTTGTGCTGAAATGTCTTCGTTTGTAGTAAATCGCCGCTTTTTTCTTGCAGGTAAAGTGTGACGAAAGCAAACACTACCAAATTAATCGCTTTTGCTCGATGTAGTACGAGGCCTTTTGTTCGTTGATATGTCCTTGATCATCTTCACTTATTTTTGAACCTATGTTAAGTTTTGGATCTTAGTTGATCAGAATTTTAACTTGTCTAAAACTCGATACTCTTCACTATTTCTTCATTTAATTCTTCAATGCTTATCGACGATACTTTTTCGCATCGGAGGGTTTGACGTAATAGTCAATATCATGATTTATTGACTAAAATTCTTAATTTAACCCTTCGTCTCCTTTCTCGTAATCGAATAGCCATGTCTGCCACCGAGCTCTATGCCACCTTTAGTGACTGTGATGCTTTTGAATAGATCAACCACCATAAACCTACAAAACCAACAAAATTGTTAAACAAAACTCACAACAGGCTTGAAAACCACAGCAGAGTGTCCCCGGATTAGTATAAGTGCAAAGGAGGTGGAATGCAGGTTGAAGGTTTAAATTTTCTATCGCGCGAAGAACGGAAAAGCAGACAATCCCACAGCTACGTGAGGTGAAGGTGTATGGTTTGGGACCCATCGAACATTACATGGTTCAAAGGACCTATGCATGTCCATTAAAAACCACCCATTTCGGTGGATATTGGGATAAGTCAGAGAAAATGAGTGAAGATGAACGTCAGTCGTCGCATCCTAGAGCTCCATATCTACGATGGAGAATGGAGGTGACGGATGGAGTTGCATGGTGGGACCCATTTGCGGACATCAACAATTTCGTCATGTAGCAAGAGGTTCATTGCGCGGGTGAAAGCGAGAGGCGCGGTCGTTGGATCGAGATGATCAGCTGTGGAGGATGCATCGCGGAATCGCATATTCTGCCTCAGATAATTGTTGTTAGCGTCAACCTTTTCAGCCTTCCTCCGGTGATAAACATGCTCTTACAAAATGATTTTAAGATGTCAAGGTCAAATTTTGTCATTTCGAGTGAGTCTTCAAGTAAAATTTGGTCACTAGGTATTAGGTCTAGGGTTTTTTTTTACTCTGTCAAAGTTGTTCAAATGTCGGTCCATGTCTACATTATAGGAGTGTACCATCATTCGAGAGGTTTTCATCATCATTTAAGACTCACTGATCCTTTTACACCTTGTTCATGCTTGATTCTGCTAAGTAGGGTTCACTTCCCTCTCTGGGGTTTTTTTGGAGGTAATTTCTCTTGGATAGTCCAAATAATCAACCAAACTTGTATCCTGATGTTCATACACCTTCCCTTTATCCTTAATTTACCTTATTAAACATTTCCCATCACTTAGATCCCCCAAATTCCCTCATTTCACCAAACCCTAGTTTCTTGCTACAACTTGGCAATTTTCAAAATGAGCATGTGTTTTTTTGCACTTTTGGACCCCTTCCCTTCACTCAATATCTAAAATTCCACTTTCCCCCTACTTCCTAACATCCTCCCTACTTCCAAAAATTTTCTCAATAATTTAGAAGCCCCTTATCCCCTTCATTTCGCTTCATTTCGACAAATCCTTGTTCACACATCGGGATAGGTTTTACTCCATTGATGTTTACGAGTAATAAAGGTAGTTGGGAAAAGCTGAGAGAATTTTTTGTCCAAAACAGGCCAAGGAATAAAAACCTCCTTAAATTTTTACACGAGGTGTCATGGTTTAAGAGAAATATCGAAAATACGATTTGCCTCGGGAGAATTGATGCACCTACGAAGTGACCTTGGGAAAATGAAGCTTTCTCCTAGCTTGTTTGGCCAAATGACTTTATTGATGAGTCAAATGATACCTATACACAAAAGGATATTTTCAATGAGATATCATAATCAATTTGGAGGGCGGGAGGACTCAAAAATTTCAGGCACTTGACACTGCGCCTTGAGGCGGCCTCATTACTCATTTGGTTTTGGGAGATTTGATTTTTGACAAGGAAAATGAACTCCAAATTGAAAAATTCCGGTTGGGTTGAAAGTCGATAATAATATTTGTGCCTTTATCATACCCAATTTGGACACTTGGAAGGCCTCCAAAAGCCTCCTGCAAAGAGCGCTACATTGGGTTTTTGCCTGACGCACATGGCGGTAACTTCATGGATATTTCTTCCAATTCATCAAATTTTCTGGCCTCTATTAGTCCAAGTAGTCCTTGTCATACAATACTGTCATGACAATTTTAGTGATAGTCTGAAAATTTAATTTTAAAACTCAAACCCTATTCTCTTGTTTGAGGATTGTCTCCTTTAGGGTTTTGAAACTTGTTTTGGGCCAAATATTTCCATTCTTCACCTTGTTTTGTTTTCCCTTCCTCCATTTTATCTTTTCTACAGTTCCCTTTCCTATTCACCTTATATCCCAAAGTCAATCAATCCTATCCACTTCCATTATACGTATCACGTAATTTTGAATCCAGTTTATCCCAAAAAACTAAATGGTTGTCCCTAAACCTTTCAACACATAGTTTTCAAGTGGAAAATTTCTATTTTCTTGGTAATAATTCAACAGCTACATTACTTTCTTCTCCCTTATTCCCTCCATATTACCATCCTATTTTTCAATCAAATCAAAACACCAAACTTTTCATTTTTCACCCAAGGCAACATAGACTTTGGAAATCATGGAGACGAGATACCTCTTGTGACCAAGATGAAGGAAACCAAATTGGCTCTACAACCGAATTGCATGCACCAAAGAGCCAAAAGCTGTTGGAGAAGGCAAACAAGGAAAATAACAAGCTCGAGCACAAGAAGAACCACTGTGGTACAAAAATATCTTCAAAGCGAGATCGAATCCTAAAAGCAAGGCTAAGGAGGGCACTAAACGTAAGTAAAGGCATGATAGACTCCAAATTTTTGGTAGAAGCTTCTTTGGCATAGAATAGCTCTTGATGGTGGGAATTCAGCCCAAATTTCAAGAAATTTGGGGAAAAATTTGTCAATTTTGAATTTTTGGACCTAAACACGGATTTCACTGCCCCGGCGCGTGGCTGCTTGGCAACATAGTCATGACTCTTAGGAGAAAAATTTGCATTTTGGATTTTCAAAACCAAAATTATCCACATACCTATGGATTACCTAAAGTTTCATCAAGTTTTGGGTTGCCTAAGGGTCAAAAACACCTAAGCAACGCTGTCACTTTTTGCACACACGGGGAAATGATGTTGGGGGAGATTTGATTTTTGGAGGGGAAATAGCAGCCAAATTCAGAAATTCCACTTGGGTTAAAAGCAGACAGGAAGATATTTCAAGAGAGCTGTCTATGCTCAATTTTGACTTTGGGAAAGCCTCAATCATCCTCAAACTCCTTTCCTTTCAGAATTGGGCGCAGCGCATAGGGAAATTTGGCCTATTTTCACTCGGCGGCTCGAAATTTCGCCTAGTTTTGGCCCTAGTTTGACTTTTTCATGTAAATATTGATGTAACTTGATGCCAGTTTCATGACTTTGATGTAATTTTGGAATGTTTCCTCATCTGTAGATTCATTCACCAAAAAGTGAAATGTAAGAGTGAATGAATCAGTTTCCTATCATATAGAGCAAGTTGTTTCATTACCTATTTTTCAATTCCTAGTTTAGATATGGTTGAAACGGCTCCTAGAATGATGAGATCAACCCCTAGAGGCATGGGAATGAGTTAGGCTTGTCTATATCATGTAGTTCTTCGATCATTTTCGGGGTTGGACACTTGGGATTGCTTGGCACTTCATTATACATTCATCTCTTTAATTTGTAAGGAATGAGCCAGGGTTTGCAGCCTCTTCAGGATCCATGCTGCTTGTGTTTTAGATGATGTTTTCCATCTGCATTTGATTGTAAGTTCAACGATGCTCTTGTATCATTTTAGCCTCTCCTTTCTTCCTTTTAAATTAAACAAATGAGTGATAAAGGTGGGAATTATTCAAAATGCTTGCTTTTCTTTCTGCTGGAACTTTATTTAATTTTTCCATCATTTCTCTTGTTTCAAGAGGATTCTTGAAAGCCTCTTTCCCTCTTCAACTGCTCTGATGCGAGCTATCCATTTCATTCAATTAGAAGCATCAAAACAATTGCCTTCCTTGCCCTTTGGTCTGCAAAGCTGATAATTTCTAGGACCCAAAATTTTCCTTTTCCTTTGATCCAACAAAAACTCCAAAATCCGTCAAACTCTTTCACATATATACCTAGCCTAAAATTAGCCTTTCCAAGTCATCTCAAGCCTCATTGATTATTTTTGCTAAGATTGACCCAAAGAGAGCCCTCTCTACGTCCGTGGGGCTGGCCCCGGTGGGGTGTGGTTTGATGTTACCCTAGACTTGCCTTCCTTCATCCACAGTGTAGATTTAGGCTATAACATGATGGCGACTCCTTTGGGGAAGATTTGTTGTTGCTTTTATAAACTATAGACGGAGCTGAAGTTGCTTGAGTAGCCTTCGACGCTCTTGCTTTAACAGCTAAGTAGATGAATGTTGCTTGATCGATATCTAGGTCCTGGTTCCTTGGGCAAGACGTCTAGTTTCCTCGGTAAAATGTAATCAAGTTCGGTCTGAATGTTGATGGTGGACAACGATCGGACAACAAGGCTGGAAATCATTCACCTGGCGGCCTCTAATCGATTTCGAGATCAAATCCAAAAGGACTCCACTAGAGGATGAACACGACCCGGCGAAACATGAAAGGACAATATAGAAAGATCGAGTATTCAGAGTTGGAATTTTATCCGAACATTTTTTTTCTTTGTCATAAATTATTTCTTCTCTTTCTGAGGAATATCAAGAAGGCTTTGCAAAGTATAATATATTTGAGAAAATATCCTTGGCTGTAGTTGACTCTTTCCCTTTGAATATTGTGAATACCAAAGATTTGCATGCTTTTAAGCTTGATCGGGAACCTTTCTTCCAAATCTTGTGATGACCATCTTCAAGCTTGATGAACCTCAAGAGACCAAGACTAATTATGACATTTGTACATACCCCTATACCTTGTAGAATTCCATATCGATACAAGCCTTTGATTTTACCTCCTATACTCCATGCTTTCCCTACAAATTATTATCTTTACTTACTTGGGAGTTTGATGGTAGATGTGACAATATCACTATTTGAGAGACATGTTCTAAATTTTGAGTCGTTTCTTGACCTTTTTGAAATTTATGATGAAAGGGATATGGAGTATTAGGATTTTGCTCTTTCTTTGCAAAGAAAAGTCAAGAGTTGGTTCAAAACCACACGATGCGAGCATCTCGGATTTCGACGATTTTACCCAAGATTTTCCTCGGCTGGACGGTAATCCAATACGGTACCCCTATGGTCACTAGAAGAGTATGACAGCTGAAAATATTTCCGGAGAATAGTACAATAGTTTTGCGAGATTTAACCAATTTTATTATTCGATGCCGATTAATATAGGCCCTGCGGGATCTACTCGCTTGCACTACCGGTGCCTTTGATCCCGAAGTAGGTTTCGGTGAGAAAGAATCTTGCAACACTTGAAGAGATGCGAGAACAATACGGTAGATGTAGAGGCTCATTTGCGGATCCGAAGGGCAAGGTTGAAGGAAGAAGAGATGAAAAACATAGATACGAGAGGAATCTAAATCTCTAGAGGTAAAGCTTAACATGTTGGTAAGTGCGAATGGAAGAGATGATGCAAAATATCACCACAAGGAATGAGTATAATGTTCAAGCCCATGGCTCGATGATTGAAGAAGAACAAGTTCTTTCGATCCAAAACATTTTTTTTCTTATCCCGGTTATCATGAATCGATAATGATTGTTTTGTAGATTATCTTGGAGAAGAGAATTTGTTGATATGACATGTATGCTTCATGATGTGTTTTATCTTGATGATTTGCACCTCGGTTTGATCGGTATGATGATTATGTTCTCTGACTAATCTTGAGACAAATCGACGGCTAGTTTGTGGAAGGAGGAATTTCACTTTCGGCGATTTGAGTACGGTCGTCAGCAGTGCATCTCCAAATTGTAATGATGTGAGGAAAGTGCAACAAATTTTGAAGTAAGTGAAGGATCTTTGCCTTTTTGTTTTGATTTGTTTCATTTCATCAGAGACAACTTTCATGCAATCGAAATCAGCGTATTGACAAATCTTGGTCTGAACCATCTTGAGGGCAATGAAAACCTTGTTCAAGACTTCTCATATCAGGATTTTCAGCAGGAATGCCATTAGTTGTTAAGTTGCGGATGAATACATGATTGGCACATATGATCAAATTATACAAGATGATTCCGTACCATTTTGTTTTGAATCATTTGAGTTTTTGGAAAGATACATCTTTAAATAAATCTTTAAATGAAAAAATACATGAAATGTATTGTCTAATGAATAGCCAGAAATGGGTTGCATGAGTATTTCCCAAACATTTTCAGTTACTATAATCCTTCATGATGTGTTGAATCGATGTTTTGCGATCAAAGTCCTACTCCATTGACTATATGTAAGCTTGAAACGTGTCTTGATACAAACTTGATGCGGAGGCAGGTCTCTTTGTCATTTTTAGCGGGGAATCTCATCACAAAGCTCGAAAGAAAAGTTTGCATTCATGGTATGAGGAGAAGAAAATTAATCCATTGGATGGAAGGAGCTAAGTCCCGGAGTGTGCATGAACTTCAAGATCCTTATGCGGTGTTTTTGGAGGTGGATAGAGAATCCATAGTATTCGTGGATCCCATCTGCAGTTTTTATAGGAGTTTTCCTTTCTAGGTAGTTCTCTCTTGTTGTTCATAGCGAGCATGGGAGAATCCATGGCTGGGTAGAAATGCTTACATGGTTGCATTGGTTGTTTCATTTCACTTGATCGGGTGATGAATGAAATTGTTAGAGTAGGTTGTATTAGACTGAAAGCTTCTATTGAGCATCTTTTCCGGTTTCTCGGTTATGATTCAATGTCGGAAGTCGGTTTTTAGTTGGTGAGATTCGGTTTGTGTCGTCAAGTCATCGAGTTTTCGGTCATGCATTTCGGCTTGATTTTTTGACTCCATTGCCCGGTGGATGAAGGCATTGTACGCTTTCCAAAGATGCGTAGTTCTTGGCACACTCCAAGGAGCTACCATCCCCATTGGAGCCAATGTTAGTGTCAACCTTTGCAGCCTTCCTCAGGTGATCAAACATGCTCTTACAAAGTGATTTTAAGATGTCAAGGTCAATTTTTTTCATTTCGGTGAGTCTTAGTGAGGTAGATCCTCGTTATTGGGTACTTGGGGTTTTCTTTTACTCTGTCAAAGTTGTTGGAAATTTTGGTCCATGTCACCATTCTGAGGTGTACCATCATTCATGTGGTTTTCATCATCATTTCAGTTCCTTTGGGTCATTTACACCCCTTTGTTCATGCTTCGATTCTGCTAGTAGGTTCTTCCCTCTCTTGAGTTTTGAAGTGGTATTCTCTTGGATAGATTAAATCTATTAAACATCTTTGATGTTCATACACCTTCCCCTATCCTTAATTTACCTTATTAAACATTTCCCATCTTGAGAGCCCCCCAATTCCTCATTTTCGCACAAACCCTAGTTTCTTGCTCTGACTTGGCAATTTTAAAATTTTAGGTTTGTGTTTTTCCCTTTGGACCCCTTCCCTTCACTAAATCTCTTTGAAATTCCACTTTCCCCTACTTCCTAACATCTCCTACTTCTAAATTTTCTCAAAATTTAGAGCCCCTTATCCCCTTCATTTCGCTTCATTTCGACAAATCCCTTGTTCCACACATCGGGATAGGTTTTACTCCAATGATGTTTCTGAGAAATAAAAGATTAATTTGGGAAAAGCCGAGACGAGTTTTTGTCCAAAAAAAATCAGGAATAAAAACCTCCTTGATTTTTACACGAGTGTCATTTTTCGAGAAATTTCAAAAATGCGGTGCCTTAGGAGAATTGATGCACCTCAGAAATGACCTTGGAAAATCAATACTATATTTTTGGCCAAATGACTTTCTTTATGAGTCAAATGATAGCTAGACACAAATATCTTTCCAATGATCTATTATTAGCTCAATTTGGGCGAGGAAAACAAAGTTATTCTTGGCTTTCACGCAGGCGGCCTCATTCATATATTTGACCCCGTTTTAATTTTAGCCAAAGGGCATCAGAGCCAAAATTGAAAAATTCTCGTTGGGTTGGAAATTATGGAGCTCAGCCAAAGCTTCCATGACTATCCACCCAATGTGGACACCAGGAAGGCCTCCAAAATTCTCCTTCAAAAAGGCACTACGCATTGGGTTGTGGCACTACTTATTCAGTTTGTTGCGTGGCGCATGGCAGAGCTTCACTGGCTATTTCTTCAATTCATCAAATTTTCCCAGCCTCTCTTGGTCCAAGTAAGTCCATGCAATAAATTCATTTCTCATGACAATTTTTTGGTATTAATTGTGATAATTTAAATTAAAAAAACTCAAGCAGTATTCTCTTGTTTGAAGATTGTCTCCTTTACGGTTTTTTGAAACTTGTTTTGGGCCAAATATTTCCATTCTTCACCTTGTTTTGTTTTCCCCTCCTCACTATTTATCTTTCACCACAGTACCCTTTTTCCTATTCACCTTATATCCCCAAGTCAATCAATCCCTATCACATTTCCATTATCCCCATCTCACTTGTAAATTTCCCCCCGAATCCCAATTTTATCCCAAAAAACTAAATGGTTGTACCTAAACCTTTCAACTCAAAGTTTTTAAGTGGAAAATTTCTATTTTTCACCAATAATTCAGCATTCCCCATTGCTTTATTCCTCCATATTCCCTCATATTACCATATATTTGGCAATCAAATCAAAAAACACCAAACTTTTCATTTTTCACCCAAGGCAAGCATAGACTTTGGAAATCATGGAGACGAGATACCTCTTGTGACCAAGATGAAGAGCTTGAGTGGCTCTGTCTTAAATTACATGCACAGGAGACCAAGAAAACATGGAGAATGCAAAAATAACATGCTTAGGCACATGAAGAACCACTATTGGGCAAGAAATCATGTTTGCGAAAGCGAGGATCAAGATCTGGCAAGGCTAAAGAGGAGGGCACTAAAGCGTGGTAAAAGGCATGATAGACTCCAAATTTTGGCCAAATCTTCTTGCCTAGCACTGTACTTGATTGTGGGAATTCAGCCCAAATTTCAAGAAATTTGGGAAAAATTTGTCAATTTTGAATTTTTGAGCCTAAACACGAATTTTCACACTTTGAAGCGCGTAGCGCCCACTTAGTGCGCGCTTATAATTGGCATGTCTTCTGGAAAACTTTGCATTTTTTGATTTTCATCAAAATTTATGCATGCCTATCGGACACCTAAGTTCATCAGTTTTGGGTTGCATAAAGGGTCAAAACACACCAAAAGCCATTTCTGTCCACTTTTTGCACACAGAAGCAGTGTGGGGGGTGGTTTTGGAGGGAAAATGGAAACCAAATTCAGAAATTCCACTTGAGTTGGAAATTAGACAGGCATAGATTTCCAACGAGCTATCCTATGCTCAATTTGGACTTTGGGAAGGCCCTCAAATCAGCCTCACACTTGTCTTATGCATAGAGATTTCGAGGGCGGCTAGCATAGGGAAATTTGGCCTATTTTTCACTTTCAATGACTCGGAAATTTCATACTAGTTTTGGATAGTTTGACTTTCATGTAACTCTGTGCAAATTCATGTAATTTCATGACTTTGATGTAATTTGGCACATTTTTACTCATCTTATTATATTCATGCAAAAAATATAAATACTTAAGTAGATGATCAGTTTTATCATATAGAGGCAAGTTGTTTCATTGCCTATTTTCCGATTCCTAGTTTAGATATGGTTGAAACAACTCCTAGAATGATAAGCTTGACCCCTAGAGGCATGGGAATGATTTAGGCTTTTCTACATATCATGTAGTTCTTCAGTCATTTCGGGGTTGGACACTTGAGGGTGCTTGGCACTTCATTGTACATTTCATCTCTGCAATTTTGGCAAAGGAATAGACCAAGGTTTGCGGCACTCTTTGGGATCCATGTGGCTGCAATGTTTTAGTAGTCATTTTCTCTATGTGAGTTTTAAGTTTCACTGATGTTTATGTGTATCATTTTCCTTCCTGCTTTCTTCTTAAATTAAACAAATGAGTGATAAAGGTGGAATTCACTAGCTTGATTTACTACGCATGAGTTTTGTTTAATTTTCATGTTTTCATCTATTTGAAGAGGATTCTTGAAAGCCTCTTTCCTCTTGACTCTTCATAGGTCAACTATCCATTCATTCAATCCAAAGCATCAAAACAATTTCCTTCCTTGCCCCATTTAGAACTCGCAAAAGCTGGAAAACAAAATACCCGAACCCAAAGCTGGGCTTTCCTTGTTTTCCAAAAAACCCCCAAAATCAAAACCAAACTCCTTTAGTATGCCACTAGCCTAAAATTAGCTTTTGTTCAAAATGGCGTCTCCATTGTGATTATTTTGAGATTGACCCAGGCTCTCTACGATGCGGGCGGAAGTTGCTTCCTAGAAGTGTGGTTTGATGTTACCCTAGACTCTTGTAGCTTACAGAAGCGAGTTAAGCCTACGAGGTGCGAGGGGAGAGGGTGAGCAGCAGATGCGAGTCATCCAATCAAGAGGATCGACGATTGAGATCATATCATGGAATGGCAGAAATATGGCGGAATGGGCGGAATAACGGCGAAACGTGTGCATCGATCGTTGGATCTTGGGGAACTAGATCAACGAGTCAAAATACATCGACAGGGGAGGCTTGGGTAAGGACATTAGAAGGAACAAAGGTGGTATGATGGAGCAAGGACCGTTAGACCAAGTAGACTGACTCGCTCAAGACCTTCATTTTTATGGGGAAACTATCGTTAAGGAAACAGCAAAGAAATAAAAGGAAAAGGGGTGGAGTGAAGTGCGATAGCACGAAAGGGGTTGTGTGGACCCAGGTGTCGTATGCCTGTGGTCCCGCTGCTACATGGGAGGAGGCGGGCTAATAACTTAAGCCCAGCAGTGGCTCAAGTCCTAGTTAACAAAGTTGATTTTTAAGGCTAAAACAAGTTTTTTAAAGGTTTTTGAGGGGTTCGCTATAAAGAAGGATTTTAAACCAAGTAAAATAACATTTATAAGGTTTTTAAAGGGATTTTTTGAGGAAACGTATTGGATAATAAAGGAAAGGGAATTTTAGGAGGAAATGATGAGAAGAGAAGTGAAATGTTTGCAGGCTAGCAAGCTTTTTTGGAGGATTTTGAGTGAAGAGATCAAAGAGGTGATCAAGGATATGAACACAAGAGACTTCAAGAACCTGCGTATTTACTCAAATTTGTTTTCGAAGGCTAAAGACTCGTTTTTACCAGCCTTGAAATGTCAAAATTATGGCTGCTGGGCGTATTTACCTCCCTCCTCGCTAGGTCGCAGGGGGAGTGGTGCGTGTGGTGTTGGGAGACCAACTAGGTTTCCAACCATGTTTCTCCACTCAAGGGGATGAACTAATTACAGGCGTGTTTCGCTTCCTTCGATGCCCTAATGGCGCAAGACCGACCCTCCCCCCGTAATGGGAGGTCTAAAAGATGCCTGGATCAACGACGTTCCGCTGGGACCATTTAGGTGTTTCATCATGTTAGGTTTTGGAAAATATTGACAAGATAGAGTCTATGATCACAACAAATTTATGGCTACATACATAAAACAAATCTAAAAAGAAAATGAATTTCTCTTTTAACTTATCGTATGTGATTTTCTAATCCAACAAAAAAGATAGTTTTTTGTCTCTGCTTGCGTAATACTCAAAATCCCAGAAGACCTATTCATCCTCACACACTTAAATTTAACTAGTCTTGAGAATATTTCTCTTCACAGGTTGGCACAACATCCCATAAGAGCCATCGACGTCCTCGGTCGCACCGGCCAAGAATCCACCAAGGTAAGGGTAGAGGTTTACGCTGTTCGCATCGCTGTCCAGCAGGGTGGTATGATGCCCTAGTATTTTTCTCAAGAACCATTGTCCCACATGAGCATTCGAGTCTTGGGATTCTTATAGTTAATCATCAGTACTTAGCATCACCTGGGCTGTAGTAGTCTCAACCGATACCGCATGCAATCGTGCTCAAGCTCAACCTCAACTCAAACCGCCTCGCGCTTGGATTTTTTCGTGGGCCGACAGATTTAAGCCCTCAACACAATAAACTTATATGTTTCAACATGAAGCATGCTCAAGGTGGTTTATTGACGCTCACTTTATCCTAACTTAAACTATAAATTCTTTTGCCCCTGGGGAGAATTCTAGTGAGTTTGTTGCTAGTTTCAGGGGTGTCTTTCTTTGCTTAAAGGGGTGAGTGTGTGTATAAGGCGGTGAAAACATTGGTGTTTTAATATATGGATATTGGTGACCATATAAAATTCCCCTAGTTAAACTATGTGATGTTGTTCCCCGGCTCAAATGGAAAATACTTGCGATAAAGGGTCGTTTTCAAATTTTCCTAGTTAATTCATACTAATCAAAGGAGACAAGTTAATTAAATATAGAGAGTTCATATTATTACCTAGGATCACCGAATGGTGGAAAGGTAGAGATTACTGCTCTAATCAACAAATTGATCCTAGTCTCCAAGAACCCTAATGCAACAAATTGAACTAAACTAAACCATTTCTACACTAGAAAATAAAACTAGCTTATGGAAGTGTGTGGTTCCGGGCCACTTACTTGACTAGTTTATCTAAGTGTGCATGCTTAATTTGCAAAACATTGACATAAATTGTTCTGGCACGCAATGCTACCCTCTTCCCCCTACTTTCAACCATGTGAATATTTTTTTCAAAAAACTAACTTAAAGGAACTAATCCTGCTCACAAAAGGCGCTAAAAGTAAGTTTCGGGAGTCATGGGGGTATTAACACAAGTGCTAGAAGACACATTAGGGGGCTTTCAACATACCTACAAGCAGAAAATGAAGAATATATGGAGAAAAAACTTACTCAGACCTATACGGAAAGGATCCTATTGTGTACTTTCTCGCACGCAAAGTCACCCGAACGTGTGCACCGTGCTTCTTCCGAGAAAAATCGCACGCAAATATTTTGCAAGTAAAAAATATTAGAGTCGCTTCTTCAAATTGGCTACTCCAAGTGAATCTAGGACTACAATATGGACTGTGAGAATATCATTCTACCATCCAAACAGAGACAAAGGTCTCCCCCGCAAGATGGCACAACCACATAAACTTGCAAACCATTAGTGGATTCGCCAACTCGTAGCAGGGATTCGACGTATTGGCAGTATTTAAATCACACTAGTTTAAGGGTGTGGTCTACCCCTATAAAACTATCGTGTCAGAAAGTGGTGGATTCCAAAAGCATATAATTCAGAGGAAAAATATGTCAAATAATGTATGCTCAAAATAAAACTAAACTAAAACACAAACATATGGTTATTAAGAGAGTCAAAATGATAATAATGCAAATGATGGTCGAAGGCCCTTTCTTATTAAAATTTTTGATATGGAGAAGAAATTTCACCCACTTTCACAAAGGGCCCCTAGACAAAGTTTTCAGGTCCTATGCAAGGATGTTGTTTTCCAAGCTCTCGCTCGATGTAGTTCCCTTCACAGACGATTAGACGGGTGGCCAACAATCGAGTCTCCTCTATCTCTATCTTCCGGGTCACACATCGTCGTATTGTTTCGTAATTTCCGGCCACACAATGTGATCACCCAATCTTCATCTTTGGTGGCTTTTTATATAGGGATTAACCTTCTTCCTCCTTGCACATGATGGATGACCCAAGGAGAGGTATGATTCTACTGTGGTGCTCTAAATATTCTTTTGTGTCGATATAGTGTCTAAGGAGGCACCGGTGGTCGGGCTCTTAGGTGGCTTCATATGGCGATAAACTGGCTACCTGCTTTGTGGTCCCGAAAGTGACATTTTTCCACTTAGGAATGCACGCTATTTGTACATGCCACAGAAGGCACTCCTTCTCGATGATTGACAAACAATTCTAGCATTTAAGACTAGTTCAAATCGATTTTCCTCAAACCTTAGAAATTTTAAACACTTCTTGATTCCATAATGTGTTCCTCGCTCGTGAATACTTAGCTGACACTAATTAATGTCATCTTCTATCAGTATTTACCTTCACACAACACATTTCTTTATTATTCATTTTAAATATTATTTTATCAAAATTTATGAAGGATAAAATTTCAAATTTCAAGAAAAATTTACATGTTTTTGTGTGTTTGGTAAATATGAGATCGGGTGCCATCTGCAGGGGGTAGAACCAGGTCGTAGTGTAGAAGGAGAGAATACATGTGGTTTCTCATGTATGAAGCACCAATTTAACTAGGATGAGGAGAGAACAACCCAATGTATCATTATGACAACTTTTAATTCTTGATTGAGTAGCTGTACCGACGAGCTGTGGGCTATTAGAGCACAAGTTGCTTTCGTGCTTATTGACGGGGTTATTAACCCCAGGTTATTCTTTCACATTCATTTTCTTCGAAAATCGCAGGTCTTGTCCGGTTCTCGATCGTTGTTTCCTTAGTGAGTAGCCCCGCAAAACTTGCTGCACTATCGGAGACCTCGCAATTGTGAATTGCTATGTGCCCAATTCACCTCACCACCATGATGAAATGGGTTTCTCATGACTCATGGGCACAAAGTATTAACTTTTTATATTTTTGGTTTATATTTATTCGGTCCGTAATACTCACTTACCATCGCATTTATGTAGCTCAAATTAGTTTGTTTTCTAAAGATTATGAAGGTTCTATGTGTAGTTTATACTGTAGGGAATTTCGAAAGGTGGCCATAATTCCTTGTCAACGCAATTTTCTATTGTATGTCCGATAAAATGTAGTTAGGCAAGGCACCTAAAGAGACCGTTTACTCCTCGGTCAAGGTTGGGAATTTGCATGAAGGTCATTTCCGTATCATGAATCGAAGGAAGTCGGAATGGGAAATCACCTCCATATGAAAATTAATTATGTAACGTCGAAGGAGGGATTTTGTTACCTTACAACACTCGACATGCTATTATTCTTTCTATGCTATGGCGCTATCACTCCTTCTTGACAAGAAGGAAGTATAGTAATAAGGGTATTATGATTATGTTTATGGGTCTATTTCGATATATTATTGTAATCACCTTTTTCGGGGTCCGGGTTCACACGTGTCCCCGTGTATGATGCATGCATTCACATGTCTTAAGGCTAATATTAAACAAAAATTATCCTATTGCGAAGGACAGCAATCGGCCATGTTGAATTTCTTGGTTTTTAATTCATCGGGATGTTGAAACATGTCTCTACTAGAGGTCTTGCAGCCAATCACCGCCGTATATTTATGCCTGGGTGATATCCTAATCCTATGGCGAAAGGAATAGGGAAAGAGGACACCAAAGACAAAGGCAATGCTAAAGTCTCGAACCTCTCGCTACAAGGTGTGCACCAACAGTAAGCAGAAACCCTTATTTCAAACTTATTCGTAGAGATACCTTGCTTTGTCAAATTCTCATTCATGGATGTGAGATCACGCGTAACCAAGACAGAGTGAATAGTGAAGACATCACAGAGGATGAATACTCAAATCATCACCGACCCGGTAGAACTGAGACACTTTCGTTTCATCATTTTATCAAAACATACTGCGTGATAAAAATGCCTTCTTGCCAAGGCACCATACAAGACAGGAAGTTGGGGGGATCCCAAGGTCGGCAAATCTCGTATCATAAGTATTCGAGAAATGAACCTTCACGTACGTTTGGTACGCAGCTTCTTTAATCGATAAGGAATTACAATCCACAATTGCAGTAGGACATGACTCGCTCTATGTCATCGTAATATTCTCAAATTAGCATGCAAACACAGAATATTAATTTTTTCTTTAGAATTCAGTTAGATGAATAAATGGGTATGAGTGCCCATAAGTATTCCCGTAGGCATAAAAACCCCTCTTAATGTGAAAAGGGGATTGCACACAATCGTACTGCTAATTTTCACGTGTGAACACAATAACAGCATGACAAGGTCAAGTTTTACCAAGTCAACAACATTAATATGGGAGGAGTGGATCATCAATAAAGGTGCCTATGTGAATGTAGATCAAATTAGCTAGTCAAAATAAAGACACCTTGGGTGAAAGGAGACAATGCGTGGAGATCAAGCTTTCATGGTTGACAAAATCAAACAAAAATGCAACAGAAGAGTGGAACTAATGAAGATAGTGTACTTTTGAAGGAGGAGCCTTTCCATGGAATTAACCCATGAATGGGTGGGACCCACGGTGAGGAAGCTCGCTATCTATATAATGGAGGGAATGGTAGCCACATGGGGTATGATTGAAGATATGATTTGATGATTCATGCTTCTGTGCCTCTTATTAAGTTTTCCGCACCTTTAGTGCAATGGTTTTCTCATGCTGCACCTCACTCTTCCTTGCGCATCTTGTTTAACAATCAGAGGAGTCGGACTCTTATTTCCACTATCTAGCACTTGGCGACAACACTCTGCCACAATGTATTCTCCGGGGAGGACCGTGCTATTTCACATGGTACAGCAGTGAGTGGGTTTAAACCTCGGTTTTATGATTAGTTTCGTGAGGAGGATCAACCTTTTTCCCGAAAAGCTAGTAGGAGGAGCTACAACCATTTGTTTGCATGATCAGCTATATTTATGGCAAAGGTTTCAGCTATATACTGATCTATCCATATATCACAGACATACTTCTTGCATTTTATGTTTCTCAAGAAACCCTGCTTGTGTCATCTGGATGTATGCAAAGCGAGACTAGACCTCGCTTAAAGCCCATTAATTAATATATCAGAATATCTATTTTGTTCCCTTATTTGTGAGTGTAAACCCTCAACAAAATACGTTGTCACTTACGTAATTTGTACAAAGAAGTTACAATCTGTGATTATTTGCAGAGCATAACCCCAATCTAAGAGGTTCAAATATCACTTAAACTTCCAAGGGTTTTGCAAGATCAAGGAGGAAAGGTGCACAAGGAGAAAGCAACATGGTGTGGTATATTATTTTATTCACTTTTATAGTTCACCCAAATGTATAGCTAGGTTTGGGTGGAGGAGTTAGCACACCTTGCAAAGAACATCAAGTTTTAGAAGAAGAATTCATTAAAGTAGTGAAACATTTGATTTTGAAGGTAAGGTTTATAAGCTAGGAAATGCAACACTTATTAAATAAAGCAAATACATCTACTTATGAAAATTTCATTAAAAGAGTAGTGGAAAGCTTTGATGAAAAAAATTATGATACACCTTTGGTGGAGCTAATGAAACCAAAACAAACAAAATCCCTAGCATGGGTTGGAGGGATCTACAAACCCAAATTTACTCTTAAAAAACCATTGAGGGGGATGAAAAATTGTATGATACATTTCTGGAAGGGAAAAGTCCCCATTGCATGAAGAGATTTCTTTCAAATAAACACATGTAGATTCTCTTCAAGGAAGACCAAGATCTAAGGTTCCCTATTGTTGATGAGGTATTCTCAAATACTAATGATAAAGAGGAAGAGAAGGATAGAGGTAAAAACGCTATCATATCAAGAGCACATCCAAAGACCTTCAACAAGAAGATGAAGATGACATTTTCTTCTTAAGGAGATAAACCCTGTACTATTGCAAGGAGTCTAAATAATCTCAACATAGGAGGTCATGGCACAATTCATGCAGTGATGTGTCATCAATGATAAACTGGTGAGGAACTTTCTGAAGACAGAAGAGACAAAGGGAGGCCAAGCATCACATGATGAGGAGCACACACCCCTCTCTATTTCTTAATATTGATGCACAAAAGGGGCAGAGGATTTTTTTCGTTGAGGGCAAGGGAAAATCAGCACAGACACGACATCCCCGGCTTATGCTTCCTGATGTCTCTTTGGTATGAGTAACATTCCATCAGTGGAGACCGATTGGAAGATAGAAAAAAATTTCTATCAACTTAGTGCAAAGATGGATATATTTCACATGAAGGAGTCTGGGAGAAGCTGGGCATGTCAGTTGAGAAAATTGATGGCCCCATGAGGGTGAGCAACCTTCCTGACATGGACATTATTATTTTCCACTCAAATTATCAGGCTGGAGAAAAGGAGTATCTGGTAATCCAGGATGACATGAGAATGGTGTCAAAAGGCCACTCCATAGCCTTTGAGCAAGAAATGATACTTCTATATATAATTAAGACGAGGAATATAACAAGAGGTATTACCACTCTTGTATGGATGGGGCCAAAACTATGAAAGCTTTAAGAGAGAGACCTTTCAAGAGGAGGTTAAAAGTTTACTCATACTTCAATCTTGTTCTCAGAAAGATTAGCTCTAAGAGAGGCAACAAAAATGGAGTGAAATTACTCCAACATGTGCTCTTTGGGTATTGGCTATGTCAAAGAGGAGAGTTATCATATGACAAGATACTTCATTTCAGATTTTCAGAAGGCAACGCTATCATTATCGTCGGATTCATATTGGGAGTCCCAACTCTTGGTGGAATATTCCAAGAACCTCTTCACATGTAAGGTTCTTAATGGGTGGGCAAGTGATGGATAAGAGGTATAAAGTGAAGGATGGAGTCATCTACTTTCATGCGTATCAGCTCTACTGGGACCAAAGACTCTAAGCTTCCTTAAGAAAAGATTCTATATGTGGCTTATGAGGCACTTTTTTCACATGTAGATTCTATTGAGTCATATAACACCATCATGAAGGGATTCTTATTGGGAGGATCTCAAAGAAGATGTGCACCAACATATCAAGAGATATGTAACTTGTTTGATGTATGAGGAGGAGAACAACCACCTTGAAAGGTTGTTTCAATCACTTCTTCGATGGAGAGATGGGAAGGCTTATCCATGGACCCTTCACCAACATGCATACAACATATGGTAAATATTATGTTTTGATGTTTATTCATCAACCAACAAATATTTGTGAACTCTTTACCATTCATTTACATGACATTGCTCCACAAGAGAGCAAAAATATTTGTGATTTCATGATCATTTTGGGACTAATTTCATGATGATACCACTTTATGGAGTGATGTTGGGAAAACATGTTTTTCTGGATCATAGCTGAAATAAACACCTAATATCCTCTTCTACTATTTTCAAGCTTTTGAAAAGCTTTGCAGCGCGTAGCGGTTGGATGGCTTATCACAAGCTGTTTTGAGACAACAAGAAAAGATGAACAATGCGGACCGACTTTGAGGACTATTATCACCATCCAACATGCTACAATACACACAGTCCATTCTTATTTTTGGTCCCATATGGTGAAGATACTCTATTCAATGTATATAGGATGGATTAGCAAGATCGATGCTTGGAACTAAGGAATGGGATTGCTGGGAGAGCTTCCAAGTTCATTTTGGCTCTCTAATGACCATATTTTGGTCATAACCCAAGATCAACATTTATATACTATCATAAATTGGTGAGAGAGAGCGTGAGTTGCAAAAGCCTCTCATTTTCGAAGCATGTAGCCCACCCATATTGCAAGAGCCAAAGGTGGAGAGAATTTTCATGAGTTACCATTTTGGGAGGTGGGCCTAATGTAGTATGGATGACAGTTTGGGATGGGAGATTCACATGGGAATGATGATTCCCAACATATTTTAGATTCCATGCCCTGTTAATAGCTCTCTAGAGAACACATTGTTGCTTCCATGGGTGTTTTACCTTTTTCATGATGATAGCTATTTGGGATTGTCACCAAAAGCTAGACCCTGGCATACTTGGGAGGAACAACTTGAGATTTATTGATGAGACACATCATCTTGTTCCTTGAGGAGCTTATCATATGAGTGATGATATAGGAGGAGGAGAGGAGGCTTTTCACTTATTCTCTGCTAGCCATGCTTGAGGACAAGCAACATTTGGGAGACTTAATAGTCCTAAATTAGCATGCAAACACAGGGAATATTAATTTTCTTAGCATCTAGTTAGATGAATAAATGGGTAAGGAGGCCCATAAGTATCTTAAGTAGGTACAAAATCCCCCGAACGTGAAAAGGATTATGTTAATAACCTGATCAAGTACCTCATGTGTGAAAAAGGGTTATTAAAAGAAGCACACATGTGGAGAAGGCTGCTTGACCAAGTCAACATCATTAATATGAGGAGTGGATCATCAGTTAAAGGAAACCCTATGTAAATGTAGACCTATTAGCTAGTAAAAATAAAGACACTCTTGGTGGTGAAAGGAGACAATGCATGGAGACCAAGCTGCGTGTTGGGATCAAATCAAACAACATCAGAATAGGAAGAGGAACTAATGAAGACAAAATAATATTGGAGGAGGAGTTTTCAGGCGTAAGCACCTCGTGAATGGGTGGGACCTGGTGGTGAGGAAGCTCATCATCTATATAATGGAGGGAATGGAAGCCATATGGGTTATGATTGAAGATATGATTTGATGATTGGGTCTATTTAGACTTATTTGCATGCTTTTAGCTATTTAGCTTTTTGCTTGTCGTATTATTAGTAATGGTTTCTTCATGCGGAAATTTCACTCTTCCTCGAGATCTTATTTAAGAAATATGAGAGGAGTCGTACTTGTTTCACTATCCAACACGTGCTGAGTAGTCACCACAAACTATGCTTAAATCTTCTTGGAGGATCCGTGTTATTTGTTACAGCCAGAGGAGGGTTTTGTTTTAAGAAAGCAGCTCTCTGGTGGAGGAGGACTGTGGCCTTTTTCCCCGGAAAGCTAGTAGAGGAGCTATTCACTTTTCTGTATGACGGGGCCATATTTATGTAGTTCTTCAACTACAATAACGGATTAGCTAGCAGATCTCGCATACTTTCAGATCATGCTTCAAGAAACCTCGCTTTAGTCATCTTAGATATATGTAAAGGAGACTAGATTCTGCTTTACAAGCCTATTAATTAATAATATATCAAGATCTATTTTTGTCTTTATTTATGATATAAACCAATAAATTGAAAGTACGTCACAGAATTGTGTTGTAGTAAGTTCAACAGTGTTTTTGGTTGTTCAGTATGGGATATTCGTTTAACTAGGTTATAATGATTGTTTTTTATTTCTTTTATATTTCATTGTTATAACAAGTCTGATCTAAAGGATCCATGTGACATTATTGACCTGTTGATAATGTGATTTATGAAAAATGCGTTTTCGCGTACATAGTCACGACTTTCCACTTGGGAATACAAAACATCTTACCACCTGCTTAGCTAAATGATGATTGAGCAATGATCAATGTAGTTTTTTTGATAATGATAGCGGATAGCTTATGTTTATGTTATGTATATGATAGCAAGTACAAGATATTTATATTAATATTTGAGGACAACACAAGTAGACTCAAGATGTAGGCGTTTTGGATGGCGATAATTCACCGTAGATGTACCAACAGACCAAGCTTCTGGTGTAAGGTGTTTATACTAATTTCATTTTCACCCACTTTTTCGCTATAGAACAGGTATTTACTGTTTACAAAAAATGCATTAATATAATATATAGTAGTAATTTTTCATTGTTTATATTGTATTTTTTGAAATTTTTTCATTATTACTATTTTTATATTAAAAATTGAAATGAGTTACCTGCCTTCTAGAAGTGTAACTACATTATTTTTATTTCAATTATTTTTTCCTTTCAAAATATAATAATGTAGCAAACATTAATAATAATAGAGAGACAATTCATATTGGAATATATTAGTTAATATGTATATTCAAATATTTTATTTATTTATATTTAGATATTTATAAGAGTCTATATTTAGATATTTTTAAAATTACTTTATCTTTACAGTTAGCAGTAAAAACTATATTATTTAAGATAGATATGATATATTTTATTTATTAGCTTAAAATATGAAATGAAATATCAAATAACCTGAGTAGAATGAAAGTGAAACACTAGATTGTTAAAATAAACTTTCCAGATTTTTCCACCCTTTGGCCGATTTTTAATTGTTTATTTATATGATTATTTAATTTTTTGTTTTGTTTTAGTTGACATTAGTAAAAATTATTTCTATTATTTTTTGAAAATATGACATACTTACACACATCATACTAGATTGTAAAATTGTTTCTTAATTTTTAATTATAATTTTTTATTTATTCATTTTAATTTATATTAAAAATAGCAAA
This sequence comes from Pinus albicaulis, assembly GCA_034641835.2. Classification (NCBI taxonomy): domain Eukaryota; kingdom Viridiplantae; phylum Streptophyta; class Pinopsida; order Pinales; family Pinaceae; genus Pinus; species Pinus albicaulis. The sequence goes on from JAXQQM020087952.1 coordinate 263,173, forward strand.
TAATTTCTATTAAAAATACAATAATTTTGTTAATACATTCTATACCAAATTCTAAAATAAATCTTTCTCACTTCGATCACTGCAATTTAAAATACCAACCATTTTAATCTTGACTATAACCACCGTTATTATTTCAAGATTCCTCCAGAGTTTGTCATTGTATCCGTTAAAAACTTATCCAAAATCATAAGAAGGAGATCCATACTTATTCACAAGGTTACGTCGTTTTATGTCGACAATGAAATTGGTATATCTGCTATTATCTTGAAATGAATGTATGTTTTCACGAGGTCGACCGAGAGACACTATGCACTAACTTCGCTCGTGATAGTTGCTTTTTTCCAGATATATTATATTACATCAGCAATATATTTTTTCAATAGCGAGCGGCTGGCATTCCTATTGTTATTCTATGGCAGTTTTAATAATGATTTTTAAAATTTGGATTGCTGACATGATAAAGAAAAGCCAGAGAACTGGCGTAATGGCTATGAAACCCATTTTGTATAGAGGACAAATAGCCAGTTTCGCTTTGCAGGCAGATCTTGCAGGGCGAAGGCCAATTCATTCCACAGCCCGCGAAATATCGTTACCTCTCTGTGAATTTGAAACCATTTTCAGAACATGCTGCCATCGTTGGTACGTTGGGAGAAATATGCAGGGCGATTTTTCAACGGTGGTGGAGGAGAACTCAAAGCATGAGCCTGTATGACCTGTTGGGAATACTCGTGAATGGAACCCTAGCCGAGATCAAATGTTTACAAGCAACTGGCTCGCAAGTATTACCCGATGTTTGTCCGAACTGACCAAACTTGAGGAGTATACGAAGAGATTCGTTCGGCGCAGGAAGCTATTGAAGCAGCTCCATCTTAGGAGAGTTTCTGCTGACCAACATCGGCCATAATGAAACATTATTCCCACTCCATGCTTTCAGCCAAAAATCGAACCCAATATTATTCTCAGAAGGGTAGGAGAAATTAAATCAATTTCTATAGTTGTTGCCAAAATACGAAATATAAAAGTGGTTTGATTGTGCAAATAGATGTTGAAGGGGATACTGGAAATCCCATCTTTCACCTTCTCTATAGTGGTTGTTAAAAGACAAATTGAACTGATTTTGATTGTGTATTGTTGAAATAGGATGTTACAACAATGAAATCGAGATGGGCGTCAGCTTGCCGATTGCGCGAAGAAGTGCACAAAGACGCCCCCAGACCGCCCGCCGCCTGGAGTTCGCAATATAATTTCCGCCCAGTCCCCTTCAAATTCACAGGAAGAATGACAAGGTGCACAATGACTTTTACATAGTATTGTTATAAATTTTGATTTCTATTTTATCATAGATTACGAAATATTTTGGAAATTAATTAGAACAAGATAGTATTTAATTATTCTATTTTGAAATATTCCTGAAATCTACAAAAATTTAAGATATAAAATTACAACTAGATCTTGTTCTGAAAAGTCTTTTTTTAGAAATTTATAGCAGGAAAATACAGCTTCTTTCGGCAATGTAATATCTGGGTGTACTAGTATTCATTCATATATCAGTTTTACGAACAAGCCACGCTCATGCCAATAATACTGATAGTGCCATCACCATGGTAGTGTTCATGTTCATACGAACCATACTGCTACGAGGCTAGCCTTATAACCAGTCTATCGGCTTTAAAACGCACTTCGAGACATTTAAAATGACAACAAGATTATTTATTGTTTAATCTGACTGTGGCCATTTTTCTCCAACACATTTACGAGCCTAATAGACCGGAATATAGACTGAATATAAGGTTGGTCGACTTTATGATGACCCTATTTATCTTGGTGGAAACTATGATACGCCCAATGCATAAATCCCTGTAACTCAAATTTAGCTGGTTTAAAGTCTGTTGACTTATCTATGACACCTTAACATTGTCAAACATGGTCTGTAGACATCAAATGTATGTAGACATCAATGTATAAAAAGTTCAAGAAAGCAATTGTACTGTAATCACCTGTCAGTATAGTTCATATAACTGAGATATTTTCTGTAGCCGTTGCATCGCTTGAACAAAAAAGCTTTGAATCATATTATATCATAGCAAGTACACGTGTTCCTATAAAATAAAATGGAATTAGTCCTTCCATGGTCAGGGAGCCGTAGCTTCCATGCCATAATAGATCACTCATATCCTCTTCATAGTTGTCCTTGGTATGAAAAACAAAAGTGGATTCAAAGACGTGGCATTTTTTCAGCCTTTGCGACCTTTATAATTATGAGGTTTAATAAGGAAGGTTGAGTCATTATGGTTGGAATTTTTTGACACGTTTAATTTTATAAATTATATATTTTTATTAAGTGGTGTATTTATTTTTATTTTCTCGTTTTTTTAATCATATTATTTTATTAATGAATACATAATATTAAAAATCTATATTATTAAATGAAGTTATATATATTAAACTATTAGTATAATAAAACACAATTCATTACATAAATTAAATAGTTGGTAAACAGTCATAGACATCAATCTATAATAAATATCAAAATACTTACTTTGAAAATGCAATGATTTTTATCAAATGAAAAATATTTAAAATTGTATCCAATTACAACTTATTATATATATATATATATATATATATATATATATAGAAAACACGAATAAATATAACTATGATTAGCTTTGTTTACAAATATGAGAATAATACCATGGCTTATCAATACCATGATGTCCAAAATCATCCAAAATTACTCATTGTAATAACAAATGTAGAAATACGCGCAAATGAAAAATCATATATTTAGATCTATCTTGTCATAGAGGGATCAAAAATCAAGAGGAAAGGTTTGCACCTCTAGAGATATAAACTTTGTTAAGATAGATTCAGGTCGTTTCAAATGCTATGCCAAGGAAAATCTACCTGGGAGATTAACTTGGTCATTTTAATTTTAAATTTTCTTAGTTACCCTCAATTCGTTGAGATGATAAATATCGTTAATAACTATACGATGAAAAATGACAAATATTTTTTTTGGAACATAAAAGTGACAATAATAGTGTTGAAAGATAGAAAATGCAACAAGAATGTACCTGTTATTACAAATAGTCTTTCATGATCAATTCAAACTATTTTTCTTCTACCTGCTTCATTTTTTTCACCTCGTTAGTTTTGTTATCTTTAACCTTTAGTTTTGTTAGTAAACATGATACCTTGTTCCCTCTTGCTCTCCAAATATTAATAGGTTAAATTACTATAACACAAAAATAAATGTACATTTTTTGAACAAGTTACACTAAAATCAATGGCATTGTTAATCCAATCATGTTAAATTAATGTACCGCCATATATCCAATTACATCAAATCATCAATCAACATATACATTGAAATCAAGGAATTTAATGCAAGCAATCAAATAAGACTGTGAAATAACTTTTATATTGAAATCAATGCACCTAATGCAAGCAATCAAGATTAGAAACCAACATCGGCATCAAATCAATGCATTTACTCAAAGCAATCAAATAGAATTAGAAATTGCTATCACATCGAAATCAATGCATTTAATGCAAACAATCAAATAGGATTAGAAATAATCTACATTGAAATCAATGCAATTTATGCAAGCAATCAAATATTATTATAAATCACGCTTCAAAATTGAAATCAACACATCCGAAGAAAATAATCAAATAGTATTAGAAATCACCACCTCATAATCAAACCAATGTGCATCTAGTGCAAGTAATCAAATATCATTAGAAATAAATATTCACACTAAAATCGATATCTAGTGAAAATAATCAAATAGGATTATAAATCACCATCTCCACTTAAATCAATCCATCTAGCAAGAAATATTTTTCCCCCTCCACCCTCCATCCATATCTATATCCTCTTCAACTCTTGTTCTTTTTGTTTCTGACCTCACCCCCTAAATACAACACGCCCTCGCACTCCATATATCATTCTCTTTTGTCAATCACCCCATCTCCCCATCTATCTCTTTCTTCCCTCCTTCACCTTCCATCTATCTCTATCTTCCTCTCTCTCCCTCTCCCCCACACGAATATTCTTTCCTCCTTTTTTCCTCTCTCCTTCTTTCTCCATCTTCCCTTATCACTCACTCTCTCTCTAGAAACCAACGTTCACACCTAAATCAATGCATTTACCAAGAAATCAAATAGGATTAGAAATCACCATCTACACTAAAAATCAATGCATTTATCAAACAACTCTAAATAGGATTAGAAATCATCTACATTGAAATCAATTCATCTAGTGCAAGTAATCAAACATAATTATAAATCGACATCTAAATTGAAATCAACACATTCAAATGCAAGCAATCAAATAGTATTAGAAATCACCACCCACACCTAAATCAATGTATCTTGTGTAAGTAATCAAATATCATTAGAAATAAATATCTACACTAATATCGACGCATCTAGTGCAAATAATCAAATAGGATTAGAAATCACTATCTCCACTTATATCAATCCATTCAGTGCATAAAATATTCTCCCTCTCTCGACCCTCCATCCATATCTATATCATGTATTCTTTTTTTGTCTCTCTATCTTCACCCTCTAAGCACACACGCTCTAGCACTCCACACATACCAATATTTTTGTCAATCACCCCATATCCTCTTCTTCTTCCTCTCTTCACCTTCATCTATATCTCGTATCTTCCGTTTCTTCTCCCTCTCCCCACTAATATATCTTCTTCTCCTTTATCCTCTTCTCTCTTCTCCATCTTCCTTATCGCTCACTTAGAAACCAATATCCACATCAATCAATGTATTTGCTCAAAGAAATCAACAGGATTATAAATCTACCATCTACATCAAATCAATGCATTTAGTGAAAACAATCAAATAGGATTAGGAAATCATTCACATTGAAATCAATTCATCTATGCAAGTAATCAAAAAATAATTATAAATCTATACCCAAATTGAAATCAACACATTCACAAAGCAGCAAATCAAATTGTATTAAAAATCACTACCTACATCGAAATCAATGCATCTAGTGTTAATAAATATCATTAGAAATAAACATTCATACTTCAAAAAATCGATGCACATAGTGCAACATCAAATAGGATTATAAATCACCATCTCCACTTATATCAATCCATCTAGTGTGAGAAATATTCTTCCCTCCCCACCCTCCATCCACATTTCATCCTCTCCGTCTCTTTCTTTTTCTTTATCTTCTATCTCACTCCCCACCACACATGCTCTCGCACTCCATATATATCAATCTCTTTTGTCAATCCCCTCTCTACCCATCTCTTCTTCTCCTTCACCTTCCATCTATATCTCTATCTTCCCTTTCTCTCTCTCTCTCTCTCGCTCGCGTCTCTTTCCTTCCTTTTTGTCTCTCTCTCTTTCTCCATCTTTCCTTATCACTCTCTCTCTCTCTCTCCACCTTCCTCTCTATGTCTTTCTTTCTTACCTCTCTCTCCTCCCCCCTCCAAGTCCATCTCTCTTTCCCTCCCTATCTCCCACTCTCTCACATCCTTCTCTTCCTTCCTTCTTCTCTTTCTCTCCCATCTCTCTCTCCCTCTCTCTCTCTCTTCACCCACCAACTACATATAAATATCCCTCCCTCTCTCTCCTTATATCTCCTTCTCTCCCCTATCTCCATCTCTCCTTATTTGTCGCTTTTATCTCGCCCCAAATATACACGCTCCTCTATCTCTCCTTGCTCACTCCTTCGTCTCTCTCACCTCTATATTTCTGCCTCCTACATCTCTCCCCCTCCAACTCCATCCCCACGATCCCTCTCTCCAATACTTCTCTCTTCCCCCACCCGCCCTCCTCCCTCTCATCCTTCCTTCTCTCTCCCTTTCTCTCCCCCACCTCCCTCTCTCTTTCCCTCCAACTCTCTCTCTCTCTCTCTTCCCCATCTCTCTCTCTCTCTCTCTCTCTCTCTCTCTCTCTCATCCCTCTCTCTTTCATCTCTCTTCTATATATTTCTTACACATGCAAACTAACGAATACAAATATTCGTAACTATAAAACGATTATAAGGAGTAAATATGAAAAGAGGTTTTATTTACTTACCATACCTCTAGTTTATTTATATTTTTATTTATTTACCATACCCCTTTTATTTACTATGGTATTTGGCCCATAGGCTTGTTATATAATTAGATTTTTATTTATAATCCTATTTGATATATTGTTATTTATTTACCTTACCTCTTTATGCCTCTTTTATATTTATTTATTTACCATACCTCTTTATATATATTTTTTATATATTTATTTATTTATCATACTTTTTTATACCTCTTTTATATTTATTTATTTACCCATGGTATTTGGCCCATGGTATCAATATTAATTTGTCCCATGGTATTCGTCCCATAGGCTTCATATAAATAAAACCTCTTTTTAAAGTTTTTTTAAATATAAAAAGGTTTATGGAATAAATATAAAAAGAATTTTATTTATTTACCATACATCTAGTTTATATATTTTTTTATTTATTTACCATAGCTCTGGAGTAAGTATAAATTCATTTTACAAATATTTAATTAAAATAAATATTAAAAGATTTTGGATTTTGATTGTTTGTGTTGAATTAACTCTTTTCCTTTGATTTAGGAAATAGTATTGACTTTAGTAAAGAGTAAAGATGTTTAAAATTTTACTTAATTTTGAAATTCAATGTGGTAAATTTTTTTGTTAAAGGTAAATTTATGATCTATTCAAATTCAAGTATATAATTTACTATCCATTCAAATTATATAAATAATACATAGTTGTATTAGAAATTGATATATGTTCTAGCACAATACCTTCATCTAAATAAAACCTCTTTTTAAAGTTTTTTTAAATAAAAAAGGTTTATGGAATAAATATAAAAAGAATTTTTATTTATTTACCATACATCTAGTTTATATATATTTTTATTTATTTACCATAGCTCTGGAGTAAGTATAAATTCATTTTACAAATATTTAATTAAAATAAATATTAAAATATTTTGGATTTTGATTGTTTGTGTTGAATTAACTCTTTTCCTTTGATTTATGAAATGGTATTGACTTTAGTAAAGAGTAAAGATGTTTAAAATTTTACTTAATTTGGAAATTCAATGTGGTAATTTTTTTTGTTAAAGGTAAATTTATGATCCATTCAAATTCAGGTATATAATTTACTATCCATTCAAATTATATAAATAATACATAATTGTATTAGAAATTGATATATGTTCTAGCACAATGCGATTTTATTTTTATTTTTTATTTTTAATTTTAATTTTTTAAAACTTAAGCCAGGACATTTTGTATGAGGACGCGTGACACATACGACATCGGGATCATATTGGGTGTAGATGCGCCTCTCGAGCGCAATCTCACGAAAGCATAATTATCTAAATTTTAATAAAATATTTGAAAGAATATGATTGGTGATAAATTAATAAAGGATTTGAATTAGTGATAAGAGATGCTTGATAATGGTGTGTGGATTATTTTCACATTTTGTTATAAATTTGTTATAATATGCATTTCTAAGAGGAACTATTTACAATCTTTGAATTGAATTATCCTATTTCTTTTTAGTGATTATATTTTGATGTTGAAATGTTAATATGATATTATGTAAGTTACATTATGCATTGTAATTAATAATTCCAAAGAAATGAACTATTCCTTGTTTAAATACATTTATCTTCCTCTCAACACTTGATATTTAATGTGTTCTTAATCCTAATTGAGATATTATGAAATACTTCTTTATCCCAATTAGGATAGCTAAATTTACAATAGAACATAGATATAAATAGATTAGTTAGTTTTAGTTTTATTTAATATAGTATATTATATATAGATTTATAAGAGCTTCAATGAATGTTACTTTTGATGATAAATCTATTTAGCGACAATTAGGTCCACATACCAGTGGACATAACTACACCAAATGAGTATAAGTCTAAATGGTTACCTTGATCAGGTGATGATTCCCTGTTACAAGAAGAATTTTTCCCCAACCAACAATTAGTGCTAGGAGTACTACATGACAAGCTAACTTTATGGAGTCATTCTAGTATAATATTGTTTTATCATTAATGGCTTCTTCCCAAACCACTATTTAGATATGAGTTTGTAGAAATGTATTATGGTTTTAATTTATTCAAAATGGTATTTATGATAACATTCTTCATGAAGGTGTCCTATGCGAGTTGTTCACTCTTTATTTCAAAGGTTGGGCTAAGAGCTGGTGTGATACATTTCCAACTATCTCTATTCCGTCTTTGGAACAATTTATAGATTATATTTTATTTGATTTTGAGAATTATGATTGTAATAACGTATATGATGAATTTAATAATATTTGGATAAAACAAGATGAATGATTCAAATTTTTTTCTATGAGGCTATAGAATTCCTTTAAATGATATGCCTTGTATTAGTAGATGGTTTCAACATCCTATTTCTATTTCCAACAGAAACATCAATTAATCATCAATAAATCTAAGTCACATATTAATGATTATTCATATCATGATTTGAATTTGCATGAAATCCTTGGGGATTTGAAAGTCTTAGATGATTGACATTGTTTGGCAACTTTTTTCACTCTAATAGACGTGGTTCAGAAGGAACATGAATTTTAAAGTGAAGAACATGTAACCTATGATAATCCTTTAGATGAAGAAGATACCTCTTGTGTAGACAATATGGTTTGAGTTATCCGTGAACAAAAGGAGGAAGCATGTTTGAGTAGAGATGAAGAAAATTTTCACATGTTCACAACGCAGAAAAATATTTTCTTAGCTTGAATAAAGAGATTAAATAATTTTTTTTTGATAATTACGTCGTTAATTATTATATTGATTTTCCCTCAAAGTTAAGTTTTGAAAATTTTCATTTTGAAAAGCCTTATAGTTTGCTCTCACCTTTATCTGATCACAATTAACATAATTATTTTTTGAATAACATTTTGTGTTCAGTTTATTTTTTAAAGCACGTCATGGATGATGATTAGTTAAATCTAAGAGAAGAAATAAATACACTATTCAAAATTGGAACCAAACATGCATATCTTTATAGAAGAAAATTTGACCTTTAAAAAGGTTGTTTTTTCAAGAGACGATTTTAAGTTTCTTTCATCTTCCACCTATTATTCTTTGTACCCCCATATGTTCAAAATTTATGTTACAAAAATAATCATTTAAAAATCTTTTTATTTTTATTCTACATGGGTAGATTCTAATACGGTACAAGATGATAATAACTTTCATATAAAAGATAAAAAGAATGAAACTTATTTGCATGAATATTTTGATTTTATTCCTTATCATTTTTCGAAATCGAAAGAAGGAATTACTATATCAAACATAGTTCAAAAAGAGTATTTTAGTAATTCAAATGCATGTATGATTAGTGGAGAGTCTTGTTGTATTAGTAAAAAACTAGTTAAGATTGAAGGTTTTGATGAAATAAATGATCTTGATGGATTCTATTCTATAATTAACAAAATACCTTTTACAATGGTGGAAGATAGCCTAGACACATTATTTGACCTTATTAATTCATCAAAATTTAGTTATTTATCAAGAAAATGAGGCATTTTGATACCAACCAATGGTTATGTTAGGTTCTCATTATGTTGCTCCAATATTTGGAATAAATCATACCAATAATTTCAAGATTATTTCACAAAGTATTATTCGTAGCATTTTCACACATGATTCTCATTGAGTATACCACTCATATATTGTTAGGTCCCTATAATACTAGTGTATCCCCTTATTGTTATTGTTAGTGTAGCCCCCTTATTTTATTGTTATGCCCATGTAGTCCCCATATTTTATTATTGTGCCCCATAGAAGCCCATTATTGTTATTGTTGTGCCCTTACATTGTTATAGTTTTTTCCGCTAGGATTATATTGTGACCCCTTGGATTCCTATATATTGAAATGAGGGTTTTTCATTTGTATCATCCAAGAATTTTTCTTTTATGTAATGTAAAGGTGGTTACCCCCTCGAAGAGACTGATTTATAAATTTTCAATTTATATTTTCTTCTATTTTGTGAGTTTTTTTCATAACATTTGGTATCAGAGCTTTGGATTCTAGGGTTTCGCTGCTACAAATAGGTCATCTTGGAATTTTCACTATAAATTGTTTCTATGAGGCTTCAAAAGCTGAAATTTTTACCACATGGAGCCAAAATCCTGATGATATTTGTGTAAACATTTCAGACCTTGGTTCACAACATTGTAGGAGTTGTGATTTGTGGAAGTTAGGGTTTTTGCAGGCACCAAAATTTTATCTCAAATAGGCGACCAAGGGAAAATCATCATAACTTTCGTTTCAGGAATCAGATTGGAATTCTATAAAAAGTGACCGAAAGTGCACGAACTTTAGTTTCTTGTACATTTATTTCAGAGTTGAAGGTCGAAACAGTGACATGTGGAACGTCATACAAGTTCACTCTTATGAACCATCCGTCATTATGGGAGAGGGGGCATAACTTTGTCTTCAAGAATCCACATTAGGTATGACCTGTTGCATTGGAAAGAAGACTCAGAGGGATAATATAGGACAAAAGTTCAAATCTTGAAGATCATAAATCATAGAGATAAATGATGTTCAATATTGACCTCCTAAAAAGCAAGAAAAATGTGTGCATTTATTTTTCAAAATTGCATAACTTTTGTTTGAAAAAATAGTTTGAAGTGATTCCAAGGGAATATTGAAGCATAGATATAATTACTAGATTCTAAAATGCCTACCAAAAATAATTCCACAAACATTAAGTCCTCAGAAAACTATACTATGACACATGAAGAGGAATAAGTGCAGCATGATATATCAAAATTACGGGAGCAAGTGCAACAAATTTCTCTCTCCCAAAGAGCAAACAAAGAAGAAATAAAAAGGAAAATGGATGGGTTGAAGATGGCATGGAAGGCATATAAGTAGAACTGAAAGGAAACATGTAATATTTGAATAAATACATGGAAGGTTTGAAGGAAGGTTTGACAAAGTTTCTACAAGAAAAGCTTCCTAATGGAGAAAAGGTAGTAAAGGAAACTCATGATGAGAACAAAATAAGCGTTAATCATGATTTCATAAACTCTAATGTTGGATTGAAGACCCACCATATTCCAAAGATCGATATGAATAATTTTGATGGAGAGGATCCCGTAACATGGATACTACATATGGAGCAATATTTTGATCTTCATAATGTGCAAAAAACACAAAAGGTACATATTGCAACTTTATATTTATAACCCAATACATTGTATGGTATCGATGGTTTTTCTCTCGTAAAAAAATTGTCACTTGATCAATTTTTACGGAGGAAATGATAACACATTATGAGGATACAAAGAGAAACACCTTCTTTAGTAAATTGATAAATCTCAAACAAAAGGGTTCAATGGTGAAGCACATTTAGGACTTACAAAAATTGAATATAAGGGTAACTGATATTCCAGAGGAACACATGTTTGATGTCTTCATAAGGACTTTAAAGGATAACATCCAACATGAGGATCACCTTTGGGGACCTCATTCATTGGAGAAGGCATTCATGTTGGCAAGAAAAATTGAAAGAAAAATTATGGTGACAAGGAAGCCTACCACTCACAACTATAAAGATGGAAGTGTTGCTACTCCTAAAATTCCACAACCTACATGGTTGACACCACAACAATTGGAGGAAAAAAGAGAAAAAGGGATTTGCTACAATTGTGATAGAAAATACACTAAAGGTCAAAAGTGTGCCGAGAAGAAATTATTTTACATAGATTGTGAAGAGGAGGAATAAAATGAACAAAAAAATTCAAAATAAGAGGATATACACTAGGAACCAACCCTAGAGAAATAAGAAATGAATCTGACCATATCTTGTAATGCATTGGGAGGAATTACCACTCCTCATACTCTAAAGATAGAAGGACATATCAAGAAGAAAAATGTAATAGTGTTGATTGATTCGGGTAGTACCCATAATTTTATTCATTGTAAGGTATCCAAGGAATTGAATTTCTTCCTATACCCAGCAACATAGTGTCAAGTGATTGTTGCAAATGCAGGAACTATAAATTGCTCTTGAAATTGCCATAATATCAAACTAACCAATGTGGAATATGTATTGAATAGTCCAATTCTCTCCATTCCGATGGGTGGTGCTGATGTTGTACCAGGAGTCCAATGGCTACAATCTCTGGGGATGATGGATTTTAATTTTCAAGAACGTTTCTTGAAATTATTTTGGGAAGGAAAGGAAGTTGAATTACGGGGTATCATAAGGAAGTCAGGAAATATAATAAGTTCTGATGTCATGAAAAATCTTCTGAAGAAAGAAAAACGAGGTGTAATTGCATAATTATCCTCACTAGAGGTTCAAACATCAAAATCATCTATTTCTCCAGATCTCTAAAAAGTGTTGGAAAATAATTCCAAGGTGTTTGAAACTCTCAAAAGACTCCCAACTATTCGTCATCATGATCGTATTATTCATTTGATTCCAGGAATTTTTCCTCCAAACATGAGGGCTTATAGATATCCTTATGCCCAAAAGAGTGAGATTGAACGTATGGTTGCATAAATGCTAGACGCTAGTACAATTCAACCTAGTCAAATTTCTTTTTCTACTCCAGTAGTATTGGTGCACAAGAAGGATGGATCATGGCGTATGTGTCTGGATTATAGGGAGCTCAACAAGCTCACTATTACAGATAAATTTCCCATCCCCGTCATTGATGAATTATTGGATGAAATACATGGATAAATTTACTTCACCAAGATAGATCTTTATTGTGGAGATCATCAAATTAGAATGAAGACTGAGACATTCTGAAAACAACATTCAGAACTTATGAGGGTCATTATGAATTTTTGTTCATGCCTTTTGGCCTTACTAATGCACCCTCCACATTTCAAGGTTTGATGAATTCCATTTTCAAACCCTTCCTTAGAAAATTTGTGTTAGTATTTTTTGATGATATACTAATCTACAACAAGTCTTAGAAGGATCATGTTCAACATGTTGACATGGTGCTGAAACTATTGGAGGAGAAACAATTATATGCAAAAACCTCCAAATGTTTATTTGGAGTACATGAGGTGGAATATTTGGGTCATATTGTATATCATGAGGGTGTTCAGGTAGACCCTAAAAAAATAAAATCCATTAAGGAATGGAAAATACCTACAACCATAAAGCATTTTCGAGGATTTCTGGGGTTAACAAGATATTATCGCAAGCTTGTTAAGAAAAATGGGAGAATATCAACATCTCTAAAATCATTATAGAAGAAAGATTCATTTTCTTGTACTCCAGAAGCAACTAAGGCCTTTGAACATCTTCAAGAGGCAATGTGCCAAGCACTGGTCTTAGCTACGTCGGACTTCACAAAAACCTTTATTGTGGAATTTGATGCCTCGTGAAATGGAATTGGTGCACAAAAACCTTTATTGTGGAATGTGATGCCTCATGAAATGGAATTGGTGCAGTTTTAATGCAAGAAGGAAGATCCATTTCTTTTGAAAGTTGTCCAATCAAAGGAAAGTATTTACTGAAACATATTTATGAAAAGGAAATGTTGGCAATACTACATGCAGTAAAGCAATGACAAACTTACCTAATGGGAAAACACTTCAAGGTAAAATTAGATCATGACAGTCTTAAATGATTTTTGGAACAAACATTATATTCAGAAGAGAAATAAAAATGGTTCACAAAGATGTTGGGTTATGACTTTGAAATCATATACAAAAAAGGGAACAAAAATGTTGTTGCAGATGCACTCTCAAGAAAGGATGAGAATGTGGAATAATTTCTTTGTGCCATTTCTATTATCCAACATGAGTGGATAATTGAAGCAAGGGATGAATGGAAGAATGATGAATATGTGTGGACTCTCATTCAAAAGTTGTAGCAAGATCCCAGCACATCTGAAACATTTAGCTAGAAAAATGATTCATTATGGTACAAAGATTGCTTATATATTTGTAAGAATTCCCAACTAAAACAAAATATTATTTTGGAATTTCACACCTCTCCCTTAGGAGGGAACTCAGGATTTTTAAAACCTTACCACAGGGTCAAGAAGGATTTTTTTTGGGATGGCCTTAAATCTGATATTCAAAAGTTTGTGGCAGAATGTTTGGTTTTCCAAAAAAATAAAGTTGAGACAATTAAGACCCTAGGTCTGTTACAACCTTTATCCATTCCAAGTAAACGTTGGGAGGAGGTTTCAATGCATTTTATCATAGGTTTACCCAAGTCCGAAGGAAAGGTTGTCGTCATGGTGGTAGTTGATAGACTTACCAAGTATGCACACTTTTGTGCATTATCTTATCCATTTAAAGCCAATACAGTTGTTACTGCATTTATGGAAACAATTCAAAAGATACATGGAAACCCAAAGATTATTTTAAGCGACAGAGATCCCATTTTTAAAGGAAATTTTTGGATGGAATTATTTTCTTGTTTGGATACTTAATTAGCTCATAGCTCATCATATCATCCTCAATCGAATGGGAAAACTGAGATAGTGAAAAATGTTTCAAAGGATATCTTCGTTGCTTTGTATCTGATAAATAAATGCAATCGGTCAAGTGGTTACCTTTGGCTGAATGGTACCATATAACACTTCCTTCCATACTGTAGCAAAAATAACTACATTTATGGCACTTTATGGATATCCTCCACCCTCCATCACATCATCTTTAACATAAAATTATAAGGTTAAAGGATAATTTCTCCAACTCTTAAAGGATAACCTCACCTTAGCGCATAATCGAATGAAACAATAGGCAGATCAACATAGCAACGAAAGAAGTTTTGATGTAGGTGACTGGGTATTTTTACGGCTACAACCATACAAACAAATGTCCCTCAAGCAAGCTAAGAAAGATAATTAATTATCACCAAAGTATTATGGTCCTTACAAGGTGTTGCAAAATATTGGTACTATAGCATACAAATTGGAGCTTCATGCATCTTCCCGAGTGCACCCATTTCCATGTTTCATTCTTAAAGAAGGTTATAAGTGACAAGCTCCCAGTTCAAACAATATTGCTAGAACTTGATGAGCAAGGAAAAATCATATTGAAACCTAAAGTAGTCACGGAAACAATAACTCTATAGCTACAAAATCAATCAATTTCAGAGCATATGGAAGAACTTGCCAGCTGAAGATTCGACATGGGAGGATGATAATTTTATACACATGAATCCAGAACTACTCAAGCGTTGAGGACAATTTTTTTTTTGAACAAGAGGGGTATGTTAGGTCCCTATAATACTAGTGTATCCACTTATTGTTATTGTTAGTGTGGCCCCCTTATTTTTATTTTTGTGCCCATGTAGTCCCCATATCGTTATTATTGTGCCCCATAGAAGCCCACTATTGTTATTGTTGTGACCTTACATTATTATTGTTATGTTAGCTAGGATTATATTGTGACCCCTTAGACTCCTATACATAGACAGGAGGTTTTTCATTTTTGTCATCCCATAATTGTTCATTTATGTAATATAAAGGAGGTTTCCCCCTCGAAGACATTGATTTATAAGTCATCGATCTATATTTTCTTCTATTTTGTGAGTTGGTTTCATAACATATATTGATTTCTTCCAATATTTCAAGTGGGAGATCACGTTCACTTGAGAATTAAACCCAAGAAAAGTTCCCTGCAGTGAAATGGGTGTGTTAAGTTAGCACATTGATTTTGTGGACCTTTCTAGATCTTGGAAAGAATAAGGTCGATGGCCTACCAAATTTCCCTCCCTAGCTATGTGAAGGTCCATAATGTCTTTCACATTTCTCTGTTAAATAAATACATATAAGACCACCGACATATAATTAATTGGAAATAATTTTAGGTAGGTGTTGTAAATGATTAAAAAAAAATTATGTTCAAGTTTATAATCACAAATTGATTAATATTGTAATGATTGGCAGGTCGAATCGGACGGAGAATTCAGGGTAGAAACCCTATGTATACTCTACTGGAGAGAAGCCACGTTGCAGAGGTAAGTTTTCGCCCAAGTTAATGTGCAGTGGATGCACTTTAGCACTGAAGAAGCCACGTGGGAAGATGAAGGTTTGATGAAGCAAGCTTATCCAGATATTTTCCATGGATTGGAATGAACACCGAGGACGGTGTTGTGCTGAGAGGGGGAATATGTAACCCTCATGATTGTTTAAAGACTTATTTAAAGTTACTATGGTAATTATGTTATTACAAACTCAGTTAAATAACTTAAGTGAACACATGAATAGTTGTACTTTATTTTATGTTATGAATATAATAAGTACTTTTACATATTAAAGGAAAAGATAGCTGGTAACGAATTTTAGCCCTAGACAGTTTGGACAGTTGCACAGTTGTAACCACCCCTCTGCAGATTTATAGGAAATCTGAAGAGAGAAAGGGGGTGTTTCTAATTTTTCTAGGAGGGTCTGTGAAGAGACCCGAGGAAACAAGAGTAGATAACAGTCTGTGATAGGCAGGAAGTTGCCTGAGGAAAGACTCTCGAGCTGGACTGGGAGTCAGTGGAGAATCCTAGATCTTGATACTAGAGGTTGGACTGTTGTCCCATTGCCCTAAGGGTTAAACTGTGAAGCAAATATGGAATTTATCCAGGAGTGGAAGCTCGATGGGGAGAAGAGGATGTGATTTCCCTTCTCAAGTTTGGGAGGGCCATCTAAGTTGCATAAATTTTCCCATTGAAAATAGATAAGTAACTATGCAAATATGGTTATTATGCAGAATAGTTTTTGAATGTCGAAATTCGAAGTTTAGTTAGGGACTAATTCTGCAATGTTAATATAATGCATGTTTGGGCATTAAAAATAAGAAATATGATATGATGGTTTCATTTCTTTTTCCTAGATTAGAGGTGACTTGTCTTAGGAGAAAATAGACAGAAAATATTGTGCTTGTAATTTTATGGCATATTATGAACAAGATAGAAAGTGATTTTATGTACAAAAATCTTAACGGTAAAGGTCTATATTTTTATATGTCTACCTTTAGGTAGTCCTTATTTTGGAAACTACTTTTTTCATTTAAGAGGTTTTTGTTAAGTTTGAAATTGTAAAAATTGTGGTTCTATCGCTTGAGAGGTTTAGCTGTGCTTTTGAATGAGACTAGAGACAACATTTTCCTCTCTAAGTGTTCGTGTAAACCACTTACATATTAAGTCTACAAGCATTCCATACAATAGCATACTTAGCGGACGTGATATGGAAAATAATTTAAATATAACTGACAAAAGAAATGTAACAGTGCAAGTTACTTATCTAGAAAGCTGTTAATTCCAATTTAAATACTGAAATGTTGTAATCATAGAAAAATTGTACAATGAAATAAGGGTTCAAATGATATTCATATACCCCAAATATTGTGGAAAAAAAATAAAATACAAACTACAATACAACCCAGTACATAGGAAGGCTTCAACTGGGAATAGAACTTAAACATTCAAGCATAGAAAATGACAAAATCAACCATCGCAAAACAAATATTTTTTTATATATTGGAAATGTAGCATTATGCTCTATCCATGGATAAAATACAAGAACAATAAATCAAACCCTTGTTTTGTATTAAGTGAAGGACTAACAAACACGTAAAACCCTACGACAAGTCCTTGCTAATTCAGAATGGTTCCATCTCCCCCAAAAAAAAAAATTAGAACCAATAGTTGTTCAGTTAACTTTAAAATCAAACCACTAAAACATTGATAACGCCTTGAGCGTTCAAGGTTTAAAATCTGTAATTTAATAAACCAACTGCCTATAACCTCGATGCACAGAGGTAAACCAACAAATATGTAAATTATTGCCATACAGTTAAACAAATATTATACAGTTATACATTGGACTAAGACCTGCAACTCTTAATTTAAAAACCAAGGAAATTGGTAGGTTTCGTGAGGAGAAAACCCTTGCCAATATAGCCATTGTGGCATGCCAACGAAAAATTACAACTATGAAGAATGTTATAAATTTTGGGTCGAGCTCTAAGTGGGCACCACTGAAAAATTCATTGATGTACGTGGTAACCGCTCTTGCAAAGATTTGATGGAGGGGTAGCTAATAAGAGCATGAACCAAAACCCCTCGAGCACTCATGAACAACATATATTGGGTAATTTTTAAGATGCACTGCAATTGCCATTATAAAGAGACAAAACATTGGAAGCCTAATGATAAAAAAAAAAAATTATTGTAGACGAATTTACCTAGAAAGTCGCGGTGAGCATCGACAACTAACCAGAAGGCGGCAAGGGAGAAAACCTCTTAGGGTTTTTCACCAAAATTCGTTGTAGAAACAACCCTCACCATGTTCAGGAAAGAAAAAATAGTATCATGTTTGCCTAATAACAGAGAACACCGTGACAGTAACTAGATGATCCAAAGGAAATCACAATCAACAAAATAACTGTAAACCGAAAAACCATTCAACGCAACCATCAAGTGCTCATCTGTGTGGACGGGTGTGTGTTATACGGCATGCCTATTCAAATGAAGTAGAATCCCATGAAGAGGCTTCGCCGTGAGAAAAAAGGGTTAGAGATGTTGCCCCTGCAATGTGCAAAGCGACTCTCGACAACGACAAGCAAAATAATGACAGTAGCAAGGCGGATTTAGATAGGGTATAACCCTAACTGCCCCCCTGAATATCTCCATTGTCCGATCATCTCAAGATCAATGGGGAGAAGGTGCCAAGCTCTAGCCGGACATCCTACCATCTGACGGTAGGGAAACTTAGGATGGTTGGCATCCAAAGTAGATGTGAAATATTAAACAATTTCATAGGTTTTTGTGTAGGTATTAAGTCCATTAAAACCATGTAAATAACCCTAGGCGTTCATGCTTAATCAATGAATATGCAAGTTGTCCACGAACAATAAAGACTTAAATGATACAATACATATATGATGTCGTTATTAATATATATATCAAATGCATAGATACAGTTGAATTGATTAAACTCGTACCCATTAGCTTTTAATTAAACCATTTCATGAAAATATTGATGTTGTGCAAGATTTGATTGACAGATAAATTTAATTGAAGAATGCACGAGCATAATGTTAACACTTTTTTTTACCATGTCTAAAGGGTTAAAAGTGGATGTTACAATTCATTTATACATTTCTATCATTTTTCTTATCCTAATAATGATTCTAGTTATTAGATTTAACATATGAGCTTAAATCCAAATAATCATTTAAAATAAATTATTAATTTTTTTATTACTATTTAGAATATTTTAAAAATAATAACAAATAAACTAAAATATTATAGACAACTTATTAGAGCTATTTTATAAATGGTTAATTGAAATTCTATTCTCTTTAATTTGATTTAAAAAAAAAACAAAAATCAAGTTCGAGTTCATTTCTTTTCTCCACAAATCTGAAGTTTTAAATCAAATTGAAAGTTGTCGAAACCCGTAGGAATGGAGAAAATACGTCCTTGAAAAGTTTATCGTGTGGAATTATGATGAACACTATGAATTTTGTTGGATTTTATCTTTGTTTAATCACTATAAAGGTGGTTTTCGATAAACAATGATCTACGCCCTATCATTACTCTCATTTTTTGTTATAATATTTAAGTGAATTTTTTACCATGAAATTATTTTTAATTTTAATTTTAAATTTAAAATATTTGATATTTAATATTTAGCATATTAAAGTTAATTGGATTTTATTTTACTTTTAAAGAGGAAAGTTGTTAGACTCCTCGAAATTGGTTAGACTCTTTATCTTTATATTTCAATAATTATTTGGAATTGACAATGTAATTATGTTGATAGGAATTTTATTATGAAGTTCTTGTTGGTGACACTATTGAGATTCGTCATCCTGGACAGCTGGCACAAATATCAAAAAATCACAACAGTGCCAATCTCAATAGTTCACTAATACCCCAGTACAAGAGCAAGAGTTCAAGAGTGTTTCCCAATACCCCAGTACAAGAGCAAGAGATTAAGAGCAAGAGCTCGCTTTCATAAGGATTATCATTTAATTTACGGTGAAAGTGGTGGTAGTATCATTCAGTACCCCAGTACAAGGGCAAGAGATCAAGAGCAAGAGCTCACTTTCACAAGGAATATCATTAGTTACAGTGAAATTCGCGGTAGTATCATTCAGGAAAAGTGGGCCCTGCAGTAAATTTATTCATTGTCCATGTTACGGGAAGACCTGTACAACAGTAAATTTCTTCATTGTCAATGTTAGGGGAAGACTTGTACAACATTTTTCAGAAATTTCATGTAGTACCCTATTCTCTGCAATAGTTCAATTTTGAATATGAGCAATTTTTTTCATAAATTTAGCATTGTCCCTGACTTGTGCAGCAGTTCAAACTTGAATCCGTGAAACAATTTTCATAAATCTCGCTTAGTCCCTAATCTTTGCAGCAGTTCAAACTTGAATCTGTGCAACAATTTTCAGGAAATTTGTGTAGTCCCTAACCTATGTTTCAGTTCAAACTTGAATCTGTGAAACAATTTTCACACATTTTGCTTTGTCCTTGATCTTTGCAGTAGTTCAGTTCAAACCTGATTCTTTGAAACAATTTTAAGAAATTTTGCTTTGTCCTTGATATTTGTACCAGTTTAGTTCAAACTTGAATCTATGAAACAATTCTCAGAAATGTCTCTTTGTCCTTGATCTTTGCAGCAGTTCAAACTTGAATATGTCCGACAATTTTCTGAAATTTTTCATAGTCCCTCATCTGTGTAGTAGTGTTCAATTTTTTTCAAATTTCTCGTGGTCCTTCACAAAAAAATCAGAAATTTGACAGAGCACCATCCATACAATGCTTACTTAGACTTTACTACTGTATTCTGCAAAAAAAAATCAGAAATATGGCATAGCACCATAGATATAATGCTCACTTAGAATTGAGGTTTGTACTCCTGTTAAAATTCAGAAATTGGATAACTTGGAAAAATAATGGCAGATTTCTGAAACACAAGTTCCAAAGACTTGGAAGAATTCAATACAAACTTGAAAACAACAACATATTATGTGTTAGTTTCAACTGCCCTCCCCAGTGAGATCAGATCCAATTTCCCTATTTTTGTTGAGAAAACCATTATCTAGTGTTAATCCAAGCACCCTCACTGATAAAAAATAGTTTCCCAAACCTCTAGCCTTGTAAAAAATATTTACTGTTTCGAATTGATGTTATGCTACCCTGACTTGCAGGGTTTCTACAGCTTTGAAACCACTGAAACAGATAGATTGTTTCTAGCAATAATAGGACACCCAACTCCAAATCTACATGGAAGATCAAAATAAAAAAGAGGATGACCCAAAAACTGAAAAATACGTGAAACTAAAGGCATGCCCACAAATATAGACCCACAAAAACAAACAAAATTTTACATCAACGTCTAGTTAGTGTTCCAAACAAATTAAAAATATGACAAAGTTGAAGAGCTCCCAACAAGAGAAGCCCATGATGCAGCTTATTCTTCTCAAGAACAAGGAAGGAAGGAGAATAAATTCCTTAAGAAATAGAATTATTTTATAATAATATTTCTCAAATGATACAAAATACAAATAATTCCACACAGCAAACAAATAAAAACTGGGAAAAAAAACCGCAACCACCAACAAGATGATAATTAGAACCATGGTTATAGTTTGAATAGGTTAATATGGTACAACAAAGACATGACCTCATCTATCAATACACCATATCAATTCTTTGTAATACACTTAGTCTTTATAACTATTATTGTTAGTGTTCCTAATATCTGTTAATTTCTGTTATTAAACTTTGGAGAAATTTGTGTGATCACTGTAATCTAGATCAGTCGGTAATCAAGGAAACAATAGTACTTACCGCCTATAAAGAAGTAAAGAGTTATCATTCATAGGACACCTTCCACATTCTTGGATCCCTTCACATAAAGCTACAATCACGAGGGATTGAATAATGCCAAACATGCATGGAAATGATGGCACAGAGAGGCATGCAAGGAATTTCTTCCGCACTAGCTACAGATTAAATGAATTGAATTGTTTCTGTTAGGAAAGGAAAACCAGAAGCTGAAGTAAATACTAGATGATGAATGTGACGCGTTCCTACGTGAGAAGCTAGAAATGGTTTTAAACCAACTGTTTCAAATCGTCGTTGGAGAGAAATCCACCTCTCGTTTGTTCTGGTGCTTGTTCGTTGCCCAATCCATGTGGTGCATGCTCTTGGCCCAATCCATGTTGTGTTGGATCGATGTTTCCTGTGTCATGTTATGGGGGGAATCTCTCTCGTATCGTGGAAACTTAAGAAACTCAATCAATATATCTCTCTAGTATCACAACACCAACATGGGTGGAACTAAATAAATTTGATTTCACGTTTCACTGGCTGGGTTCAATGGGTGGGTGATATATCTCTCTCGTATCACAATACCAACATGGATGAAGGTAAATAAATTTGATTTCGTGTCTCACTGGTTGGGTTCAATGGGTGGGCGATAGAAGACAGGGGAACTCTCAATTATTTCCGAGGAATTGTGGATAAATTTCCTGAGTCTTAATTCTAATATGCTGAATGAGCCATTAGATATGACCTGGCCTGCCATTCCCCAACCCTGAGGTTGGTCTATCTCTTCTATTGCACATACTCAACCTTCTCCGCTCTTTTCTCTCAATAAAAACAATTTCTCTCATATTTCAATCACCTGCAAGATAAATTCGTTGTCAATTATATTAAATTCGTTGAGACTACATTGAACTTTAGACCAAATCGATTATTCCATACATAGCATAGTAAATTTCTAGCTCAGATTGTTTGGGCAAAAGGTAATTGCAACGGTAGTAGACTCTTGATTTGTCCAAAATTATGTGTACTTCAAAATTAGGATTTCGAAACAAAAATTTAATATCATTTGTGCATTGGGTCAGAGCAAAGGCATGGTTCCAAGGGTGGAACTTTTGAGTCTCTCAGTGAGCTTGGATGCGAGGGGATTTAAATCGTTTAAATATGTAATATGCAAAGGTTCTTAAAAATTTCGTGTTTTTAATACCCTATCGATGCAAATATACCTTCATATCGAAATGATGCATGGAACTATATGAGATAGTTGTAATGTATGTACTGGTATAAAAAGTTGAATTGGGGAACTATCGAATTGAAGGGGCATTTATATATTTGTATTTTCAGATAAGGTGAATTAAGTTTATGCATGGTGTAGCTTTATATGGAAATGGCATAAGGTTTCATAAATATATGTGACATATTCATAATATGAGTTAAGGCCTTATAATGCTTCAAGACATGTTAAATCATTTATACTTATGTAAGGTTGAAAGGTTGAAAGTGGGCTTACTGTTGAGAGTATTATCATGGAATGTAACAATTACACATGACATGGGATGGCACCTATTTTTCATCTATTGGCATCGCTCCCACGGAAGAAGAAGGCTACTATTTGAGTTATTTTTAAAGGCCATTGGTAAGGAATTGGAATGGAAGTCAAATTGTTATGGTGCACTATATATTTAAAGAGCGAGTGTAAGGTCAAATGAGGGTCGTGCACAAATGCCGTTCCTATGTGTTAAGCTCAATTTAGTTACTTTATGTACCTAAAGCATATTAAAATGGTATATTTCAAATGTGGAGGTGTATGAAACCTAATTTGGTTATTTTTATGTACATAGAGCATATAAAAATGGTATATTTAAAATGTGGAGGTGTATGAAACCTTATGAATGAAAGATTGAACGGGAATAGCACCAAGTTAAAATATTTAAATATTGGAGTATTAAATTTATATAGTATTTTATATATGGACATGATCGAGTTATGTACATATCATTTCAGCTCAGTGGATCTATATCGACAAAAGGAAATTGAAACTGTAGTAGACTCTTGATTTGTCCAAAATTATGTGTAATTTAAAATTAAGATTTCGAAACAAAAACTTAATATCATATGTTTTTAAACAGATTGGTTATACATTAAAGGATATAATATGTGAATTTTGAAAATTGAATTAAGTAGAATATTTGAAGCAAAAAAAATTGAACTCGTGAACATCTATCCACAAAACATTTTCATACATAAGTAAAATAGTGACCGCAATAGGTAAGATTGTTTAAAACATTCAAAGTCAAACATGTTTTTTTTTACTATGAAAAAATAAATATTCATTTTTTTATCCTTTTCAATGCCAACTATATACAAGGAAAGCATGTTGTACATTAGCTTCAACAAAATGGTTTAAAAACAATGATGTGATGGTATAAAACTATGAAAATATTTTTATAAAACAACATGATGATGCAATATTTTTTTTATTTTTTTATTGTCCATTTACCACTATAAGTTTTTAATGAAATATTTATTTTATTTTGTTTATTTCCCATTTACTGCTATTATTTTAACATTGACCAATGAAATTTATAATGTTTTCTTTTGAAAAATAAATATTTTTTCAATATTATTAAATTTTTTTGAAATTTTTGATTGGATCATAAGTTGAAAGTCTTATTGCATCATTTCACAATATAGTGCAATTTGGATAACTACCTCACATATTTTATCCCATAAGTTTTAGATATTGTTGTGATATTCAAGCACAAATTTTAAATATTTGTGTATTCATATTCATCCATGGTTTCTAAATATTTGTGTAGTCATTTGTTTTTAAATATTTGTGTAGTCATTTTTTATTCTTAAGCTTTGCAAGAAAACCATTCAAAATTAAATTATTTACAAATAATTCATACTTAGGTAGATAAGATATTTAGCATGAGTTACTTCCCACCATAATCTTATCAAGTCTTTGCATAAAAAATGAAAAAATGGATAAGGTCTTGCTAGCCAAACTAATTAGATCCTAACCTAATGACATTGAGGAAAATTGATACCATGACCTCCTAACCCTATTGAGGAAAATTGATCTCATGACCTCCCATTGACAAGGTGCTTTAGCAACAGGTACTCAAGCAATTGAGTTAACCCTCAAGGCTGTAAATAAATATACTTACCAGAAGTTACTTCACATCATTATTTATGTAGAAGTAAAATCGTAACTGTGTGGACATCTCAATTTATTAGTTGGTTCCAAAGCAAGACTATAGGATTCAATTTTCTTATTAACTAATATGCGATATTGAAGGCTACCAAACTAAAATTCTCAAAATGGGAAGGTTTTCCCTCATCCCTCGTATACACAAACTTTGCAATCTCCCAAGGGAACAGGGCTCCCATAAGCACTACACACAGAGCCTTAGGTGCCTATCTTTAAAAGTGGGGGATGAAAACATTACCTCCAACTACAAGACCATTATGATTAGCCACATTTTAGCTAAGCTGTATGGAGTGTTTGAGGGCATAGATTATGGATTTGAGTCGGGTAATTTTTTAATTAGCATCGAAAGTTATCATAAGTAATATTTTTTTAACTAACAACTAGTAACCTTAACATTTCCAATTCACAACGGTTAACATGATTATTTATTTATTAGAGAAGTTGGACATGTTCGAATCAAAGTTAATGTTAGAGCCAAGCATGAACTTGCTTGGTTACACAAGGGTTTGTCAACATGTTTTTTTGCCAATTGTGCTACCACTTGCAGATGAGCCATGTTAATAATTTGTATTTAAACATATTTATCAATTGAATGAATATTCTTATTATCTTGTACAATTTATTAAGAGAGAGGGTATTTAATAGGGAGAAATAGGGAATCCTGATTATTATCTTGTACAATTTAGTAAGAGAGGAGGTATTTAATAGAGAGAAATAGGGAAGCATGAGTAGTAATGAATTACTCTTCGACCAAGAAAGGGTGCCTCTTTGTATGGAGTTTCTAGGCTCAACAACTTTGAGAAAATTCTCATCCATTGGGTGACCTTAGCACCACACCAGTCTCATTTCCTCCTTTGTTGCAAGATCCATCAAAATGATTTCAGTCATGAAATGGTTGTGTAGCTATGTATTCTTTTTAGATAATATTTTGTTTTATTCTCAATTTTTAGCATTTCACTTTTCTGTATTGTTGATGCACTATTCTGGATATGCGCAACAATATCATGTGAAGTTATGTCTATCCCATTTAATTTGAAAACCCAAAACATTATCGACATTTCTTTACACCTCTCGATGCAAATGCTAGTAATAGTCTTACTCATGTTTAATGTGGTTAGAATCCTTATCTCTATATTTCAAAAATTATTTAGAATTGACAATGCAATAATAGTCTTAATGGAGTGATGCCATTCAAAAACCATAAAAAAATGTGGGTCTCCCTCATGTTTAATGAAGTGATGGTATTGAAAAGTCATAAAAATTTGTTGGTGTCACTCATGTTTAATGGAGTTATGGCATTCAAAAGCCATAAAAATTTCATTATTTCATATTTATTTATTTATTAAAGTTAACTAAGTGGTTTAGAAAATAAATTTTTATTTATCCCACGAGTTTGTCATTGCCAACTAATTTGATATTGGTTAAATACCAAAAATTAATATCTTTCTTTCGCAATATGATTAAAATGTTGTTCATCATTTTAAACTTTAAAATTAAAATATTTAATTAATTTTATTTTGATTATCCATATATATATATATATTAAAAAATTTAACAAAAACATGGTTGATAAATAAAATCAGCATTTTAAAATATTTAAAATCTAATTTATTAACTTTCAAAATTTTATATTTTATCAACCTAAAATCTTAATCTACTCACTCTACTTTTATGATAGTTGAAATATTTGATCCGAGTAGTCTTTAGTGCGACTTTTTGAAGGCTTTTACTGTGGCTTTTTCCAGTGTAATTTCTCTAAAATCTGGCAGGAATTCATTGAAAAGAGAAGTTTGATTAGTAAACTTGCACAATCGATGTGCCCTAGTGGTTTTTGAGGGTGCTGAATCCATATATAGAGTAAAAAAAACCAGTTTAAATAACAAAAACCAAGATTTTACCTCAAAATTTTTCACCGGATTTCGGCACCTGAAACTCCAAAAAGTCGCACTAAAGACAACTCGATTTGATCTTCACCTTTATCTAAATAACACCATGCATTACATATTACAAGTTTATCATAATTATAAAATAATATTACATAATATTAAATCATTCTATTACAATATCCAGGATTGTAAAATGGATATTGAAAAAGACAAATTTTCGTGACAAGTTAGGGACATAAAATAATAAAATCCGCTTTTGAGTGGGTGCGAGCTTTTATCCAACTTTATACGATGAGTCCTTTTCGGTGCTGCGATTTTATTCGGAGAATATTCAGTACTCAATAAAGCAAGACCAGATTCAGTGTACATAAAGACCAGACAATATTCAACGAACACTTTTCCATTAATGTCGTTTTGTTTAATGTCATTTCCATTAAATTTACTTGATGCACCTTTACTATTAAACACTTTACTTGACACCTAATTGTTTATAATAATAAACAAAGTCTAAGGGTACGAAGATAATCGTAAAGAATGAAGAAAGTGGGGGACATAGTAATCCATTTGCGATATCTGAATCGATTTTAAACACATCCGTCTTATTTTCAAATGGGATATGTTAGGTCCTTATAATACTAGTGTATCCACTTATTGTTATTGTTAGTGTGGCCCCGTTATTTTTATTTTTGTGCCCATGTAGTCCCCATATCGTTATTATTGTGCCCCATAGAAGCCCACTATTGTTATTGTTGTGACCTTACATTATTATTGTTATGTCGGCTAGGATTATATTGTGACCCCTTGAACTCCTATATATAGAGAGGAGGTTTTTCATTTTTATCATCCCATAATTGTTCATTTATGTAATATAAAGGAGGTTTCCCCCTCGAAGACGTTGATTTATAAGTCATCGATCTATCTTTTCTTCTATTTTGTGAGTTGGTTTCATAACGTATATTGATTTCTTCCAATATTTCAAGTGGGAGATCACGTTCACTTGAGAATTAAACCCAGGAAAAGTTCCATGCAGTGGAATGGGTGTGTTAAGTTAGCACCTTGATTTTGCGGACCTTTCTAGATCTTATAAAGAATAGGGTCGGTGGCCTACCAGCTTGCCCTCCCTAGCTATGTGAAGGTCCATAATGTCTTTCACATTTATCTGTTAAATAAATACATATATGACCCCCGACATATAATTAATTGGAAATAATTTTAGGTAGGTGCTGTAAATTATTTAAAAAAAAAATATGTTCAAGTTTATAATCACAAATTGATGAATATTGTAATGATTGGCAGGTCGAATCGGACGGAGAATTTAGGGTAGAAACCCTATGCATACTCTACTGGAGAGAAGCCACGTTGTGGAGGCGAGTTGTTGCCCAAGTTAATGTGCAGTGGATGCACTTTAGCCCAGAAGAAGCCACGTGGGAAGACGAAGGTTTGATGAAGCAAGCTTATCCAGATATTTTCCATGGATTGGAATGAACACCGAGGATGGTGTTGTGCTGAGAGGGGGAATATGTAACCCTCATGATTGTTTAAAGACTTATTTAAAGTTACTATGGTAATTATGTTATTACAAACTCAGTTAAATAACTTAAGTGAACACATGAATAGTTGAACTTTATTTTATGTTATGAATATAATAAGTACTTTTACATATTAAAGGAAAAGTTATCTAGTAAAGAATTTCAGTCCTAGACAGTTTGGACAGTTGCACAATTATAACCACCCTTCTGCAAATTTATAGGAAATCTGAAGAGAGAAAGGGGCTAGTTCTAATTTTTCTAGGAGGGTCTATGAAGAGACCAAAGGAAACAAGAGTAGATAACGGTCTGTGATAGGCAGGAAGCTGCCTGAGGAAAGACTCCCGAACTGGACTGGGAGTCAGTGGAGAATCCTAGATCTCGATACTAGAGGCTGGACTATTGTCCCATTTCCCCAGGGTTAAACTGTGAAGCAACTATGGAATTTTTCCAGGAGTGGAAGCTTGATGGGGAGAAGAGGACATGATTTCCCTTCTCAAGTTTGGGAGGACCATCTAAGTTGCGTAATTTTGCCCCTTGAAAATAGATATGTAACTATGCAAATATGGTTATTATGTAGAATTGTTTTTGAATGTTGAAATTCGAAGTTTAGTTAGGGGCTAATTCTGCAATGCTAATATAATGCATGTTTGGGCATTAAAATAAGAAATATGATAGCAAAGATGGTTGCATTTCTTTTCCTAGATTAGAGGTGACTTTTCTTAGGAGAAAATAGACAGAAAATACTGTGGTTGTCATTTTATGGCATATTATGAACAAGATAGAAAGTGATTTTATGTACAAAAATCTTAACGGTAAAGGTCTATATTTTTATATGTCTACCTTTAAGTAGTCCTTATTTTGGAAACTACTTTTTGCATTTAATAGGTTTTTGTTAAGTTTGAAATTGTAAAAATTGTGGTTCTATCGCTTGAGAGGTTTACCTGTGCTTCTGAATGAGACTCGAGACAAAATTTTCCTCTCTAAGTGTTCGTGTCAACCACTTACATATTAAGTCTACAAGCATTCCATACAATAGCGTACTTAGCGGAGGTGATATGGAGAATAATGTAAATATAACTGACAGAAGAAATGTAACAATGCGAGTTACTTATCCAGAAAGCTGTTAATTCCAATTTAAATACTGAAATGTTCTAATCATAGAAAAAATGTACAATGAAATAAGGGTTCAAATGATATTCATATACCCCAAATGTTGTGGAAAAAAAAATAAAAGAAAAACTACAATACAACCCGGTACATAGGAAGGCTTCAACTAGGAATAGAACTTAAACATTCGAGCATAGAAAATGACAAAATCAACCATCGGAAAACAAATATTTTTTTATATTGGAAATGTAGCATTATGCTCTATCCATGGATAAAATACAAGAACCATAAATCAAACCCTTGTTTTTTATTAAGTGAAGGAATAACAAACATGTAAAACCCTATGACAAGTCCTTGCTAATTCAGAATGGTTCCATTTCCTAAAAAAAAAAAAATTAGAACCAATAGTTGTTCAGTTAACCTTAAAAATCAAACCACTAAAACATCTGTAATTCAATAAACCGACTGCCTATAACCTCGATGCACAGAGGTAAACCAGTAAATATGTAAATTATTGCCATATAGTTAAACAAATATTATACAGTCATACATTGGACTAAGACCTGCAACTCTTAATTTAAAAACCAAGGAAATTGATAGGTTTCGTGAGGAGAAAACCCTTGGCAATATAGCCATTGTGGCATGCCAATGAAAAATTGCAACTATAAAGAATGTTATAAATTTTGGGTCAAGCTCTAAGTGGGCACCACTGAAAAATTCATTGATTTACCTGGTAATCGCTCTTGCAAATATTTGGTGGAGGGGTAGCTAAAAAGAGCACGAACCAAAACCCCTCGGGCACTTGGGAACAACATATATTGGGTAATTTCTAAGATTCACTATAACTACCATTATAAAAAGACAAAACATTGGAAGTATAATGATAAATTTTTTTTATTGTAGACGAATTTACCTAGAAAGTTGCAGCGAGCCTCAACAACTAACCAGAAGGCAGCAACGGAGAAAACCTCTTAGGGTTTTTCACCAAAATTCGTTGTAGAAACAACCCTCACCGTGTTCAGGAAAGAAAAAATAGTATCATGTTTGCTGATAACAGAGAACACCGTGATAGTAACTAGATGATCCAAAGGAAATCACATTCAACAAAATAATTGTAAACCGAAAAACCATTTGATGCAACCATCAAGTGCTCATCTATGTGGACGGGTGCGTGTTATACGGCATGCCTATTCAAATGAAGTAGAATCCCATGAAGAGGGTTCGCCGTGAGAAAAAGGGTTAGAGATTTTGCCCTTGCAATGTGCAGAGCGACTCTCGATAGCGACAATCAAAATAATGACAGTAGCAAGGCGTATTCAGATAGGGTGTAACCCTAACTTCCCTCATGAATATCTCCACTGTCCGATCATCTCAAGATCAATGGGGAGAAGGTGCCAAGCGCTAGCCGGACCTCCTGCCATCTGACGGTCGGGAAACTTAGGATGGTTGGCATCCAAAGTAGATGTGAAATATTAAACAATTTCATAGGTTTGTTTGTAGGTATTAAGGCCATTGAAACCATGTAAATAGCCCTAGGCATTCATGCATAATCAATGAATATGCGAGTTGTCCTCGAACAATAAAGACTTAAATGATACAATACGGATATGATGCCGTTATTAATATATATATCAAATGCATAGATACAGTTGAATTGATTAAATTCGTACCCATTAGCTTTTAATTAAACCATTTCATGAAAATATTGATGTTGTGCAAGATTTGATTGGCAGATAAATTTAATTGAAGAATGCACGAGCATAATGTTAACACTTTTTTTTACCATGTCTAAAGGGTTAAAAGTGAATGTTACAATTCATTTATACGTTTCTCTCCTTTTTCTTATCCTAATAATGAATCTAGTTATTAGATCTAACATATGAGCTTAAATCCAAGTAATCATTTAAAATAAATTATTAATTTTTTTATTACTATTTAGAATATTTAAAAAATAATAATAAATAGACTAAAATATTATAGACAACTTATTAGAGCTATTTTATAAATGGTTAATTGAAATTCTATTCTCTTTAATTTGATTTAAAAAAAAAACAAAAATCAAGTTCGAGTTCATTTCTTTTCTCCACAAATTTGAAGTTTTAAATCAAATTGAAAGTTGTCGAAACCCATAGGAATGGAGAAAATACGCCCTTGAAAAGTTTATCGTGTGGAATTATGATGAACACTATGAATTTTATTGGATTTTATCTTTGTTTAATCACTATAAAGGTGGTTTTCGATAAACAATGATCTACGCCCTATCATCACTCTAATTTTTTGTTATAACATTTAAGTGAATTTTTTACCATGAAATTATTTTTAATTTTAATTTTAAATTTAAAATATTTGATATTTAATATTTAGCATATTAAAGTTAATTGGATTTGATTTGACTTTTAAAGAGGAAAGTTGTTAGACTCCTCGAAATTGGTTAGACTCTTTATCTTTATATTTCAATAATTATTTGGAATTGACAATGTAATTATGCTCATAGGAATTTTATTATGAAGTTCTTGTTGGTGACACTGTTGAGATTCGTCATCGTGGACAGCTGGCGCAAATATCAACAAATCGCAACAGTGCCAATCTCAACATTTCCCTAGTACGCCAGTACAAGAGCAAGAGTTCAAGAGTGTTTCCCAATACCCCAGTACAAGAGCAAGAGATTAAGAGCAAGAGCTCACTTTCATAAGGATTATCATTTAATTACAGTGAAAGCGGTGGTAGTATCATTCAGTAAAAGCAGGCCAGGCACCCTAGTACAAGGGCAAGAGATCAAGAGCAAGAGCTCACTTTCACAAGGAATATCATTAGTTACAGTGAAATTCGTGGTAGTATTATTCAGTAAAAGCGGGCCCTGCAGTAAATTTATTCATTGTCCATGTTACGGGAAGACCTGTACAACAGTAAATTTCTTCATTGTCAATGTTAGGGGAAGACTTGTACAACATTTTTCATAAATTTCATGTAGTACCTTGTTCTCTGCAACAGTTCAAATTTGAATATGAGCAATTTTTTTCAGAAATTTAGCATAGTCCCTGACCTGTGCAGCAGTTCAAACTTGAATCCGTGAAACAATTTTCATAAATTCCGATTAGTCTCTAATCTTTGCAGCAATTCAAACTTGAATCTGTGCAACAATTTTTAGAAAATTTGTGTAGTCCCTGACCTGTGCAGTAGTTCAAACTTGAATTTGTGAAACAATTTTCACACATTTTGCTTTGTCCTTGATCTTTGCAGCAGTTCAGTTCAAACCTGATTCTTTGAAACAATTTTAAGAAATTTTGCTTTGTCCTTGATATTTGTACCAGTTCAGTTCAAACTTGAATTTGTGAAACAATTCTCAAAAATGTCACTTTGTCCTTGATCTTTGCGGCAGTTCAAACTTGAATATGTCCGACAATTTTTAGAAATTTTGCGTAGTCCCTCATCTGTGTAGCAGTGTTCAATTTTCAAATTTCTCATGGTCCTTCGCAAAAAAATCAGAAATATGACAGAGCACCATCCATACAATGATTAATTAGACTTTAGTACTGTATTCTACAAAAAAAATCAGAAATATGGCATAGCACCATACATACAATGCTAACTTAGAATTGAGGTTTGTACTCCTATTAAAATTCATAAATTGGATAACTTGGAAAAATAATGGCAGATTTATGAAACACAAGTTCCAAAGACTTGGAAGAATTCAATACAAACTTGAAAAAAACAACATATTATGTGTTAATTTCTACTGCCCTCCCTAGTGAGATCAGATCCAATTTCCCTGTTTTTGTCGAGAAAACCATTATCTAGTGTTAATCCAAGCACCCTCACTGATAACAAATAGTTTCCCAAACCTCTAGCCTTGTAAAAAATATTTATTGTTTTGAATTGATGTTATGCTACCCTCACTTGCAAGGTTTATACAGCTTCAAAACCACGGAAACAGATAGATTGTTTCTAGCAATAATAGGACACCCAACTCCAAATCTGCATGGAAGATCAAAATAAAAAAGAGGATGACCTAAAAACTGAAAACTACGTGAAACTGAAGGCATGCCCCCAAATATAGACCCACAAAAACAAACAAAATTTTACATCAATGTCTAGTTAGTGTTCCAAACAAATTAAAAATATGACAAAGTTGAAGAGCTTCGATCAAGAGAAGCCCATGATACAGCTTATTGTTCTCAAGAACAAGGAAGGAAGGAGACTAAATTCCATAAGAAATAGAATTATTTTATAATAATATTTCTCAAATGATACAAAATACAAATAATTCCACACAGCAAACAAATCAAAACTGGAAAAAAAACCGCAACCACCAACAAGATGATAATTAGAACAATGGTTATAGTTTGAATAGGTTAACATGGTACAACAAAGACATGACCTCATCTATCAATACACCATATCAATTCTTTGTAACACACTTAGTCTTTATAACTATTATTGTCCGTGTTCCTAATATTTGTTAATTTCTGTTATTAAACTTTGGAGAAATTCGTGTCATCACTGTAATTTAGATCTGTCGGTAATCAAGGAAATAATAGTACTTACCGCCTATAAATAAGTAAAGAGTTATCATTCATAGGACATCTTCCACATTCTCGGATCCCTTCACATAAAGCTACAATCACGAGGGATTGAATAATGCCAAAGATGCATGGAAATGATGTCACAGAGAGGCATGCAAGGAATTTCTTTTGCACTAGCTACATACTAAATGAATTGAATTGTTTCTGCTAGGAAAGGAAAACCAGAAGCTGAAGTAAATACTAGATGATGAATGTGACGCGTTCCTACTTGAGAAGCTAGAAATGGTTTTAAACCAACTGTTTCAAATCGTCGTTGGAGATAAATCCACCTCTTGTTTGTTTTGGTGCTTGTTCCTTGCCCAATCCATGTGATGCATGCTCTTGGCCCAATCCATGTTGTGTTGGATTGATGTTTCCTGTGTCATGTTATGGGGGGAATCTCTCTCATATCGTGGAAACTTAAGAAACTCAATCAATATATCTCTCTAGTATCACAACACCAACATGGGTGGAACTAAATAAATTTGATTTCATGTTTCGCTGGATGGGTTCAATGGGTGGGTGATATATCTCTCGTGTCCTGTCTCTTTACTGGATGGGCTAAATAAGAATTTTGATTTCGTGTCTTCACTGGTTGGGTTCAATGGGTGGGCGATAGAAGACAGGGGAACGCTCAATTATTTCCGAGGAATTGTGGATAAATTTCCTGAGTCTTAATTATAATATGATGAATGAGCCATTAGGTATGCCCTGGCCTGCCATTCCCCAACCCTGAGGTTGGTCTATCTCTTCTATTGCACATACTCAACCTTCTCTACTCTTTTCTCTCAATAAAAACTATTTGTCTCATATTTCAATCACCTGCAAGATAAATTCATTGTCAATTATATCAAATTCGTCGAGACTACATTGAACTATAGACCAAATAGATTATTCCATACATGCTAAAGCAGATAACTCAAGCATAGTAAATTTGTAGCTCAGATTGTTTGGGCAAAAGGAAATTGCAACGGTAGTAGACTCTTGATTTGTCCTAAATTATGTGTACTTCAAAATTAGGATTTTGAAACAAAAAATTAATATCATTTGTGCATTGGGTCAGAGAAAAGGCATGGTTCCAAGGGTGGAACTTTTGAGTCTCTCAGCGAGCTTCGATGCGAGGGGATTTAAATCGTTTAAATATGTAAGGTGCAGAGGTTCTTAAAAGTTTCGTGCTTTTAATACCCTATCGATGCAAATATACCTTCATATCGAAATGATGCATGGAACTATATGAGATAGTCGTAACGTATGTACTGGTATAAAAAGTTGAATTGGGGAAGTATCGAATTGAAGGGCATTTATATATTTGTATTTTCAGATAAGGTGAATTAAGTTTATGCGTGGTGTAGCTTTATATGGAAATGGCATAAGGTTTCATAAATATATGTGACATATTCATAATATGAGGTAAGGCCTTATAATGTTTCAAGACATGTTAAATCATTTATACTTATGTAAGGTTGAAAGGTTGAAAGTGGGGTCACTGTTGAGAGTATTATCATGGAATATAACAATTACACATGACATGGGATGGCAACTATTTTTCATCTATTGGCATCGCTCCCACGGAAGAAGAAGGCTACTATTTGAGTTATTTTTAAAGGCCATTGGTAAGGAATTGGAATGGAAGTCAAATTGTTATGGTGCACTATATATTTAAAGAGTGAGTGTAAGGTCAAATGAGGGCCGTGCACAAATGTTGTTCCTATGTGTTAAGCTCAATTTAGTTACTTTATGTACCTAAAGCATATTAAAATGGTATATTTCAAATGTGGAGGCGTATGAAACCTAATTTGGTTGTTTTTATGTACATAAAGCATATAAAAATGGTATATTTAAAATGTGGAGGTGTATGAAACCTTATGAATGAAAGATCGAATGGGAATAGCACCAAGTTAAAATATTTAAATATTGGAGTGTTAAATTTATATAGTATTTTATATATGGACATGATCAAGTTATGGACATATCATTTCAGCTCAGTGGATTTATAGCGACAAAAGGAAATTGAAACTGTAGTAGACTCTTGATTTGTCCAAAATTATGTGTAATTTAAAATTAAGATTTCGAAACAAAAACTTAATATCATATGTTTTTAAACAGATTGATTATACATTAAAGGGTATAATATGTGAATTTTGAAAATTGCATTATGTAGAATATTTGAAGCAAAAAAATTTGAACTGGTGAACATGTATCCACAAAACAGTTTCATACATAAGTAAAATAGTGACCGCAATAGGTAAGATTGTTTAAAACATTCAAAGTCAAACGTGTTTTTTTGTACTATGAAAAAATAAATATTCATTTTTTTATCCTTTCAATGCCAACTATATACAAGGAAGGCATGTTGTACATTAGCTTCAACAAAATGGTTTAAAAACAATGATGTGATGGTATAAAACTATGAAAATATTTTTATAAAACAACCTGTTGATGCAATATTTTTTATTTTTATTTTTTTATTGTCCATTTACCACTATAAGTTTTTAACGCAATATTTATTTTATTTTGTTTATTTCCCATTTACTACTATTATTTTAACATTGACCAATGAAATTTATAATGTTTTCTTTTGAAAAATAAATATTTTTCAATATTATTAAATTTTTGATTGGATCATAAGTTGAAAGTCTTATTGCATCATTTCACAATATAGTGCAATTTGAATAACTACCTCACATATTTTATCCCATAAGTTTTAGATATTGTTGTGATATTCAAGCACAAATTTTAAATATTTGTGTATTCATATTCATGCATGGTTTCTAAATATCTGTGTAGTCATTTGTTTTTAAATATTTGTGTAGTCATTTTTTATTCTTAAGCTTTGCAAGAAAACCATTCAAAATTAAATTATTTACAAATAATTCATACTTAGGTAGATAAGATATTTAGCATGAGTTACTTCCCACCATAATCTTATCAAGTCTTTGCATAAAAAATGAAAAAATGGATAAGGTCCTGCTATCCAAACTAATAAGATTGTAACCCTAATGACATTGAGGAAAATTGATACCATGACCTCCTAACCCTATTGAGGAAAATTGATTTCATGACCTCCCATTGACAAGGTGCTTTAGCAACAGGTACTCAAGCAATTGAGTTAACCCTGAAGGCTGTAAATAAATATACTTACCAGAAGTTACTTCCCATCATTATTTATGTAGAAGTAAAATCGTAACTGTGTGGACATCTCAATTTATTAGTTGGTTCCAAAGCAAGACTATAGGATTCAATTTTCCTATTAACCAATATGGGATATTGAAGGCTACCAAACTAAAATTCTCAAAATGGGAAGGTTTTTACTCATCCCTCGTATACACAAACTTTGCAATCTCCCAAGGGAACAAGGCTACCATAAGCACTACACACAGAGCCTTAGGTGCCTATCTTTAAAAGTGGGGGATGAAAACATTACCTCCAACTACAAGACCATTATGATTAGCCACATTTTAGCTAAGCTGTATGGAGTGTTAGTTGGGCATAGGTTATGGATTTGAGTCGGGTAATTTTTTAATTAGCAACAAAAGTTATCATAATTAATATTTTTTTAACTAACAACTAGTAACCTTAGCTTTTCCAATTTACAACGGTTAACATGATTATTTATTTATTAGAGAATTTGTTGAGTATCACAATCAATAAAATTAAAAAAAATTGGACATGTTCAAATCAAAGTTATTGTTAGAGCCAAGCATGAACTTGCTTGGATACACAAAGGTTTGCCAACATGTTTTTTTGCCAATTGTGCTACCACCTGCAAACATGAGCCATGTTAATAATTTGTATTTAAACATATTTATCAATTGAATGAATATTCTTATTATCTTGTACAATTTATTAAGAGAGAGGGTATTTAATAGGGAGAAATAGGGAATCCTGATTATTATCTTGTACAATTTATTAAGAGAGGAGGTATTTAATAGAGAGAAATAGGGAAGCATGACTAGTAATGAATGACTCTTTGACCAAGTAAGAGTGCCTCTTTGTATGGAGTATCGAGGCTCAACAACTTTGAGAAAGTTCTCATCTATTGGGTGACCTTAGCACCACACCAGTCCCATTTCCTCCTTTGTCGCAAGATCCATCAAAATGAATTGAGTCATGAAATGGTTGTGTAGCTATGTATTCTTTTTAGATAATATTTTGTTTCATTCTCAATTTTTAGCATTTCACTTTTCTGTATTGTTGATGCACTATTCTGGGTATGCGCAACAATATCATGTGAAGTTATGTCTATCCCCTTTAACTTGAAAACCCAAAACATTATCGACATTTCTTTACACCTCTCGATGCAAATGCTAGTAATAGTCTTACTCATGTTTAATGTGGTTAGACTCCTTATCTCTATATTTAAAAAATTATTTAGAATTGACAATGCAATAATAGTCTTAATGGAGTGATGGCATTCAAAAACCATAAAAAATTGTGGGTCTCACTCATGTTTAATGAAGTGATGATATTCAAAAGTCATAAAAATTTGTTGGTGTCACTCATGTTTAATGGAGTGATGG
The DNA here is from genome assembly GCA_034641835.2 of Pinus albicaulis. Classification (NCBI taxonomy): domain Eukaryota; kingdom Viridiplantae; phylum Streptophyta; class Pinopsida; order Pinales; family Pinaceae; genus Pinus; species Pinus albicaulis. The sequence goes on from JAXQQM020087952.1 coordinate 301,824, forward strand.
AATTCAAAAGCCATAAAAATTTCATTATTTCATATTTATTAATTTATTAAAGTTAACTAAGTGGTTTAGAAAATAAATTTTTATTTATCCCACGAGTTTGTCATTGCCAACTAATTTGATATTAGTTAAATACCAAAAATAATATCTTTCTTTCACAATATGATTAAAACGTTGTTCAACATTTTAAACTTTAAATTAAAATATTTAATTAATTTTATTTTGATTATATATATATATATATATTAAAAATTTAGCAAAAAACATGGTTGATAAATAAATCGGCATTTTAAAGTATTTAAAATCCTAATTTATTAACACAAAATTTTATATTTTATCAATCTAAAATCTTAATCCTACTCCTCTGCTTTTATGATAGTTGAAGAATTTGTACATATCTAAATAACACCATGCGTTACATATTACAGGTTATCATTAACTATAAAAATAATATTACATAATATTAAATCATTCTATTACAATATCCAGGATTGTAAAATGGATATTGAAAAAGACAAATTTTCGTGACAAGTTAGGGACATAAAATAATAAAATCCGCTTTTGAGTGGGTGCGAGCTTTTATCCAACTTTATACGATGAGTTTTTTGTGCCAGATAGTCTGTGCAGTACGCTAAGCCACCGTAATTCTAAGAATGATTTTCAGAAAATTCGCAAAATTTTTCCAGAATCTTGTTTACATGAACAATGAGTAATCTAGTATTTTGAGTGCCCTAAGGGTTTTTGGATAGTATGAATGCATTTCCAACATCAAAAATGTAATTCTAAGCACCTAAGCACCTCATTTTTGAGTTTCTAGTCACCTGATCAAGTAAGTTTTCTCGTTGTCCGAGCTATTTCACGGGCTCGGTAGACAACTTCTTTTCGGTGCTACGATTTTATTCAGAGAATATTCAACACTCAATAAAGCGAGACCAGATTCAGTGAACACAAAGACTGGACAAGATTCAACGAACACGTTTCCATTAATGTCGTTTCCATTAAATTTACTTGACACACCTTTACTATTAAACACTTTACTTGACGCTTAATTGTTTATAATAATAAACAAAGTCTAAGGGTACGAAGATAATCGTAAAGAATGAAGAAAGTGGGGGACATAGTAATCCATTTACGATATCTGAATCAATTTTAAACCCATCCGCCCTATTTTCAAATGCATAATCCTACATGCGTTGAGGACAAAATTTTTTTGAACAAGAGGGGTATGTTAGGTCCCTATAATACTAGTGTATCCACTTATTGTTATTGTTAGTGTGGCCCCCTTATTTTTATTTTTGTGCCCATGTAGTCCCCATATCGTTATTATTGTGCCCCATAGAAGCCCACTATTGTTATTGTTGTGACCTTACATTATTATTGTTATGTCAGCTAGGATTATATTGTGACCCCTTGGACTCCTATATATAGAGAGGAGGTTTTTCATTTTTATCATCCCATAATTGTTCATTTATGTAATATAAAGGAGGTTTCCCCATCGAAGACGTTGATTTATAAGTCATCGATCTATCTTTTCTTCTATTTTGTGAGTTGGTTTCATAACATATATTGATTTCTTCCAATATTTCAAGTGGGAGATCACGTTCACTTGAGAATTAAACCCAGGAAAAGTTCCCTGTAGTGGGATGGGAGTGTTAAGTTAGCACCTTGATTTTGCGGACCTTTCTAGATCTTGGAAAGAATAGGGCCGGTGGCCTACCAGATTGCCCTCCCTAGCTATGTGAAGGTCCATAATGTCTTTCACATTTCTCTGTTAAATAAATACATATATGACCACCGACATATAATTAATTGGAAATAATTTTAGGTAGGTGTTGTAAATGATTTAAAAAAAAATTATGTTCAAGTTTATAATCACAAATTAATGAATATTGTAATGATTGGCATGTCAAATCGGACGAAGAATTCAGGGGAGAAACCCTATGTATACTCTACTAGAGAGAAGCCACGTTGCGGAGGCGAGTTTTCGCCCAAGTTAATGTGCAGTGGATGCACTTTAGCCCAAAAGAAGCCGTGTGGGAAGATGAAGGTTTGATGAAGAGAGCTTATCCAGATATTTTCCATGGATTGGAATGAACATCGAGGATGGTGTTAGGCTGAGAGGGGGAATATGTAACCCTCATGATTGTTTAAAGACTTATTTAAAGTTGCTATGGTAATTATGTTATTACAAACTCAGTTAAATAACTCAAGTGAACAAATGAATAGTTGTAATTTATTTTCTGTTATGAATATTATAAGTACTTTTACATATTAAAGGAAAAGTTAGCTGGTAACGAATTTCAGCCCTAGACAGTTTGGACAGTTGCACAATTATAACCACCCTTCTGCAGATTTATAGGAAATCTGAAGAGAGAAAGGGGTTGGTTCTAACTTTTCTAGGAGGGTCTGTGAAGAGACTAGAGGAAACAAGAGTAGATAACGGTCTGTGATAGGCAGGAAGCTGCCTGAGGAAAGATTCCCGAGCTGGACTAGGAGTCAGTGGAGAAACCTAGATCTCGATACTAGAGGCTGGACTATTGTCCCATTGCCCTAGGGGTTAAATTGTGAAGCAACTATGGAATTTTTCCAGGAGTGGAAGCTCGATGGGGAGAAGAGGACATGATTTCCCTTCTCAAGTTTGGGAGGACCATCTAAGTTGTGTAATTTTTCCCATTGAAAATAGATAAGTAACTATGCAAATATGGTTATTGTGTAGAATATTTTTTGAATGTCGAAATTCAAAGTTTAGTTAGGGGATAATTCTGCAATGCTAATATAATGCATGTTTGGGCATTAAAAATAAGAAATATGATAGCAAAGATGGTTGCATTTCTTTTCATAGATTAGAGGTGACTTGTCTTAAGAGAAAATAGACAGAAAATATTGTGCTTGTCATTTTATGGCATATTATGAACAAGATAGAAAGTGATTTTATATACAAAAATCTTAATGGTAAAGGTCTATATTTTTATATGTCTACCTTTAAATAGTCCTTATTTTGGAAACTGCTTTTTGCATTTAAGAGGTTTTTGTTAAGTTTGAAATTGTAAAAATTGTGGTTCTATCGCTTGAGAGGTTTAGCTGTGCTTCTGAATGAGACTAGAGACAACATTTTCCTCTCTAAGTGTTCGTGTAAACCACTTACATATTAAGTCTACAAGCATTCCATACAATAGCGTACTTATTGGAGGTGATATGGAGAATAATGTAAATATAACTGACAGAAGAAATGTAATAGTGCGAGTTACTAATCTAGAAAGTTGTTAATTCAAATTTAAATACTGAAATGTTGTAATCATAGAAAAACTATACAATGAAATAAGGGTTCAAATGATATTCATATACCCCAAATGTTGCGGAAAAAAAATAAAAGACAAACTACAATACAACCCAGTACATAGGAAGGCTTCAACTGGGAATAGAACTTAAACATTCAAGCATAGAAAATGACAAAATCAACCATTGGAAAACAAATATTTTTTTATATATTGGAAATGTAGCATTATGCTCTATCCATGAATAAAATACAAGAACCATGAATCAAACCCTTGTTTTGTATTAAGTGAAGGACTAACAAACACGTAAAACCCTACGACAAGTCCTTGCTGATTTAGAATGGTTCCATTCCCCCCCCCCCAAAAAAAAATTAGAACCAATAGTTGTCTAGTTAACCTTAAAAATCAAACCACTAAAACATCGATAACGCCTTGAGTGTTCAAGGTTTAAAATCTGTAATTCAATAAACCAACTGCCTATAACCTCGATGCACAGAGGCAAACCAGTAAATATGTAAATTATTGCCATACAGTTAAACAAATATTATACAGTTATACATTGCACTAAAACCTACAACTCTTAATTTAAAAACCAAGGAAATTGATAGGTTTCGTGAGGAGAAAACCCTTGGCAATATAGCCATTGTGGCATGCCAATGAAAAATTGAAACTATGAAGAATGTTGTAAATTTTGGGTCGAGCTCTAAGTGGGCACCACTAAAAAATTCATTAATGTACCTGGTAACCGCTCTTGCAAAGATTTGGTGGAGGGGCAGCTAATAAGAGCACGGACCAAAACCCCTCAGGCACTCAGGAACAACATGTATTGGGTAATTTTTAAGATGCACTGCAGCTACCATTATAAAAAGATAAAACATTGGAAGTCTAATGTTAAAAAAAAAATATTGTAGACGAATTTACCTAGAAAGTCACGGCGAGCATCAACAACTAACCAGAAGGCGGCAAGGGAGAAAACCTCTTAGGGTTTTTCACCAAAATTCGTTGTAGAAACAACCCTCACCGTGTTCAGGAAAGAAAAAGTAGTATCATGTTCGCCTAACAACAGAGAACACCGTGACAATAACTAGATGATCCAAAGGAAATCACAATCAACAAAATAACTGTAAACCGAAAAACCATTCGACGCAACCATCAAGTGCTCATCTGTGTGGATGGGTGCGTATTATACGGCATGCCTATTCAAATGAAGTAGAATCCCATGAAGAGGGTTCGCCATGAGAAAAAGGGTTAGAGATGTTGCCCCTGCAATGTGCAAAGTGACTCTCGATAGCGACAAGAAAAATAATGACAATAGAAAGGCGTATTCAGATAGGGTATAACCTTAACTTCCCTCTTGAATATCTCCACTGTTCGATCATCTCAAGATCAACGGAGAGAAGGTGCCAAGTGCTAGCCGGACCTCCTGCCATCTAACGGTTGGGAAACTTAGGATGGTTGGCATCCAAAGTAGATGTGAAATATTAAACAATTTCATAGGTTTGTGTGTAGGTATTAAGGCCATTGAAACCATGTAAATAACCCTAGGCGTTCATGCTTAATCAATGAATATGCGAGTTGTCCTCGAGCAATAAAGACTTACATGATACAATACGGATATGATGTCGTTATATATATATCAAATGCATAGATACAGTTGAATTGATTAAACTCATACCCATTAGCTTTTAATTAAACCATTTCATGAAAATATTCATGTTCTGTAAGATTTGATTGACAGATAAATTTAATTAATGAATGCACGAGCATAATGTTAACACTTTTTTTTTACCATGTCTAAAGGGTTAAAAGTGGATGTTACAATTCATTTATACATTTCTCTCCCTTTTCTTATCCTAATAATGAATCTAGTTATTAGATTTAACATATCAGCTTAAATCCAAATAATCATTTAAAATAAATTATTAATTTTTTTATTACTTTTTAGAATATTTTAAAAATAATAATAAATAAACTGAAATGTTATAGACAACTTATTAGAGCTATTTTATAAATGGTTAATTGAAATTCTATTCTATTTTATTTGAATTAATTTGACTTAAGAAAAAAACAAAATTCAAGTTCGAGTTCATTTCTTTTCTCCACAAATCTGAAGTTTTAAATCAAATTGAAAGTGGTCGAAACCCGTAGGAATGGAGAAAACACGCCCTTGAAAAGTTTATCGTGTGGAATTATAATGAACACTATGAATTTTGTTGGATTTTATCTTTGTTTAATCACTATAAAGGTGGTTTTCGATAAACAATAATCTACGCCCTATCATTACTCTAATTTTTTGTTATAATATTTAAGTGAATTTTTTACCATGAAATTATTTTTAATTTTAAATTTAAATTTAAAATATTTGATATTTAATATTTAGCATATTAAAGTTAATTGGATTTGATTTGACTTTTAAAGAGGAAAGTTGTTAGACTCCTCGAAATTGGTTAGACTCTTTATCTTTATATTTAAATAATTATTTGGAATTGACAATGTAATTATGCTGATAGGAATTTTATTATGAAGTTCTTGTTGGTGACACTGTTGAGATTCGTCATCCTGGATAGCTTGCGCAAATATCAACAAATCACAACAGTGCCAATCTCAACAGTTCCCTAGTACCCCAGTACAAGAGAAAGAGTTCAAGAGTGTTTCCCAATACCCCAATACAAAAGCAAGAGATTAAGAGCAAGAGCTCGCATTCATAAGGATTATCATTTAATTACAGTGAAAGCGATGGTAGTATCATTTAGTAAAAGCAGGCCATGCACCTCGGTACAAGGGAAAGAGATCATGAGCAAGAGCTCATTTTCACAAGGAATATCATTAGTTACAGTGAAATTCGCGGTAGTATCATTCAGTAAAAGTGGGCCCTGCAGTAAATTTATTCATTTTCCATGTTACAGGAAGGCCTGTACAACAATAAATTTCTTCATTTTTAATGTTAGGGGAAGACTTGTACAACATTTTTAAGAAATTTCATGTAGTACCTTGTTCTCTGCAACAGTTCAAATTTGAATATGAGCAATTTTTTTTTTCAGAAATTTAGCGTAGTCCCTGACCTGTGCAGCAGTTCAAACTTGAATCCGTGAAACAATTTTCATAAATTCCGTTAGTCCCTAATCTTTGCAGCAGTTCAAACTTGAATCTGTGCAACAATTTTCAGAAAATTTGTGTAGTCCCTGACCTGTGCAGTAATTCAAACTTGAACCTGTGAAACAATTTTCACACATTTTGCTTTGTCCTTGATCTTTGCAGCAGTTCAGTTCAAACTTGATTCTTTGAAACAATTTTCAGAAATTTCACTTTGTCCTTGATATTTGTACCAGTTCAGTTCAAACTTGAATTCGCGAAACAATTCTCAGAAATGTCACTTTGTCCTTGATCTTTGCAGCAGTTCAAACTTGAATATGTCCGACAATTTTCAGAAATTTTGTGTAGTCCCTCATCTGTGTAGCAGTGTTCGATTTTTTTCAAATTTCTCATGGTCCTGTGCAAAAAAATCAGAAATATGACAGAGCACCATCCATACAATGCTTACTTAGACTTTAGTACTGTATTCTGCAAAAAAAATCAGAAATATGGTATAACACCATACATATAATGCTCACTTAGAATTGAGGTTTGTACTCCTATTAAAATTCATAAATTGGATAACTTGGAAAAATAATGGCATATTTCTGAAACACAAGTTCCAAAGACTTGGAAGAATTCAATATAAACTCGAAAACAACAACATATTATGTGTTAATTTCAACTGCCCTCCCCAGTGAGATCAGATCCAATTTCCCTATTTTTATTGAGAAACCCATTATCTAGTGTTAATCCAAGCACCCTCACTGATAAAAAATAGTTGCCCAAATCTCTAGCCTTGTAAAAAATATTTACTGTTTTGAATTGATGTTATGCTACCCTGACTTGCAGGGTTTCTACAGCTTCAAAACCACGGAAACAGATAGATTGTTTCTGGCAATAATAGGACACCCAACTCGAAATCTACAGGGAAGATCAAAATAAAAAAGAGGATGACCCAAAAACTGAAAACTACATGAAACTGAAGGCATGCCCACATATATAGACCCACAAAAACAAACAAAATTTTACATCAACGTCTAGTTAGTGTTCCAAACAAATTAAAAATATGACAAAGTTGAAGAGCTCCCAACAAGAGAAGCCCATGATGCAGCTTATTGTTCTCAAGAACAAGGAAGGAAGGAGAGTAAATTCTATAAGAAATAGAATCATTTTATAATAATATTTCTGAAATGATACAAAATACAAATAATTCCACACAGCAAACAAATAAAAACTGGGAAAAAAAACCGCAACCACCAACAAGATGATAATTAGAACCATGGTTATAGTTTGAATAGGTTAATATGGTACAACAAAGACATGACCTCATCTATCAATACACCATATCAATTCTTTGTAACACACTTAGTCTTTATAACTATTATTGTCTGTGTTCCTAATATCTGTTAATTTCTGTTATTAAATTTTGGAGAAATTCATGTCATCACTGTAATTTAGATCAGTCGGTAATCAAGGAAACAATAGTACTTACTGCCTATAAATAAGTAAAGAGTTATCATTCATAGGACACCTTCCACATTCTTGGATCCCTTCACATAAAGCTACAATCACGAGGGATTGAATAATGCCAAAGATGCATGGAAATGATGTCACAGAGAGGCATGCAAGGAATTTCTTCTGCACTAGCTACAGAGTAAATGAATTGAATTGTTTCTGCTAGGAAAGGAAAACCAGAAGCTGAAGTAAATACTAGATGATGAATGTGACGCATTCCTATGTGAGAAGCTAGAAATGGTTTTAAACCAACCGTTTCAAATCGTCGTTGGAGAGAAATCCACCTCTCATTTGTTCTGGTGCTTGTTCCTTGCCCAATCCATGTGGTGCATGCTCTTGGCCCAATCCATGTTGTGTTGGATCGATGTTTCCAGTGTCATGTTATGGGGGGAATCTCTCTCGTATCGTGGAAACTTAAGAAACTCAATCAATATATCTCTCTAGTATCACAACACCAACATGGGTGGAACTAAATAAATTTGATTTCATGTTTCACTGGCTGGGTTCAATGGGTGGGTGATATATCTCTCTCGTATCACAATACCAACATGGATGGAGCTAAATAAATTTGATTTCGTGTCTCACTGGTTGGGTTCAATGGGTGGGCGATAGAAGACAAGGGAACTCTCAATTATTTCCGAGGAATTGTGGATAAATTTCCTGAGTCTTAATTCTAATATGCTGAATGAGCCATTAGATATGCCCTAGCCTGCCATTCCCCAACCCTGAGGTTGGTCTATCTCTTCTATTGCACATACTCAACCTTCTCCTCTCTTTTCTCTCAATAAAAACTATTTGTCTCATATTTCAATCACCTGCAAGATAAATTCGTTGTCAATTATATTAAATTCATTGAGACTACATTGAACTTTAGACCAAATCAATTATTCCATACATGCTGAAGCAGATAACTCTAGCATAGTAATTTTCTAGCTTAGATTGTTTGGGCAAAAGGAAATTGCAATGGTAGTTGACTCTTGATTTGTCCAAAATTATGTGTACTTCAAAATTAGGATTTCGAAACAAAAAAGTAATATCATTTTTGCATTGGGTTAGAGCGAAGGCATGGTTCCAAGGGTGGAACTTTTGAGTCTCTCAGCGAGCTTGGATGTGAGGGGATTTAAATCGTTTAAATATGTAAGATGCGGAGGTTCTTAAAAGTATCGTGTTTTTAATACCCTATCGATGAAAATATACCTTCATATCGAAATGATGCTTGGAACTATATGAGATAGTCGTAATGTATGTACTGGTATAAAAAGTTGAATTGGGGAACTATCGAATTGAAGGGGCATTTAAATATTTGTATTTTCAGATAAGGTGAATTAAGTTTATGCGTGGTATAGCTTTATATGGAAATGGCATAAGGTTTCATAAATATATGTGACATATTGATAATATGAGGTAAGGCCTTATAACGTTTCAAGACATGTTAAATCATTTATACTCATGTAAGGTTGAAAGGTTGAAAGTGGGGTCAGTGTTGAGAGTATTATCATGGAATATAACAATTACACATGACATGGGATGGCACCTATTTTTTATCTCTTGGCATCGCTCCCACGGAAGAAGGCGGCTACTATTTGAGCTATTTTTAAAGGCCATTGGTAAGGAATTGGAATGGAAGTCAAATTTTTATGGAGCACTATATATTTAAAGAGCGAGTGTAAGGTCAAATGAGGGTCATGCACAAATGTCGTTCCTATTTGTTAAGCTCAATTTAGTTACTTTATGTACCTAAAGTATATTAAAATGGTATATTTCAAATGTGGAGGCGTATGAAACCTAATTTGGTTGTTTTTATGTACATAAAGCATATAAAAATGGTATATTTAAAATGTGGAGGTGTATGAAACCTTATGAATGAAAGATCGAATTGGAATAGCACCAAGTTAAAATATTTAAATATTGGAGTATTAAATTTATATAGTATTTTATATATGGACATGATCGAGTTATGGACATATCATTTCAGCTCAGTGGATTTATAGCGACAAAAGGAAATTGAAACTGTAGTAGACTCTTGATTTGTCCAAAATTATGTGTAATTTAAAATTAAGATTTCGAAACAAAAACTTAATATCATATGTTTCTAAACATATTGATTATACATTAAAGGGTATAATACGTGAATTTTGAAAATTGAATTATGTAGAATATTTGAAGCAAAAAAATTTGAAATGGTGAACATCTATCCAGAAAACATTTTCATACATAAGTAAAATAGTGACCGCAATAGGTAAGATTGTTTAAAACATTCAAAGTCAAACGTGTTTATTTTTACTATGAAAAAATAAATATTCATTTTTTTATCCTTTCACTGCCAACTATATACAAGGAAAGCATGTTGTACATTAGCTTCAACAAAATTGTTTTAAAACAATGATGTGATGGTATAAAACTATGAAAATATTTTTATAAAACAACATGTTGATGCAATATTTTTTTATTTTTTTACTGTCCATTTTCAATATTGTTAATTTTTTTTGAAATATTTGGTTAGATCATAAGTTGAAAGTCTTATTGCATCATTTCACAATATACTGCAATTTGGATAACTACCTCACATATTTTATCCCATAAGTTTTAGATATTGTTGTGATATTCAAGCACAAATTTTAAATATTTGTGTATTCATATTCATGCATGGTTTCTAAATATTTGTGTAGTCATTTGTTTTTAAATATTTTTGTAGTCATTTTTTATTCTTAAGCTTTGCAAGAAAACCATTCAAAATTAAATTATTTACAGATAATTCATACTTAGGTAGATAAGATATTTAGCATGAGCTACTTCCCACCATAATCTTATCAAGTCTTTGCATAAAAAATGAAAAAATGGATAAGGTCTTGCCGACCAAACTAATTAGATCCTAACCCTAATGACATTGAGGAAAATTGATACCATGACCTCCTAACCATATTGAGGAAATTTGATCTCATGACCTCCCATTAACAAGGTGCTTTAGCAACAGGTACTCAAGAAATTGAGTTAACCCTGAAGGCTGTAAATAAATATACTTACCAGAAGTTACTTCCCATCATTATTTATGTAGAAGTAAAATCGTAACTGTGTGGACATCTCAATTTATTAGTTGGTTCCAAAGAAAGACTATAGGATTCAATTTTCCTATTAACCAATATGGGATATTGAAGGCTAGCAAACTAAAATTCTCAAAATGGGAAGGTTTTCCCTCATCTCTCGTATACACAAACTCTGCAATCTCCCAAGGGAACAAGGCTCCCATAAGCACTACACACAGAGCCTTAGGTGCCTATCTTTAAAAGTGGGGGATGAAAACATTACCTCCAACTACAAGGCCATTATGATTAGCCACATTTTAGCTAAGCTGTATGGAGTGTTTGTTGGGCATAGGTTATGGATTTGAGTCGGGTAATTTTTTAATTAGCAACAAAGGTTATCATAATTAATATTTTTTTAACTAACAACTAGTAACCTTAACTTTTCCAATTCAAAACGGTTAACATGATTATTTATTTATTAGAGAAGTTGTTGAGTATCAAAATCAATCAAATTAAAAAAAAATTGGACATGTTCAAATCAAAGTTAATGTTAGAGCCAAGCATGAACTTGCTTGGATACACAAGGGTTTGCCAACATATTTTTTTGCCAATTGTGCTGCCACCTGCAGACATGAGCCATGTTAATAATTTGTATTTAAACATATTTATTAATTGAATGAATATTATCTTGTACAATTTATTAAGAGAGAGGGTATTTAATAGGGAGAAATAGGGAATCCTAATTATTATCTTGTACAATTTATTAAGAGAGGAGGTATTTAATAGAGAGAAATAGGGAAGCATGAGTAGTAATGAATTACTCTTCGACCAAGAAAGAGTGCCTCTTTGTATGGAGTTTCCAGGCTCAACAACTTTGAGAAAATTCTCATCTATTGGGTGACCTTAGCACCACACCAGTCCCATTTCCTCCTTTGTTGCAAGATCCATCAAAATGATTTTAGTCATGAAATGGTTGTGAAGCTATGTATTCTTTTTAGATAATATTTTGTTTCATTCTCAATTTTTAGCATTTCACTTTTTTGTATTGTTGATGCACTATTCTGGGTATTCGCAACAATATCATGTGAAGTTATGTCTATCCCCTTTAATTTGAAAACCCAAAACATTATCGACATTTCTTTATACCTCTCGATGTAAATGCTAGTAATAGTCTTACTCATGTTTAATGTGGTTAGACTCCTTATCTCTATATTTCAAAAATTATTTAGAATTGACAATGCAATAATAGTCTTAATGGAGCGATGGCATTCAAAAACCATTAAAAATTGTGGGTCTCACTCATGTTTAATGAAGTGATGATATTCAAAAGTCATAAAAATTGGTTGGTGTCACTCATGTTTAATAGAGTGATGGCATTCAAAAGCCATAAAAATTTCATTATTTCATAATTATTAATTTATTAAAGTTAACTAAGTGGTTTAGAAAATAGATTTTTATTAATCCCACAGTTTGTCATTGCCAACTAATTTGATATTGGTTAGATACCAAAAATAATATTTTTTTTCACAATATGATTAAAATGTTGTTCAACATTTTAAACTTTAAAATTAAAATATTTAATTAATTTTATTTTGATTATATATATATATATTAAAAAATTTAACAAAAACATGATTGATAAATAAAATCAGCATTTTAAAGTATTTAAAATCTAATTTATTAACTTTCAAAATTTTATATTTTATCAATCTAAAATCTTAATCTACTCACTCTACTTTTATGATAGTTGAAAGATTTGACCTTCGCCTTTATCTAAATAACACCATGTGTTACATATTACAAGTTTGTCATAATTATAAAATAATACCAGCAATTGCACCAGATGTTGCAAAGGAAACGCCGTAAGGAAGTAACAAAGGAAAGAGTAGTATAGAAGAAAGAAGTAAAATTTTTAGAATTTCCATTTACCATGAACAAATTTAGGAACATGCCAATCAGTTTTGAGTACATAAATCCATTCTTCAATGGTACTTGCGAGTTTTTTCACCAAATTAGAGTTCTTTACTCTAATTGAACTTCCTCCAAAACTTACAAACAAACGAACGAGTGCTAGATAATGCTTAGCAAAAATTATTTACGCAATGGAAAGCTTCATCTGCTCTAAGAGAATTTATAATATGGCTAAGACATTGAACTGACTGTAAATTTCATGTTTTCAAATGTTGTGGTTTCTTTGCATCGATTGCATATTTCATGAATATCTCCTCCAAAACTTACAAACAAACCATGTGGCACGAGTGCTAGATAATGCTTAGCAAAATTTTGGTAGAGCTTGTTAGATCTCTTCTTTACCCAATGGAAAACTTCATCTGCTCTAAGAGACTTTATAATATGGCTAAGACATTGAAATGACTGTAAATTCCATGGTTTCAAATGTTCTGGTTTATTTGCATCGATTGCATATTTCATGAATATGATGATAGAGTCAAAACAATTTCCTAAATTTCATAGTGAAGAGAGAGGTCAAACAATTTCTGGAATTTGGTAGTCATGAGAAGTGTCAATATTCTTTAACCTCTCTCCTCACCATAAAATTATGAAATATGTACAAATTCTACCATTAAAAAAAAACTTCAAATTGCTTTATTTGATATTTTACAAAAAATATTTTGTATAAGAATTTTTGTGAAAACCAAAATAAAGTAATAAATGATATAATATAAAACCTATTATTAATTCATATTTACATAGAAGGGATCAAATTGCTTATTTTTTCCTCGTTAAATTATTTATTTTTTTCTTTCCTAGTCAAATTAGTGGTTATAATATTGTTTATTTTTATTTTTAAATAAATTTATATACATTTATTTTTTTCTTTCCTAGTCAAATTAGTGGTTATAATATTGTTTTTTTTAAATAAATTTATATACATTTATTTTTTTCTTTCCTAGTCAAATTAGCGGTTATAATATTGTTTAATTTTTTTAAAAATAAATTTATATAAATCATGGTTTCTTTGCATCGATTGCATATTTCATGAATATCTCGAAATCTACCAATAGAGTCAAAACGATTTCCTAAATTTCATAGTGAAGAGAGAGGTCAAACAATTTCTGAAATTTGATAGTTATGAGAAGTGTCAATATTCTTTAACATCTCTCCTCACCATAAAATTATGAAATATGTATAAAATCTACAATAAAAAAAAAAAAATTCAAATTGCTTTATTTGATATTTTACAAAAATACTTTGTATAAGAATTTTTGTGAAAACCAACATAAAGTAATAAATGATATAATATAAAATCTATTATTAATTCATATTTACATAGAAGGGATCAGATTATTTATTTTTTCCTCATTAAATTATTTATTTTTTTCTTTCCTAATCAAATTAGTGGTTATATTATTATTTAATTTTTTTAAAATAAATTTATATACATAGAAATAATAATGTTGATTGATTGATTAATTTATCAAAATTTAATTATTTTTTAAAGTTGTTGTTTTGTTTATAAACAGAAAAATTTATGCATCTATAGAAATAAATAACCTTTATTAAAAATATTTAAAATAATCACACTTATTAATGTGGTTAAGCAAGTAGATAAACTAGTGAAATACATATTATTTACAAAAATATACATGTAAATACATGTTTTGTGACTCTTCATTTCATATTTCAAAAAAAACATAGACTCTAATAACTATTCCTATTCTATACCACAATTCATAACCCTTAACAAATTTAGAAATAAATATTTTTTTATATTCACATTCTATACATAATCCATAGTAAATCTTTTTTTATATTCACATTCTATACATAATCCATAACCAGATTATGAAGTAAATATTTATTAATATTCACATTCTATACATAATCTATAACGAGATTCAGAAATAAGCCATGTTCTATGCATAATCCATAACATTTAGAATATTTTTTTCCTTAGTCTTAGTTTTATTATAGAGGTGAAACTTCATTTTATCCACTGTAACCATGAAGCCTGCCATTTTATCACCTAATTCGGATGAACTTGGTTATATGGAACGTAAAAAAATGAACTTAAAACTTAGCATTTTATCATTTTTATTATTAAAAATTGATCAAATTTGAAAACCTTAAATAATTCATAACTCCACTATAGCAGATTAAACTCAGAGGTTTCTTTTTTCCTTTTTACCCACCCACATACTCAACTTTTCATATAAAAAATTTAATTATCCAATAAAAAAATGTTAAGATGGTTTAGAAGTAATATCTGAAAATGCCTGCCATTTAGACAGTCGTAGCACTACAAAGGCTTAACTAGTCCACCATAAATCATCAAACATCAAATGGTTACCAATATAACTTCTATCTAAACACCTTTCTTACAAAAATTAATCCAAAAAAAATTATAGCTTAAATAATTCATATCTCCACTATGGTAGGATTAAACTGAGGTTTAGTTCTTCCTTTTTATCCACGGACGTACTCAAATTTTGATATAAAAAATTTAATGATCGAATAAATAAACCCCAAAAAGAAGATTCCCTTTGGCTTGGAACCTTCCATACGGCGGAAGAAGCTGCGTATGCATATGATTTAGGTGCGAGAGCCGGGGATTTCGCTGAGAGCCATAAAATTAAATGCAGCAGAGTGATTAGTTGAAGAGGTGGGTGAAGCTCCATTGGCCAGAAGACATTCTCCAGAAGAGTCCAGTGGGTGATTTTGCGCCAGAGAAAGCAGAGGATGGAGGTGGCGGTGGCGGTGGCGGTTCCTCATGTGCAAGGAGGCCCAGAGATTTAGACAGTTTGGAGGCGTTCATGGGGTCGTTTCACTGCAGAAATCAGGAACCCAAAAATGAAAGATTTTCGTTGGCTTGGAACCTTCGATACCTCAGAAGAAGCTGCGTATGCTTATGATTTCGCTGCGAGAGCCATAAAACTAAATGCAGATTTCGCTGCCAGAGCCATAGGGGGATTTCGCCGCCAGAGCCATAAAACTAAATGCAACAGTTATTACTTTACGAGGTGGGCGAAGCTCCATTGGCCAGAGGAGTCAGGCAGCTACAGGGAGAGTTTTGAGTTTGAGCCAGAGAAAGTAGAGGATGGAGTTGGAGGTGGCGGTTCCTCCTGTGTGCGATGAGAAATCCTCTTTTCTTATCTGCAAAATTTAGGGCAATAAATGGTTAAGTCCTATCAAGAAACAACAAGCCGTTAAGTAAACCGTTTATTATATTATATATATTTTTTTAATTAACAATTAATCTGATGGCTTAAAATTTTTCAATCGTCTAACATTCTATGACATAGTAAGGTTAGAAAGGTTGTTTTCAAATAATAACGCCTACTAGCTGCATTACATAATATTAAATCGTTCTATTACAATATCCACGATTGAAAAATAGATATTGAAAAAGACAAATTTCCATGACAAGTTAGGAACAATAAAATAATATAATCCGCTTTTGAGTAGGTGCGAGCTTTTATCCAACTTTATACAATAAGTCCTTTTTGGGTTCCAATCGCTAGGTCCATTAATGTGGTGGCAGATACCTTCACCAGGGTTGGAATTTGGATTTCTCTTTACCCGTCACAGAATTTTTTTTTGACTTTTTGGTCATTATGCTCCCCTTAAAGAAATGTTATGTTTAAAATTTTGCCCTTCATTGGTGATGTTCTCATAATAAATTAACCCTTCACCAATACAGGGTTGATTAAAAAATTAGCCTTCAATTTTTTAAAAATATAAGTCTTAATTTTTTTTGAAATTAATGAATTAGAAGACAATTTATTGGAAAATAATTAAAATTTAGAGAATAATTTAGTACAAATTTGAGAAAATAACACATTGTATTATAAATTTTCATGGGCATTGCTACATTGATATAAAGCAAATACTAGGAAAGAGTGAGTGCAAGTTAATAACAGTCTCTCAAGTTAGTGCAAGTTAATACACAATAAGGAAATTTCTAAATGATAGGCGACATAATTTACTCAAAGAAATTGGCAGCATGTGTTTGGTTTTTAAAATAAGGAAAAAATTGATCCACCAAGTTAAAAAAGAAACCATTAAATTCACCATATTTCATCTAGATAATTAAAACTATAAGTAAAAATTACAGACCACATACTAGTAGTTTTTGTGAGAAGGAAATATTGGTGATTCAACCTTAGTTTTCAATTGTCCTCCTCTTTTATGTGGCCAAAAAACCCCAAATCCAATTTGCGGGGAGTTTGTACTTTGCGTCACCCATAGTCGTATGGTTAGAATCTAGTTTCCTCTAGAAAAAATCACACAAAGAAAAACAAAAATTGAGCATCCACCAAGTTTAAAACAACATGACCATTTTCTGTTTTCAAATACCAACCACAATCCAAAATTAAAATTAACTCTTTGCACACTTTTATTCATTGGGAAAAGGAAAACTATGTAAGAAAACAACTACAACTATTTATAACCCTGTAAATCTAGTCTTCTCATATCTCTTCCTTTAACATAAAATTAAATGAAATGAAAAGAAAATAAATGTAGATCACTTAAAAAAAACCAGCTATTGATATTAAATTTAATGTTATTTCTTAACAAGTAATTATTGATTTCACTTTCAACTCTATAAAAACTTGATATTTAATTGAAAAAAATTAGAAAAAGAAGTAATGTGATGTGCATAGTTTTTTTTTTTTCTTCGTTTAGAAGCTATAGAGTTTTTAAATATCCATTACATCGTTAAGAAAAAAAAAATTTAAAAAAAAAAATAAAAATAAAAAAAAAATCCATATATATCCAATCTGTTATATTGTTAAGAGAAAAAAACATGTCTATATATACCCAATCTATTAGTTTGGGAAAAAATAAGTGCATAACTTTCATAGTTTAGGTGGTGCTCATAAAATATCTTCTGTCAGCACATCTACCCATTTTTAATTTGCTGCTTTCAAAAAGAGAACTTCGCTGCTTTCAAAAAAAGCACTGGGATGGAAAGATCACCCTACCTCCTTCATTCCAGTTAAATAAATTAGCGGAATTAAATAATTTTTTATCTCTAGCTGTTGGTCTGTAAAATAAATTTAAACTATTTGTAAATTTAGTTAAATTTAAACTATTTATAAATCCAATTAAATAAGATTTAAATTTGATTGTCTGTAATTTCAATTAAATAAATTAATGGCATTAAATAAATTTAAATTATTTGTAAATCCTATTGAATCCTTGAGAGACATAATATGAATATTTTATCTAAAATTCAAAACTCAATTCCAGATTAAGTGAAAAATGGCAATGGATTTGGTGAAAAATGTCCGTTCTAATTTCTGATGTTGATTCCTTATCACTGAACTATGAAAATTAAATCACTGGACATTGAAAGCGCAACTTGCAAGTGTGTTGGACTTTGGACTTACCATGCTACAGGCTGCAAGCTCCAACCTCATAGAAATTGTGGCCACTAGCACCGATCCACCCTCTATGCAGCAACTCACCATGAAAATTCAGCACCGATTCACACCCTACTTGCAGCAACAAACCATCGAAATTTCAGCACCGATCCATCCTTGCTGCTTGAGTCTGCCTGCAGCAACTCACTATTGAAATTCAATATGATGGGTGTAGAAACTCACCATTGAAATTTTTGAAACTGAATTTTTTGAAGGCTAGCCAACGCTTTATTCTTTTTTGGGAATTAGGTAGTTTTTCTGTAATTAGAATTTCGCAGCACAAAGCAAGTTAAGCTTTGTATATTTTCTATTAATATTTGAATGTAGTTGCACTTGTATTAACATTTAAGAAATAGTTAATAGAAAATAAATATATAAGAATATAGTAATATTTAAAAATACAATTGATAAATGAAAATTTTAATAAATAAAAATAGAAAATTTTAATAAATATAAAATAGACATATAAGAACGTTTTCAATTTTTTTTCAAACGTCAAAATGAAGTTTTCTCTCCTTCCTCACACGTCTGAGAAAACGGGCAGCAATATATTTTACCATGCAAATACGTGTAAAATGGTTATCAAATTCCATCCCTGCTTTTCTGCCCACGGTTAGATTTAAAATTGTTTAAATCTAACGGTGGGCAATATGCTCTGCCACCGCATTAATGGGCCGATGGAAATATTGGTTGCCTTTTCGGTGCTGCGATTTGATTCGGAGAATATTCAGCACTCAATAAAGAACACTCAATAAAGCGAGACCAGATTCAGTGTACACAAAGACCGGACTAGATTTAACGAAGACGTTTCCATTAATGTCGTTTTTCTTGTCGTTTCCATTAAACTTACTTGACGCACCTTTAGTATTAAACACTTTACTTGACGCCTATTTTTTTATAATAATAAACAAAGTCTAAGGGTACGAAGATAATCGTAAAGAATGAAGAAAGTGGGGGACATAGTAATCCATTTGCGATATCTGAATCAATTTTAAACCCATCCGCCCTATTTTCAAATGCATAATCCCACATGCGTTACACAATAAATATGAAGTTGAAAAAGCTTAATCTCCACTGAAATGTGTACTACCATGGCGCTCAGCGTGACACACACCACGAGACCGACCAGCAATTCTATCGCCGCTCTGTTTATCAACGGTTTTCTTTAATTTCGTTTCCATGAAATTTACTTGACGAATCTTTACTATTAAACACTTTGCTCGACGCCTAATTGTTTATAATAATATACAAGGTCGAAGGGTACGAAGATAATCGTAAAGAATGAAGAAAGTGGGGGACATACGAATCCATTTGCGATATGTGAATCAATTTTAAATCCATCGGGCCTATTTTCAAATGCATAATCCCACATGCATTACACAATAAATATGAAGTTGAAACGCTTAACGTACACTGAAATGTGCAGCCATGGCGCTCAGCGTGACACACACCACGAGACCGACCAGCAATTCTATCGCCGCTCTGTTTATCAACGACGAGAAAATAAGGAAAAGGCCGCCCACTGAGTTTCGACCTCACGCCCTCTTCTGCAAGAATGACAGTGCCTTCTCCATCAACGCCAAGTTCATGTTCAACGGCCGTCCGGACTCCTTTCGGAACGAGTACGCCCGCCCGACGGTAGAGCAAGTGCTGAAAGAAATAAGAGAAACACAGTGGCAACTAAATTGTGAGAAGGGGTTGTTCCGCGTGGCTTACCAGGGCGTCCCTGTCACGTACAGCGCAGAGGCGGCCATGGTAAGCCACAAGCCGCTGCCTCCTGCCGCTCACCCGCCACGTCACAAGACGAGCATCGTGATTGGGCATGACGATGGTTCTGTGGATTTTCTGTTCATACTTCTCTCCACGTTTTTGTCTCGGGGAATTAGTTTGAGTAAGCTGGAGAGAAGTCCAGGCCCCGGGCGGAAGAAGATGACGAGTAATCCGGTGCGAGGAGAAATGGGGTTAAATGTTAAGCCTTTTCAGCATGTTTTTTATATAGACTTTGAAGCTTCCATGGCAGAGACTCGAGTACAGAACGCGTTGGCTGAACTGCAGGAGTTCACCAGTTTTATGAGGGTCCTTGGCAGTTATCCTACGGATCCCAAAGATGAAGAAATTTGAACGGCGGTTTAAAATAGAATATGCAAAATAACCGATAGATTTTGCAGTGAATGTTGTTTTTTTAAAGTTGGGCAGGATTATATTTTTATTAGGTTTAATATTAGAGGGAATTAAGTTCTGTTGAATGATTGTGATATGATTATATTTTTATCATGTTTTATATATTATTTTGAAAAAGATGGAAAATTCAGAATGAGAAATTCAATTGGTGACTGTATATCAAAGAGTATCTAACAAAATATTTGATCACCATTTATCCAAAACTTTTATTGTTATTCATTACATTATTTTAATAATTCACTACATTTAAATAAAATGATTTGTAATGATGAATTACATCTTATTTGGATTTAAATAGATTAATTTGTAATAATAAGTTACATCTCATCAAATAAATAAATAAAATTAGATGGTATAAAATAAATGGATTTATATATTTTTTTATATATAATTAGTTTTTGGTATGAGGTAGCAAAGTGATATCTTAATATAAAGAGTCTTAGAATTTAATATAAAGAATGTTAGAATTTTATCGATAAAAATCTAAATAACTTTGTATATTTTTACTATAATTTCCATTCTTTATATATATACTCTTTCCAATAAAGTCATCAAGTATATATTTTACTATGATTTTCAACACATATATATACCTGGTTCAAACAAGTAAAGTCATCTTGTTATTTAGTGGGTATGTCATACTAATTATCCATGCTCAAAGTCACATGGTCATGGAAACATGTAATATTTTTTTTTTTTTAATAAATACGTTTTTTTTTTAAAATGTATTTTTAATATAAAAGGTAATTAAGTTGTGTTGAACGCAAGGCGTTATATTTAATTATATTTTTATCATGTGTTTTTTTTTTTAAGAAAGATGAAAAATTTAAGATGAGAAATTTAATTGGTTCACGCACATCAAAAGGTTACGAAAACAAAACGCTCGATCACCATTTATTCAAAACTTTTATGGTTTTTCATTACATAATTTTGGTAATTCACTACATTTAAATAGAGTGGTTTGTAATGTCAAGTTACATCTTATTTGGATTTAAATGGAGTGATTTGTAAGTTAAGTTACATCTTATCAAATATCAATGGAGTTAGATTGTATCAAATAAGTTACATAGTCATTATATCTTGATTATGTTTTATATTTAAGGGAATTAATTTCATGGAGAATGAGTGTGATATCTAATCTAATTTTTATTATGTCTACTATATCATTCTCGGAAAGATGGAAAATTCAATATGAGAAATTCAATTGGTGTCTGGACATCAAAAAGTGTAACAAAAAAATCTGATCATGATCTATCAAGAAACTCTTATTGTTTTTCATTACATAATTTTAATAATTCACTACATTTAAATAGAATGATTTGTAATGATGAACTACATCTAATTTGAATTTAAATGGGGTGATTTGCAATAATAAGTTATATCTTATGAAACAAATGAAGTTAGATTGTATCAAATAAATGGATTTATATATATTTTTATATATAATTAGTTTTTGGTATGAGGTAATAAAGTGATTTTAATATAAAAAATCTCGAGAATTTTATGATTTTTTCAATCTAAATAACTTTACATATTTTTAAAATAATTTTCATTCTATATATATACTCTTTCAAATAAAATCATCTTCTATATATTTTACTATGATTTTTAATACATATATATACCTAGTTCAAACCAATAAAGTCATCTTGGGTATGTCATACTAATTATCCATGCTCAAAGTCACATAGTCATGGAAACATGTAATATTTTTTATCTTTTTCTTTTTAATAAATACGTTTTTAGTTGAGTTTTTCTAATGTATCTTTTAGTCAAATACATTGTGATTGCATTTCTTAAATGAATATAATATTTTTTATCTTTTTCCTTTCGATAAATACGTATATAGCTCCCCATTCCTTAACGCCCATAAGTAACTTAGCACGAGTTATATCAAAAGCTAGGGCATCTTCAAATTAGCTAAGGAAGGCCTTTCTAGACTTGGCTTCCTTTGTGTTGTTCCTCTCATATTGATTTTTTGCATATGGGAAGCTTCCCCCCTTCCGCTATGTCTTGACCGATAATATTCCTATTTCTATCTTCATAATTCCATAATTAAGTGAAGGCGGTCTTTAGGCAGTCCAATTACTCTGAGCTGTCAATTCAATCTATCCAGTCAAAGGTGAGGTGCGGTTTCGCCTGCTTCCTCACTGTCTAATCAATCCATCCATTTTCTATCACTTAGGGGGAAAGACTCTGAGCTGCTGCTTATTAGGAATAAAGACCACATCACATCGTTCTTGTTCGTGAAGAAATACCTCTCCTCGACCTCGTAACCTCGGCCGAGTCCCTCGACCCTTTGAAGTTCTTCAAGTTCATCTCTTTTGGGGCCCCCACCCCAAAGAGGTGTTCTAACCATATGAATGGTTAAGCGTTAACACTTCTCTCCTCGACCTCGTAACCTCGGCAGGAGTCCCTACGGGCTGTTGGTCGGAACCCCCTCACCATATGAATAGTGAGCCCCTGCAGAGACCTGCGGGTCGTCTCCTCTCGGTTGTCGAGAGTTCGGCAAGCTCACCCTCACACGTTACCTCTCCGTTGTCGAGAGTTCGGCAAGCTCACCCC